>SWKJ01000129.1:57500-189363 GCA_019425465.1 Colletotrichum falcatum | reverse complement strand
ACGGGCCCGCCGGTGGATTGGGGTAAGTACTGAGACGTCTGATCATGTACTCCTTGGCATATGTCGCCGCCGTTGAGACATCTGGGTACATGCCCCCAAAGTGGCGCCCGCTACCCCCCTGTCTACTCACCCACCACAGACACTGGAGCCGCCTTAGTGAATTCATGAGCTGACGGCGGTTCCTGAAAAGACACCTGTTCTCAATTGCCCTTTAGAAACCCGAAGCTTCTGCCACCCACTACCTACTTAAGACCAAATCCTTTCCCATCCACGAGGGCTCAAAGTTCGACTTGACAGCCTCGCCTTCTCCACGAGTGACTTCTCTTTCTTTTTTTTTTTCCATTGTCGATTCTTCAGAAAGGTAAGCAGCACATCAATCACCCCCAGCTCCCATCCCCCCCACGTACATCTATCTACCTGCCTCCGCAGCCGGATCAGAGAGGACAGCTATCCTCTGCCGAGCTGGTCTACCTACTCCGTTCGCCTCCCTCGCCTTCGCTCCTACGGTCACCAAGCTACCATTTCCACAATCGCAATCTACGCAGTAAAATCAAACTAACACCCCGCATTCAAGGTCAAAATGTTCTGCAAGCGTGTCGCCCTTGGCCTTTTGGCCGCCGCTGCCGCGGTTTCCGCCTCCGATGTCACCCAGTTGAAGAAGGATGACTTTAACGACTTCATCAAGGCCAACGACCTCGTCCTCGCCGAGTGTGAGTCTCCCACACCGCCTACTCCTTACCCTCATGAACCAACGCTGACCCTGTCCGTCTAGTCTTTGCTCCCTGGTGCGGTCACTGCAAGGCCCTTGCCCCCGAGTACGAGGAGGCCGCCACCTCCCTCAAGGAGAAGAACATCAAGCTCGTCAAGGTCGACTGTACTGAGGAGGCCGACCTCTGCCAGGAGCACGGCGTTGAGGGTTACCCCACCCTCAAGGTCTTCCGTGGCGCCGATAACATTACCCCCTACTCCGGCCAGCGCAAGGCCGCTGCCATCACTTCCTACATGGTGAAGCAGTCCCTGCCTGCCGTCTCCATCCTCACCAAGGAAACCCTTGAGGAGTTCAAGACTGCCGACAAGGTCGTCCTCGTCGCCTACATTGACTCCTCCGACAAGGCCTCCAACGAGACCTTCAGCAAGGTTGCTGAGAAGCTCCGCGATACCTACCTCTTTGGCGGCGTTAACGATGCTGCTGTTGCCGAGGCTGAGGGTGTCAAGGCCCCTGCCATTGTCCTTTACAAGTCTTTCGACGAGGGCAAGGCTACCTTCACTGAGAAGTTTGACGCCGAGGCTATTGAGAGCTTTGCCCAGACCGCCGCTACTCCTCTGATCGGCGAGGTCGGCCCCGAGACCTACTCCGGTTACATGGCCGCCAACATCCCTCTTGCCTACATCTTCGCCGAGACTCCCGAGGAGCGCGAGGAGCTTGGCAACGCTCTGAAGCCCATCGCCGAGAAGTACCGTGGCAAGATCAACTTCGCCACCATCGACGCCAAGGCGTTCGGTGCTCACGCTGGCAACCTCAACCTTGCCACTGACAAGTTCCCCTCTTTCGCCATCCAGGAGACGGTTAAGAACCAGAAGTTCCCCTACGACCAGGACAAGAAGATCACCCACGACGACATCGCCAAGTTCGTCGAAGACTTCTCCTCCGGCAAGATCGAGCCCAGCATCAAGTCTGAGCCCATCCCTGAGACTAACGATGGCCCCGTCTCTGTCGTTGTCGCCAAGAACTACGATCAGATTGTCCTTGATGACAAGAAGGACGTTCTGATTGAGTTCTACGCCCCCTGGTGCGGTCACTGCAAGGCTCTGGCCCCCAAGTACGAGGAGCTTGGTGAGCTGTACGCCAAGAGCGAGTTCAAGGACAAGGTTGTCATCGCCAAGGTTGACGCCACTGCCAACGACGTTCCCGACGAGGTCCAGGGTTTCCCCACCATCAAGCTCTACCCCGCCGGTGGCAAGGATGCCCCCGTCACCTACTCCGGCTCTCGTTCCATTGAGGACCTGATTGAATTCGTCAAGGAGAACGGCAAGTACAAGGCCGAGGTCTCCGTCAAGGAGGAGGGTGCCGAGGAGAGCCAGGCTGCCCCTGCTGCCACCGAGGCCAAGGATGAGAAGAAGGAGGCGAAGGAGGAAGGCCACGACGAGCTGTAAAAGGTTTTTGGGTTCACAATGAAATGACACTTCGGGACGTTCCACGGGATAGGGACTATATACCTCTTGCGCGCGTTTAGTCGACTCTTTGCTTTGCATTATGGTCTGCGGGTAAATCGACGTTATGATTTTTGAGCACATGTCTACTACTTTTTGACCTTCAAGCCCGTCCCGTGCACAATAACATCCTTGTACTTGTCCGCAGTGATGTGGTGATGAAAAGTGGTTAGCTTGACCGTTGAAAGGCACAACGATTCCAATAGCCGTTCGGCGGCCTATTTTAGCAAAAAATGTTCTAACTTATACTTATAGACAATCACCACCCAACTCTCATTGTTGCTTCCTTCAACAAAGAAACTCCGTTTCCTTCTTTTTTTTCTGATTCTAGGATTGGTCTTTCAGCTCTCCCCTTTAAAAGCGGTGAAGGACGTACCGCACACAACATCCCCTATAGATCACAATACTTCTGCTGTCATAGCAGGATGTAAGGTTGGCTGAACCAAGCGAATGCTTTTGCTATATAAGAAAAGGGCCTCTTCATCGGTACGTCAAGCCGCGGCCCAGCAGCGACTCTTCAAGGTTGTCGCCAACGCCCCAGCGCCCAAAAGGTCGCGCCGTGGTTGGAGTGAAGTCAGATTCGGCCGTTACTCTACGTTATTGGGTATTATCTACTGGACTAAAATATTGGGGTGTGGCACAGGTCAGAGGTGCTCGTACTGGGTTTTTACCTATTGTGATGTTACATAAGTACTGGGGCAACTGCGATAGACTACTTACAAGGGTTTAGAGCAACTGCTACATCGATATAAGAAAAGGGCAGAGGGGTTCGAAACTCGGGGGGAGAGACCCCCCCCCCCCCCCCCCCCTCTACGAATGTAGTCCGTACGAGTGCGCCCCATCCCCCCTCACGCCGACCCCGCGGCCCTCTCCAGCCGCCCCCTGGCCCCGGTCCACGAAATCCGTGGCCGCCTCGAGCGCGACCCCGCCGTAGACGCCGGCCAGAGCCCAGAAGATCCCCTGCCCCCCCGTGAGCCGAGCCACAGTCACCGCCGCGAACAGCGCGGCGCCCCGGCTCGGCCACAGCTCCGGGGGCGGCGTCGAGGGCGACGAGCAGCAGGACGAGCTGGCCGACGCCGACGAAGGTGTCGCCGAAGGCGGGCCGGGCCTCGGGGCTGTAGCCAATGCTGCCGACGAGGAGCCAGCAGACGACAGCCGGGGGGAGGCCGGATATGAACTGGTCGGCGTGAGCGGTCCGCCTGGCCCGCGGGTCTGGCGGGGGAAGCTGTCTAGCCTCCATGTTCCAGGCCTTTTCTTTCTTCCTTCCTTTCTCTTCTTCTTCTTATGTGTGGAGGAGGGGAAGAGATGTCCGTGGTACAAGCACAAACAAAGCCGGTCCGAGGCAGAGTTGAGGTTTGGGCACATGCGATGGCGCGCGTGAGGTTTCCGAGTCGCAGGAGAAAGGCCCCGTCCCGTTGCCCCCTCCTTCTCATAAGCCCTCGTTGGTTTGCATGGAGAGGGCCCAGGACCAAAGAGGAAACGCGCCGTCCACTCACCCGGTCGAACTAGGTACCCTGGGTAGTATAGCATATAAGCCATCCTCGCGAGCCCTCTGCTGCCCAGAGAAGCCGGGCGCGAGCCGCGGGGCACTCCGCAGGGGGAAGGGCGGGCTAAGCTGCCTGGCTGCTTGGCTTCCAAGGCGACGCGTGCCGAGAAGCGGGATCGATAGTCCCCGATGCGTCCCCGATGCCAAAGGTCTCACTTTCTGATGATGGAATCCAACTTGGCGGTGTCTCCTCAGTCGTTTGACTACCCGTGAAGACTGAATTGTGTTCCCAATCCTGTGCCGTAAGCACCCTGCGTACCTATACATGCGTCACCCGGCCCGATATAATACACGTTTACAAGCAATCACTCGCCATCACACATCACTTTACTCACTCTCGTCGTCAGTCTCGACCTTCTTCCCCTTCCCCTTGGCCCCCTTCTTGGCCCCCTTGGGCCCCTTCTTCGCGTCCTTCTGCGCCTTGCGGTCGACCTGGTCCTGGATCTTGCTCCTCTCGCCCTCGCCCTTGCCTAGCAACTCCTCCTCGAGGTCCTTGAACTCTTTGCTGTCGGCGTCCATGCCAATCAGCCGCTCCAGCAGTTTGATCTCGTCCGCCCACACCTGCTTGTCCTCGACCGTCTTGCCGTTGGCGTCCTTGCGGTCGATGGGCGTCTCGAGGACCATGGGGAGGTCCTGGAAGGGCTCGTGGTTGACGAGCGTGTGGAAAGCGCGCAGGCCGAGGAAGCCCGTGCCGATGTTGGCGTGCAGGTCACGGTGGGAGGCAAAGGGGGCCTTGCTATCGTTGACTGCGACTCGTCAGAATACTCGCAAAGTATCCGGGGGAAAGGGGGTGGGGGATGGGCGGATCTCACGATGGAATGCCCTGAGATACTTGTTGCCGACGACCTCATCAAACTCCTTCATCGTCTCGTGGAACTTTTCCGGCGTCCTCAGGTCGTAGCCCGCCGCAAAGGCGTGGCAGGTGTCGATGCACACGCCGACCCGTTCCTTGTCCTCGATCTTGTCGATGATCTGCTTCAGGTCCTCAAACTTGGTGCCAATGACATTCCCGGCGCCCGCCATGTTCTCCAACACCGTGACGACCTTCTTCGTGGCCTTGTGCGCGTTGTTCAGCTGCGCCGCAATGCGCCCGCACGCCTCCTCGCGCGACGCGCCCCCCGTGTTGCCCGGATGGAAGTTGTACAGCTTGACGCCCAGCTGCTCGCACCGCTTGAGGTCGTCAATGAAGCTCGCGTACGCCTGCTTCGCCTTGTCGGCGTCCGCCTGCGCCAGGTTGACGAGATACGAGCCGTGGGGGAGGACGTGGGCGGCGGCGTCGTATCCGTTGTCCTTTGCCAGGGAGACGAACTGCTCTCTCGCGTCCGCCGCCAACGGGGGCTCTCCCACTTCCGCTGCGACTTCAGGAACAGGGCGAAGGCGTTGGCGCCGATGTTGAGGGCGTTCTGGATAGAGTTTTGCACGCCTTGCGACGTCGAATTGTCAGCTTCCAGCCATTTCTGCGCGGATCGCCGAGCAACATACCGCCAGCACCGCTCACGTGCGCACCAATGTACATCGCCTTCTTGAGGGAAGACACCGCCGTCCGGTCCGCCAGCGGCATGTCGTCCTCCTTCTTCGCCTTGCCCCTGGCCGCGGTCTTCCGCTTTTTCGCGGGCTTCTCTTCCTCCTCCTCGGCGCAGCTCCCGCAGCTCTCGTGCTCGTCGTCTGACGCCGCCTTACGCTTCGGGGCAGGTTTCTTGGATGTCGCGGTCTTGGATTTGGTCGCCGCCACGGTCATGCTCTTGGTCCCGTTCGTCTTGGTGGTGGTGGTTGTCTTCGTCTCTTCGACCTTGGTCTCGACCAGAGCTTGCGCCTTTCTGCGGGCAGAGGTGCGGGGAGGCATTATTTCAATTCGTCGCAGAACGTGTCTCAATATCTTAGCCTGCAAAACAGTGTGAAAAGACGCGCAACCTGGGCAACGAGAACCAGAGATAAAGAGAGAGAAAAACGAGACTAGTCGTTAGGATGGCGCGTCGAGGTTCGCGTCTTGCCTTGCGCGAGGTCAGCTGACTTGATTAATTGCTGAAAGCTGGGGGGTTTGCAGCTTCTGTCTGTGCGTACTGAACACCCACTTCTGCCCCCGCCGGCTACGGCCCTGCGAGCTCAAATTCAATTTGAGATGCGCCACTAGTGGGATCAATTGGCCGTTCATACGAGCTTAACTGAACTTGTATTCCATCAGGTTGTAAATTGAAGTTAGCTAGTGTAGTGCCTGTCTATTCTCCGGCCTTCTTTTCCCAATTGGTCCAACCCTTCCCTCGCGATTTTCCAAGTGCGACAAAGCAAAAAAAACAAATGAAAAAGACAAAGTCACAAATGAACTTGTATACATAAGAAAAATGGCTCTTCTTGCCAATTTTGAAAAGATCATCTAAGCAATGAACTGAATCTCGGCCTTACGGTCGGGCGCAAACTGGTCTTTGTAGGTGTCCCAAATGGTCTGCAACTCGGCTACGTATAGGCCGTGTAACCGGTCGATGTCTTCCTGCGACGGTTGAGCTGTAGGAGGTGTCGTCACCTTGATAGGCTTGCCCACAACGATGTTCAAAGGCCTGCGGTAGGGCATCATGCCTACATCGTAGTTGAGGATACCCCGTCCATGAAGCGCCGGGAGTGTGAACTTGAAAACGCGGAGCACAAGCATTTGGAAGTTGTGCACCCAGGGATGGGACTTCGGGCTAAGCTGGTCGTAGAGGTCATTCTCGCCGAATCCCAAAACAGGCACGAGGTCAGCTCCAGTCCGCAGAGCCATCTTGATAAAACCCTTGCGGCCCTTGAGAATCAACCTGAGGGTGCCTGGTTGGGCTTCCAGGGACTCTCTGGCACCGCCGACGACGATGGTCACTGCCCGACCCATTCCCTCTCTGTTGATACCACCCTTGCTCAGCGTGTTCCAGATCGACTCCTTAGACACAGACCGAACACCCAGGGACATGATGTAGTCGCGGTAAAATGGGATTCGAAAGTTATTATCAAGGGTCAACAGGGAGTTGGTGATGCCAGGGAATTTCTCCGCAAATCCAAGTGCGTTCGTCGCAAACGCAGCAAAGGCACCGTGAGAAATGATCCCGTGAGGATGGTAGCCGAAAATGTACTTCCGGGTGGGTGGCAGGTCGTGGGTCTTGTGAAGCTCGGCTGGGTAGTAGTCTGCGAAGAACTTCCAAATGGGAAGCGAGCGCATCCACTCTGAGCGGTATGTGAGATCGCCATTGGAGCCCACACCGGACAGCGAGAGGTGGATGAGGTATGGAACCAGCAGGGGCCAAGCGAAGGGAACCGCCGCGAGGAAGAAGAAGATCGAGACGAATATGAGAATCGACAGACCGTGGAACAAGACAGCTGCCGTCTGCAAGCGGCGTTGGAAGGGCACCTTGAGGGGAGCGAAGCGGATGCCGCCCGCCTTTGCCGCGGACATGCTGTACCTGCGACCTTGGGCTGCTAAGGTGATACGTGGATAGCTGTCATCGCTCATCGCCTTCACGCTTGTTGAATCGGACCTGTCGGCTTCGAAGCCGTCAACAAGAGTCTCGTCGGCAGTTCCCTCACTTCCATAGTTCTTGTCGGGATCAGCAACATGTCCATTGCTTTCGCCATCCACTTTGCTGTCATTGTTCATCACAGCGGAAGGTGACTGGCCGTTGCCCCGAGCCGGGCTCTTTGAGGCGTCGTCTAGGCCCTAGAGAGAGAGACTATTAGCAGAGAGTAAGCTGCGAGAGGGCTTCTTCCAACTTACAGTAGCACTGTTATCATGGCTAGATTCCTTAGCAGGCCGCTGGATGTTGTTGGTCGAGGTCTGGCTTGGCCCGAGCTGTGGAGCTTCTGCGACAACATTAATCTTGGCGTTCCCCGATTCAACTGACTGCGAAGCGAGCTGAGGGTTGGTGAAGGTCTTGACGGGCTGCCTCTTGGATGGCGACTTGGATCGGGCTGTGGCCTTCTTGCGAGGCATGATTGCAGATCGTGCGGATGGCGGCTCTGCTCAGATTCCAATGTGGGAGACCCGGACCAGCAACTGGTGAAAGGCCATTCAAAGAAGTGCGGAGAAGGATGGTGCTTATGTAGGGTGTCTCTTACCTGGAATGACAGAGGCATTGGGCCCGTCCCCCAAGTTAGACATGGCTGCGTCGGCGTCAGATGGCGGCAGGGCCGGACTTCGGACGGGCGTGTGTCGTGGGCGTGGGCGTGGGCGTGGGCGGTGGGCGTGAGCTGAGGTGAGCGAGCTCGGGGACGAGCGAGCTTCCCCTATGCTAGCGGACGACCAAGGCTTGGTTTGGCAAGCCGGTGGTTCGAGCAGCGATGATCAGAAACTTTGGGCGCACAGGGTCCAAAGTCTATGAGGGAGCGGGCGGGGGAATGCACAAAGGGAAGGGCGGAAAGGCTGTTTTGGTGGCAGAAGCTTGATGTTGCGAAACGAGGTGGTTCTGGAGACTAGCGGGAGGGACGTGGAAGAGCGGCAGCTGGCGGCCCACCCCCCGGAAGCTGTCGCCAATAACGATGACGTGAGACTCCACATACCGACAGGCGGCTGCAGTCTACGGCTGTGCCCCCTGAGCACTGAAGCTACCCCTTTTGCACAACATGCATGTCCTGCACAACTGTGATGTGAAGAAAAGATCCCCAGCCATGTCGAACCTTTTTCTGAGCGTTTTGCATGTGATTGCCCGACTTGCTGTTTGAGGCCTCCCTCCTATCAAAAATGTTGACCAGCAATCATATCGGCGTCATGGAATCGTGGCCTGTTGTCCGACTGCGAGCTCTAGGCCCTACGACGCCGGGTGCCCATCCGCATACGAACGAATGACTCCCCCGCGAGCGATCGAGGCAGACAGTCTTGAAAGTAGCGTCGGAGCTGTTGGTCTGAGACCTGCCCAGTTAGGGGGTAGCTTAGAACAAGGCTTTCCGCTTCCGTTTCTGCTTCTCAGAAAGCTTTGGCGCAGCTAACACGATCGGTGCTCCTCCGTCATCCCAAAAACCGGTCAAGAGTGCCTCGGAATTTTCGAAACTTCGTGGCCTTTCGTGTAAATGTCTGAGTGCTAATGCTGTCCGAGCCACCATGTTACCTAGAGGCAATTGACCAGCCAAACTTGCCAACCTTCGGCCCGTGCCAAGCGAGCGCCGTCATCAATGGGATCGCTCGAGCCCACCGAAACCTACGGAGCTGTCACTTCGTGCCTGACACCAGGGGTCGAGAAATAGCTTTTCGGCGAATTCCTCCTCAAGGCTTCCGGCCTAGTCTTGCTGAGGTGCCGTTCGCAAACCCATGACATCCGGATGCAACGGCGTTACAAGGTAGGACTTGTCACAAGCGACTTCGCACTGTCTTTAGTTCAGGACTGGCCGCAGGCCGGCCGAGCTGCACAGTGAATGCGGGGAGTGTGAGAACCGTCATTCGCCAATGTGAATTGCCCCTCATCGTTCAACTAAATTTTCCAATGCGATGAACCCCACCATTATTTTTCCATGCTGCCATTCACCCCGCCGACGTCACCGAATCCAAGTCAACACTTGTCCTGATCCGCCAGCACATTCCACAGTCGACAATCCCCCTAAGGATCCTTCAACATGGCGAAAGCTAAGAAGGGGAAGAACGACGAGAAGGCGGCCAAGCTAGTACGTCCACCACCGCGTTCGCTGCTCACGACCGCCAGTTGCCTAACTAGACATGGAGTAGGCTGCAAAGAAGCAGAAGCAGGCGAGCAAGGGTGAGAAGAAGACAAAGACCAAGATCGCAAAGCTCGAGGGCAGCGATGCCGAGGATGTCGACCTTGAACAAGTGCTCGAGGAGTACCGAAAGCAGCAGGAGCAGTTTCTCAAAGTTACCGAGACCGTGTGCGAGGGACCGCCCAAGGCTCGCTCCGCTTCCACCATCATGGCCTCTCCTTGTGACCGCAACAACTTGCTGCTCTTTGGCGGCGAGTACTTCAACGGTTCCTTGGCGCATTTCTTCAACGACCTGCACATCTACTACATCGACCGTGATGAGTGGAGGTGCGTGACATCGCCGAATGCCCCCTTGCCGCGTTCCGGACATGCGTGGACGAGAGCGTCCAATCCGAACCATGTGTATCTGTTCGGTGGAGAGTTCTCGTCGCCGAAGCAGGGAACGTTCCATCACTACTCGGACTTTTGGCGACTGGAGCCCTCTACGAGGGAGTGGACGAAGATTGAGTGCAAGGGCAAGACGCCCCTGCGAGGAGTGGCCACCGTATGACATATTGGAAGCAGTACATCATCTTGTTTGGTGGCTTTCAGGACACTTCCAACCAGACCAAGTACCTGGCCGATTTGTGGATTTTTGATACCCAGAGCTTCACGTGGTACAGCCCGACTCTGCCTCCTGCCCAGCTAAAGCCTGACGCAAGGTCTTCCTTCACGTTACTCCCTCACGAGCAAGGCGCCGTCCTGTATGGAGGTTACTCTAGAGTCAAGGCTACCGTGGCGGCCAACAAGCAGGCCAAGGGCTCGTCGCAAGGATCGAAGAACATCCTGAAGCCGATGGTGCACGATGACTGTTTTTTCCTCAGAATGTCTCTACCGGCTGACGGGTCACCTCCAAATGCGCCCCCATCGTGCGTTGGGAACGCCGCAAGAAGCCCGCCAATGCGCCTACTCCCAAACGTGCGGGCGCCACCATGGCATGGCACAAGGGACGTGGTATCTTGTTTGGAGGTGTGCACGATGTGGAGGAAAGCGAGGAAGGCATGGAAAGCGAGTTCTTCAGGGAGCTCTTTGCATGGAACATTGAGAGAAACCGCTTCTTCCCACTAGTTCTCCGTAAAGCTCGCCAGCAGAAGAAGGCCAACCAGGTCGAACAGCGAGGCGGTCGTCGTGCGCGAGCCCAGGATCGCGAGGAGGAGCTCCTCCGCCAGTTGGCTGCCCTGGAGACGGGCAAATCCCTAGAAGATGCCGACGATGTGGAGCTTGAGAAGAAGGGCGAGGAGCCCGACGAGGGCACAAAGCCTCTGAGAGACATGCCTGTAACGATGGAACTGCCCCATCAGCGGTTCAACGCTCAGCTGGCGGTGCAAGACGATGTGTTATACATCTATGGCGGCACATTCGAGGCAAAGGATCGCGAGTTCACATTCGATGACCTCTACGCGGTTGACCTCGGCAAGATGGACGGCTGCAAAGAGATCTTTAACAGGCCCGTCGATGATTGGGTCGTAAGTCGAAGTACACCCGAAAACATTCTCACACCGCTAACGCTGTTCCAGGAATCCGAGGACGAGGATGACGATGACGACGACGAAGATGATGACGAAGAGGAAGAGGAAGAGGAAGATGACGAAATGGAGGTGGAAGACAAGAAGCAGATCTACAACACGCCGAGCAAGCGCAAGAAGAAACAGGGCGACGAGGCTTCCGTTGCCGGCTCTGAGACGACAGCGGCTTCGTCTTCGACTGCGTCCACGAGCATCACCGAGGATGACGACACGGAGGCAGAGGCGACCGTGGACGATGGTCTCCCACATCCGAGAGTAAGTTGAACGGGATATTAGCGTGGGCGGATTCTGTACTGACAGCGCTGCAGCCCTTCGAGTCCAGACGCGACTTTTTCGTGCGCACCACGAACGAGTGGCAGGAGATTCTCATGACCAACCTCCGCTGGAAGAACATCCAGCCAGAGACGATGGCGATCAAGGAGATCAAGGCCAAGGCTTACGAGCTCAGTGAGGAAAAATGGTGGGACTGCAGAGAGGAGATCACGGCGTTGGAAGAGGAGCAGGAGGCCGCTGGTATCACGGAGGTTGTGTCTCTCGCAGAAAGAGGCGATGCTGGTGCTGCCGGTGGAGCGAGGAGACGTTAAAGTTTTTGGACAGAGCGATACATATAGCCCTAGCTTGGAAACAAAAGACCAAAAGCACAAAATAGAATACAGCCGGGCTGGCTCCGAACAAGCCGTCAGCAGCGAAACTCATCGGAGACGTTTGAAGTGGGGGCACGTGACTGCGCGTCATTCCCACTCTGCCTAGGTACCTACATATTCGCCCCTCGACACGCTCCTACATTCAGAGGTAGTTTTTGTCTCTGTCAGATCCCGAGACAGGCAACCGCCCAAATCCCGCAGGCACAACAAGAGGTCAACGTCGACTTACAAAAACGTACGCGGGGTGCTTTAGGAACTGTTACTGTTGCTCCTCATCTCAGCTTCAGCATGCCGATCGGCATCCAGCGACTCAATGCGAAACGATCGCACCCAAACGACCGGATCGTCTTCATCAAGCCCTTGAAAGGCCGCGATGAAAAGATTGCCCAGGATTTTCTCGAAAGAATAGCAGCTCAATGCTGTAAGTAGCTTACGCATATACGAACATTGGGGCCTGGCTAACCAACATCCAGTGCCGATCATGAGAGAGCACCACCTCTCTGTCATGTCACTGGAGGAGTACGAGCCAAACCGGGAATTTGTCGGAAGAAACTTCAATGCCGGCGAAATCATACAGCTGGTACTGAAGTCGCGGTCAGGGCGATGGCTGCCGTTCGAGTACGTTCAAATGGTGATGATGCACGAGTAAGCAATATGCGCGAGCGATTCTGAAGGTCCGACGCTAATCGCATCAGGCTGGCGCATTGCAAACAGATGAACCATTCCAGAGCCTTCTGGGCAGTGAGGAACCAATATGCCGATCAGATGCGAGGACTCTGGCAGCGAGGCTACTCTGGCGACGGCATTTGGGGTCGTGGCGCCCAGCTGGGAACGGGACAGTTCCAGAACAATGTTGCACTTCCTAATGAGCCGCTTCCAGAGCACCTCTGCGGCGGCACATATCGATCTCGCGGTCGCAAGAGGAAGGTCAAGCCCAAGCTGTCCTACAAGGAGCAGAAGGAGCGTCGGATCCTCAAGAAGTTTGGCACCAACGGTGTTGCACTTGGGGCTGATGAGGAAACCAAGGTCAAGCTGGAGGGTGGCAAGCGCACGCAAGCGAAACCTCGCGTGGCCGGAAGCGCTCGAGGACGTGAGTTGCGGGCAGCGGCAGCGCTCGCACGGTTTGACCAGGCAAAGAAGGAGCCTGAAGATGACATCAAATTCGAGGTCAAGGATGAGGACGACAGTGGCGAGAGCGAGTACGAAGACGACCCAGCGGACGTGAAGAATGAAGATGCCGTCGACATTGACGGAAAGCCCATCACTGACGGTAAAGGTCGAAGCATGATCAGGGTTTGCGAGGACGAGAACCCGAATGATCTGGATGCTCAGAACGAGCTCCAAGAGTTGCAAAACTCAGTACAGCAATGGCGGCAGACACATCTCAATTTCAAGCGTGAGGATGACACCGCCGATGCCACCGCGCCAAACAACCAAGTGGGGCAACCAGCGCGAAAGAAGGAGCACCCTTCTCAAGCACCAAATCAATTAGTATCGCCTCGAATCAGCATCAAGAAGGAGGAAGAGGATGCCGATGAGGCGACCCCAATTATCAACATGACCAATGCAGCCCCCATAACCAAGCGAGAAGTAGAAGGTGCAAGCTGTTCATCAGCGTTTCACCGTCCAACCACGGCGGATGCCACGGCATCGCAGTCGGCCGCGGGAGAAACGACCCAGCCGAATACGAAGTCAACAACTACGGTGGCCCCCGATGACGGAGATGTTGTCTGTGGAGTTTGCTCCTTTGCAAACACGGCTTTGTCGATAACGTGCGCCATGTGCTCCCACGTACTGGACCCGGCGAGCGTGCCGAACGCCTGGCGATGCCGGAGCGCCGCGTGCCAGGGCAGTGGGTATCTCAACCCCGGCGATTTTGGAGTCTGCAGAGTTTGCGGACAGAGCAAGAAACAAACATGAGCTTGACATAAGGCTCATGGGTTGGGCAAGACTCGTGACATGTGGTGAAACTACACAAACAGGCTTGTGGATGAGAAGAATAGTATCGTATTACGATGGTGTAATTTGGAGTGGCAGGAAACACTCTGAGCGCGTGTCAATACCCAGCAACCTGTCAATCGATCAAAGAAGCGGGCTGCGAGTCTCGTTTCTTGGCAGAGGCCAGCTGGGGCCTTGGCTCGCGCGGATATATTGGCTTGTTATTCTGGGAAACATTAAGCTTGTTAGAGTTTGAGTGAAAACCCAGTAAATTAGCATTGTGGAAATCTGACAAGTCAGTGTTGCAAAACAGTCCGTCTGGTTGGCTCTCGATTGTTTAGGTTTGCACGTCACTTACTCGAGTAGAGTTTAGTGGTGGGTTCGTCTAAACAACCGGCAGCAGCATACATATTAAACCAGGCAGTTTGGTCAGGATGGAATGCCAGGGAGGGGGGGGGGGCAGGCAATGAAGACGAAACATGAAGGAGAGGGGCGGAACCCGGCACCTGTTGGACTTTGAAGAAAGGCCGTTGTGATGGGAGGCGCCGGTCCATTCGGGATAAAGATGGCGAGCCAGGTGGTGGCCAACGGGCGGACTCGCCCGCGCGGACATTCATCTGTCCTTCCAGTAGATTGAGCCGCCGCCCCCGGTGGGCGTGCGTGGCATTGCCCACGATTAACCGGCAGCCGAATGGGGGAGGGGGTGGCAACCGAGCCCGGAAGCAATCAGGTCTTTTTTTGGCCGGCAGTCCGGGGATCGCCAAAGGAAGGGAAGGGAAGGGGTGGGGGGCAATCGGAATCCCAGCACCTGAAAAGCGCGCTTCCTGGGCAAACCGGGTAGGTAAGCCTGCGCCCTGGGATTTCCCTTTGCCAGAGTGTGTCCAATAAACACGGGCAGAAAAAAAAAGGGTGATCAATCCGCATGGACAAACAAGTTGGCCGAGGGGCACAATCGGCGCCGGGGAGGGGGGGGGGGGGGCGAATTGCACAATACAGGCACCTCCTTATATACCAGCACATCATATTGACCGGCAGCACCATGTCAGCCACACTGGAAAAAGATGCCTGCCTGCCTGGCCCCCTGCGCCCCAAGACAGGAACAGCATCAGCAGGCAGTAGAAGGGGGTGTCGCAAGGCCAAGCGGTCTCCCCGGCGGTTTGTGATTCGAGCAAAACGCACAACATCATCTCACTCGGTACGGTGCCAGGCGGCCTCGCCTAGGTTGTTTTCCACCCCTCCCCTCCCCTCCCCCTTCTCTTCCCTTTCCTTCCCAAAGTCCCGAACCTCTTCGCGCGTCTTGCCAAACTGAGCCAAGGAGGATTTGATTTGAGAAAGTCGAAAGAGGCACCCTTCTTCGGGCGGGGCACGATGCTTGCACTGGTTTCTCGAAGCCCAATGGGGGAGGCGGCCGGGGCGACCGCACGACTGCGGTAGGTGGTATTATCCGCAGCGAGAAGCAGTTGTCAGACACGCAGCCCGCAAAAGGAAGTGTACCTACGAATGGGTACTTACACTACCTAAGGTACATGAAGGGAACATTAAAAAAAGGAAACCCCACCAAATATCATCACATAATCAAATTTCACTTTTTCTTTTATTTTTATTTGGAAAAAAACAAGTTCACATAAAAATAAATCCAATATACCCATCTATTAGAATTGTGTCACTTAGCTTGCAGCATTTGGTCTGCGAGGTGGCATTATCCGCAACAGGACGCAGTACCTGGCAGAGTCGCGCTGCCCGGATGGGTCCCACGGGAGCACCAGGGTGGAATCCCCCCCCCCCCCCTCCACCTGCTTCGGTTTCAGAAGTATCAAAGTGGCCCCCCACCATCTTGAGAGCCCTGACGCGCGACTAGCAGTCGTAGGTCCGCTGTCGTCCAAAGAAAGCCCGCCGCTGTTAGTGGACCTTGCACACAAGGCTACTGTCAATGTCAAGAGACCCGACGTATCTGTGCGCACGCACACTCCGCCGGGTCTGGCCTGGCCTGGCTTACTGGCCCCGTTTCACCTTTGTGACCTCGGGTTGAGGGCCGCCGAGTCAATTGAACGGGGCCCAACTGATCATCAAAACTTGTTCCTCGCATCCTCCGAACCCCCCTACAGTGCTTTATTTTTTTCTGCCCTCCTTCTTTTTTTTTCTTTTTTTTTTCTCTCGCGCGGCTTCGACGCCCTCTGACACGCAATCCACCCTTGGCCTAGACTTAGTCGCCAGCTGGGTCCTGCTCGCAGCGTCTTGCCGCTGCTGCTGTGGCCTACCGGTTGCCATCTGCCGCCCCCGTCACCGGCAGCGAGACGGAATAAATGTGCGATACAGTAGTACTACGTAGGCAATAATGGCCCCCAGTGGCGGCGCTCTATTCGTGGTATAACCCTGCAGCCTGCACTGAGGCGCTCTGTATCGGACCTCATGCGCCCAGCTGCCCCTGAATAGGTCGAGTCGGCGATCTGAGAGCGGGAGCGATACCCACAGTACCACGCACCGCAACCCCTTGTACGCCCTGGAGGAAGGGGAATTTGGGATCGGTGCCGTGTGCGTAGCCTTTCCCCCCCTTGGCAACAGCGCTTTTAGCCACCCTTTCTTCTCCGTGATGACACCTCGTGGTAGGGTTGATGTAGATTCAACAGGGGCTCCAACAGAGGAAGGTAGAAGCCCGAGGCGTTTGGAGTCCCCTTGACGTCTGCCTTAGTATTCCGTGCCTGTGGTTGTGGTAGGTAGTGTCGCCGTGGCTGGACGTGAAGCTGCCCGAACCGCCAACGCCAACGCTTCTCATACATACTGGTTGGCCGGCAACCCCCCACACCCTGTCGCTGCAGCATGGACACCGGAGCGGTCCTCGCGCGGTTCATTCCAGTCCCGTCCCCCGTTCGTCTGGCAGAGATCGCAGGTTACAAAACGTGACAAACGTGCGACCTGGCTTTCTTCCCCCTCCCCCCTCCCTTGCTTCGACAGGCGCGGTTGGGCTGGCGGGGGACCCGTTGATACCGATCGAATGGAGCAACTTCATCGCCGGGCCACCCTGAAAAAAGAAGGTTCCCACCCTTCTTGATTGCGACATGGGGAAACCGGCTCTAAGATATGGGACCGGGGGCCGGGGTCGACCACAAACTGCCTAGTTTAGAGAGGGAACATGGGGGGGGGGGGTGGGCGGAGAGGATTCGATAGAAGGCGAGTTGCGAAACTACTTAGTGGCTTGCCTGTCCGCCTTCATGAAAGCCTCTGGTAATGGTATATTTCCGCCGCCTGTTCCTTTCCTGTGTCCAGCTTGAAGTTGTTGATACCTACGTTGTCTCCCACTTTCTTTCTCAGACAGAAAACACGCAACCGGTCGAGTTTGACAATTTGTCTTCATTCCTTTTCTTCTTCTTCTTCTCCTTCACACGACCACTTCAAACCGAGACGATCTGTGATCCGTTCCATTCATTCTCCCGAGGGCACTTTTGGCTTCCCACCGTTCTTGACGACGACACGCAAACCCGCCAGCTTGCATACATCGAACACTCTCGATTCCTACTCGAATCCATACGCTTGAAAGAACCCCGAGAGAGTAAAAGCCGACAACACTGGTTCCCCGATCTCGAGATAGACCATCCCATCTGGGACACCAACCCCGAGCTCGACTTACACCAAACACCTCCGCGAAGCAACGCAACAAAGAGACCAAACCGCAAACATGCTCACGCCCACCCGCGCCTTTGTCCTCCTCCTCACCGCCACCGCGGCCCTCGCGGCCCCGGCCGGGAGCCACAAGTGGCCCGCTACACCGTTCCCCAGCAGCACTTTGAGGTCCTCAGCATGCGGAGCCTGGAGCCCGTGAACCCGGCCGCCATGGTGGAGGCCACCTGCATCGACCGCAACGCGTATGTCTCCCGTCCATCTTTCTGCCTTTTTTTTTTTTTTTTTGTATTGTCTTTTTTTCCCTTCCAGAGACTAACACGCAAAACCAGCCACATCGTCTTCCACGACCAGAACGCCGCCGAGCTCGCCATCTGCGGCGGCATCTCGGGCTCCGTCGCCGCCTGCCGGGGCGGCCCTCGACGACCGTCGGCCAAGCCGGCTCCGCGCGCTTCGAGCTGAGGGCCACCGCCCCGGCGCCTCCATCAACATCGCCAAGGCCAAGTGGGAGCAGTGCGTCCGCGCCGCCCGCGACAAGTGCCCCACCGGCAGCGTCCGCGCCGTCTGCGCCGGCGGCGCCTCCTCCGGCAACGTCGAGTTCACCCTCGTCAACTCCCAGAGCGTCAGCAGCGAGCTGTGAGACGGCCGGGAGGGGACGTTTTCGTCTGGACTCTTTTCTTTTGAGACGGCGGCGGGTGAGGGGGTGGATTATTTGGCTGTGTCGTGTATTATTATGCTTTGTTTTTTTTCTCCCACCTCCTGAGGGAGTCCTCATTTTTTCGTCTTCTTTTTTTTTTTTTTTTCATTCGTTTTCGATTCCCCCATGAGCAAGGATACCTCTTATGCTGCCGGTGGCACACCCTGTCCCGGTATTACGATCGTTTTTATGATGATGGGCTGAGCTGTGGGACGGGACGGTCGGGATCGGCGATCTTCCTCGAGGTCGCATAACCTCTGCCCCCCCCCCCCCCCCCCAAAACGTATATATGGATACCACGAGAGCGTGGAAGCATCTCGAAACCCGTACAAACATGTATCACAATAGGAACCAGTCACAAAATGCAGAGCCGCAGGAAAGGCGGAGACCTTCCCGCAAACCATGCCACATTCTTCTTCTCCTTGACGTAAAAAGAAAACAAGAAATCGATACCAAATATCATTTCGGTGGTGGGGTATCATGAGTTTCATAACGCCTGCTCTCCGCGCAAAATCAGGTGATAAACAGATGACAAACGCCCACGCCGCCCCGAACTTTTCCGAACCCCCCCCCCCCCCCCTTGCCAAAAACCCAAGTGTAAAGTTGCCCCCCTTAAACCCCGTACCGCGTGAAGCACTCCTCGCGGTGCGCCTCGAGGCAGTCGAGCGCGCACACCCTCGTGCCGCACTTGTTGCACCGCACGCGGCCCCAGTAGCCGCACAGCTCGCAAAAGGCCCGCACGGGGTACCGCGCCGCGTCCTCGTCACCGGGCTCGGCGCGCGCGTCCCAGAAGCTCAGCATCGGGCGCGAGAGCAGCCAGCGCAGCTCCTCGTCCGTCGGCGGCTCGGGCACCCGCGACACGAGCAGGGGGTCGTCGTCGCCCGGGTGCGGGGCCGGCGCGGGCCCCTGGTACGGGGCCAGCACCGGTTCGTCCGCTGCCGCCGCCGCCGCCTCCCCTGTTGCTGTCGTAGGGGTGTTCTCTCCGCCGGCGGCGGCGGCCGAGGGCGCGGGCGTCATCTCGGCGTCGTCGGGCTCCGCGGGCGGCGCCGGCCTGGGCGTCGACGCCTTGGAGCGCTTCGCGGCGTTGCGCTTGGTGTGCTGGTTCGGGTGGGGGGCTTGTTGGCCGGCCTGGGGTGTGCTGGTTCGGGTGCGGCGCGGGGTGTTGTCGGTGTGGGAGAGCTGGGCGAGGTAGTCGTCTAGGTGGTTGTGGAACGTCTTTTGGGACTGGAGGATCTTGCGGATGTTGGGGGTGCTCTTGTTCTGGCCTGAGAGAGGAGGGGCGTGTCAGTACGCTGGTGCTGGTGCTGGTGCGATAAGATATCCAAGGACAGACTCACCTCTAGACCCCTTGGCCGGGATGGGGATGGAAGCGTCGCGGCCGCCGTCGCGGTCGAGCTGCTCGAGCTCCTTGCGGATCTTGGCCTCCTGTCGGACGGTGAGGTCCGAGGCTGACGGGTTGGCCTTGCCGCGGGCGGCGCGCTTGCGGTTCGCCGGCTGGAGCGCGGCGGCGGCCGGGTTGACGCCCGTGTCGGGGACGTAGGCCCATCCCGGGGCGGACGTGACCTTTGCGCTGGCGAGCTCGTAGACTCCAAAGTTGTTCATCCTTGGTTGGCGTTGTGGGAGTGGTAGAGGGAGAGTTTTCGGGGTTGAAGTTCCGTGCTGGAGCTGCCTAAGAAGCCTGGAAGCATTGTTTTTTTATTGGCGAATCAGAGAGGGCGGCGTTGAATGGGTGGTTTCCTGGCCAATGGAGCGGCAACGTAAGTCCAGTCTTGACCTCTACCTCGAATTCAACACGGGGCGCAAAATAGGCAATCAACACCTGAAATTTTACTTTGAACAATCTCCTCCAGAGTAACCATAGACGTCACCTCATTATGGCCTCACCTCGCAAGATGAGTGCAGGCAGGTCCTCAGAGGCTCCTTCGTGAACCCTCTTCAGTGGACCGTGAAGCCACCACCCCAGACGTCCCTACATCCCTGAGACGGACCTGTCATGCCGAGCTCTAAGCTTCCGGCCAATGGGAGACAGCCAATGGCGTTCCGGCTAATCCCGCCCTTCTTGGTCGCTGCACCGGCGCTGGCGGAGGGCGGTACCTGAGGTGCTGCACGCCGCAGCGGCGCCGCAGAAAAGACGTAACGAGGCGACTGGGGGGGGGGGGGGCGAGCTCTCCCCAAATCGCCCGAGCACCGAACTTGGCCTACGCCTTCTTCCATCCCATCACCGCACTTCCACAACAACAAGAAGGCCATCGTTCTCCCCACCCAAACCCTTCACACCACAGCTACCCACGCAGCCCGACCAATTGCCTTGGTCGCATCCAATCATCCATCCCTCCCCCCTCCCCCTTTCGGCTGCTCGAACACCAACGCAAACGCAAAATATGGCCTCCCGCCTCGTCACCCGCGCGATCCCCGCGCCTCCGGCCTCCCCCTCCGTGCCGCCCGCTCCTTCCAGACCTCCTCGCCCCTGCGCGACGCCGCCACCGCTCCTCTCCCGGCCCGGAAACCCGTCGGTGCTTTCCGTGGAGGGTACGTCTCGCAGCCTTTCCTTCTCTGCCCTGTCCCAGCATCTGTCTAGCCTTTCAAGCACGCGCTCAGTCCCGGGGGTCTCGTGAGGTCCCCGAGCGGGCAAGAATGACCGCTGGTCTCAGTCTTGCGCCGAGGGAAAAGGTGAAGCACACAGCTAACACACGGGTGCAACAGTCTCTTCGGTTTCTTCCTCGGCAGCTCCCTCACCGGCGCCGGCGTCTACTCCTACATCCTTAAAGAATACAAGGCTTCAAACGACCTCCTGGTGGAGGATATCTACGTGCGTCACTGCGTTTGACATGTCCCCTTCCCGGGTGCCCCCGGGCCTGCCCTCTACCCACACTGTCTGTCACATTGCTCGTGTTTCTTCCGAGAGCAATTGAGGGGCACTGGTCCCTCTTGCGCTGCGGCAAACTATCTTCCCTTCCCGCCGTTTCCCAGACCCCGTCATCCCCGTCCGGATAGTCGGAAACCACGAAAGCTAACCAGGTCCGGTCCTGCAGGCACTCCAGGCCGCCGTCCAGCGCGTCAGCAACTACGTCCAGGCATTGGAGGAGAAGATGGACGCCCTTGAGCGCAAGAGGAAGTGAACGGTCGCCGTTCCGGCCAGGAGAGCGGGAGGATGTAACTCGGGACGAGGGAGATGCCGTGGTAATGCGCGGGAGGACATGGGAGGCGAACAGTACAAAAGAAAAACCACAGCACAGCACAATGGTTACGACCGGTTCTCCAACAAACCCACCAAATTCGTGAGGCACTTTTGATCCGCGGAGCCGGATGCTCTGCGTCAGGCATGGCAGTGACGGACGCAAACCGACGGTGTACAATCGGACGGATAACATAACTAGGTTAAGAGGACGGCAGCAATTCATACCCCCCACGATCGAGTCTCGTACGTTCATCGTCGGTGCCCCAGGCTTGGGTATCCGCGTGCCCTGCAAAAGCTGACTCGAGCCCGCGAAGCCCGCGAAGCTCGGTCAATCCGAGATCGAGGGGAACATGTCGCCTACCTCTCTGCAAGACCTTCCAGTGGCACGTATGTCTATACGTGCCGACAAAAACGGGTCGTCCAATCGCCCTGCGACGCGCGGAATCCAGCCCATTACGGGCGATGGATGGCCCGGCACACTGGGACCGCGCAGCTTGCTACGACATGAGTTTTGCCCGCGACGCACCCGTCTCGCGGCGAGCGATCGGGACAACTGGCGGGCTTACCAAAAATCAGAAGCTGACGCAAACACGTTTTACAGTCTGCCGCAAGTAACTACAGCGGCCCGCACGACAGAAAAAGCGTGTGGATACTCCCGAGTGTGGTTTGTGTGTGTGTGTGTGTGTACTATGTATGTATGTTTCGAGTCGAGTCATACTGTGCGAGAACTGCAAACGCCGGCACCCGGGACTGCGGGTTCGGCACGAACATGCATGGCAGATCTCCCGGCAGAACAGAATCGGAGCCGACAATGCCCTTGACTTGTCGAGCCTCCCTCCGTTGGTGTTGCTCGTGGAATATACCACTTTAGGTCACGATAGCGAAAGAGCTAGGGGAGGGGGTTCGAATCCAGCTTCTTCTCTCCCCTCACACACTCCCCAGACCGCTCGGTACCGTACGTTCAGGTGGACTTTATCGACCGGGGCCGTGATAAGTGATCAATGGTTTCGCCTTCCCCCCCCTTCGGGGAGGAGCCTCGATACCCGCAACGTTTTCCAATCGTCCCAAAAAGCACATGTTTTCTTTTAAAAGAAAATCTTTATTTTTATCCTTGTTTTTTAGGTTCCGCTTCAAACCCTTCCGTTTCCTGCCACCGTCTACCAGGGGGCCAGGCGGTAGAGGGGGAAGGGGGGGTGGCCTTTGGTCGGGGCTTTCTCGGCCGAGTTTCAACAGGATGTCTGTCTGCCGTTGAGCCTGAATCGTAATCTTGGAAACAAAAACCGTGTTCGTGGCGTTACCGCTCTTCCTCGGTGCCATTCTCCGGTGCCCGAGCCGCGGTTTCCCGTCGCAGACGACCTCGTCTGTCCCGGTCGGACGGCGGCCTCTTTTCTGTCGAGCCGAGGAAAACGACGCGCCAATGGAACACTGCGGCTCTCGTCGGTCAGTGAGGTGAACCAGATGCATATTGTTGCCTTGTGTGCTCGGTGGCGTCGGTGGACGAACGTCCGTGCCGGACTATATAGCCTCTTGGGCTCCTCGTTGATGTAGCCCGTAAACGCTGAATCCATGTAACCTATGACTTCCGGACACGTTGGACACATGAGACACCGCTGCTAGCTTCTTCGAGGCCGACGGCACAGGATCTCGGCCTCGTACCGACACGTTCGCTGTGCCTACCAAAAGTCATGCCCGTTGTGGCGTTGATCAAGGTGCCCTCACACGTCCAATGGTTGGCAGATGAAGTCTTCCCTGAGCAGAAATGCGAGATGTGAACAGTCGTTATTAAGGTAGACACACAACAAAAACGCACTAGTGGTATAGGTAGTTTATGGAAAATAAAGGACAATTTCTCCCCCATCGAGCCCGGAACGCCGCTCCTCGTCAAGTCATACGTCAAGTGTGCACGCCCCCTCTCCTCCCTGTTCACCTCCTGCCCTTGGCAAAGGCCTCGACCTTGCCCACGAGGCTCTTCAGCCCCACGCCCCTCTCGCAGTTGCTCTCCAGCCAGGCCTCCATCTTCTCCCGGACGCCGCGCATGCTCTTGAGCACCGGCATGCGCGCGCCGTCCTCGGCGGCAACGTGCGAGCCGGGGTTGAGCAGCATGTCGAAGCACTCGCCCCAGATCTCCGTCTGCCAGTAGCGCTTCAGGCTCTCGCGGATGCGGTACTTGCGCCCGGCGCCGATGCCGCCCTGGTCGCAGCGGACCGTGTCGATGTACTTGCCAAAGAGGAGGCAGTGCACGATCCCGGCGAGGCCGTGGTAGTCAATCTGCCACGTCCACGGGCGGCCCTCGCGCATCTCGGCGCAGTCCTGCGCGCTGGTCTTCCAGTCCGCGATGAAGCCGACGTCCGGCTCAAAGTTGCGCATGTCGATGCCGCGGCCAAAGTCGATGAGGGTCACGCCCCGGGCGTCCCAGCCGCCGGTCCCGTCGGCGCTGTACTGCGACGACAGCGGCTGGTCGCCCGAGCCGCTGTCCAAGCGGAGGAGACAGTTGTCCACCTTGAGGTCGCCGTGGAGGACGCTGCGGGCATGCAGGGCCTCGACGGTGCGGAAGAGCTCGATGGTGAAGAACATGGCCAGCTGCTCGTCCATAACGGCGGATGGCTCGGCGCGGAAGAAGTTGACGACGTCGAGGAGACTTCCGTGGGGGTGGTAAGGGAGGAAGAGAAAGCCCTCGTCCTGGTAGAGGTGGAACTCGTGGGCGTACGAGACGGAGGCGGCAGCGCGGTGCTGGGGACCCAGACGCACGTGAGCGAGGCGCATCATGTGGAACTCCCACGGCGTAGGGGGAAGTTCCATCTTGAGCGCCTCCAAGGGGCTGCGGTGGCTGACGGCAAATGCGCCCTTGCCCATGACCACGACGCCATCCTCGTCTTCGTCCTGCTGGTCGGCAGACGAGTTCTCGACAAGGTAGACGGGGGCGAAAGCACCCGCGCCGAGCTCCTTCCGGATGGTGTATTGGGTATCGACGTCGGGGAACTCAATGGCGACCAAAGCACACGCGTTGCTCCCCCTGTCCGAGCCGCCTTTGGTCGCCTTTGTCATGGCTCTGGCGAACTTGCGGATATCGCTGCCCTTCTCGTACTTCTCATCTCTGTGGTCATAGAACCCGGGATACGAGTCCAGCGAGGGCTGCATCTTGGCGAGGATCTCGCCCCTCACGGCCTCGTCGACCGGGTTGCACTGCAGCTCCTTGATGATGGGGCCCTTGGGAGGTGCCGGCTTCGCCGAGGCGGACTTCGCCTTGCCGAGGAGAGGCTGGGCAATCTTTACTGGACGGACTTCGCTCAGGACCTCTCTCAGAGGGCTGCTGCCGGAATCCTCCATGTAAGGCTCTTCCTCGTCAATGGTCGACTCAATGTCGTCGCGGCACGGGGTCTCGTACTTCGCCTTCCGTTCTGTAAACGCAAGCGAAGATTCGGTTCTCTCCGTGATAGGGGTCATGAAGGGGAGTCGGTTGTTAGCCATCTCGACCGGGTCCCTATACGGCCTTGTTCTGGGCTCATAATCCTCTGGCGGTATCGGGACGAACATGGTTTTGGTTCTGGGCGGGTAGTCTTCGTCGTCCTGCTCCTCGTCCTCTTCGTCCCCAGACTGGCATTCGTACTGGGCTTCTGTTTGGTCTTCAGGAAGAGGACCCGTCGGCTCGACGTGATTCGGGTCTATTAAATCAGAAACTTGGGTGTCGTTGTCCTGTGTTGCATCCTCGTTGAGAACCGGGACATGCTTGCGGGTAGAGAAGTCGGACCACTCGCTGACGCTCTTCACATCCGAGGCCTCCTCGTCTGCTTCGTCTGCGTTCTCACTCATGTCGACCTGGCGTGTGACCATGGTGCTCTCCGCGTCAGTTGTGTAGTCACCGTCCGTCTCAAAGTCATCATCATCGCTCCCCTCTTCATCCTCCTCCTCCTCCTCTTCGTCTTGAGGGTTAGACTGAATGGGCTGGTTGAAAATCTCATAGATTTCGTCAGTTGCAGCTCGAGTGTGAAGTGTCATTGTCGGCTCAGCCGTGTTTCTCTTCTTCAACTTTGGCCTGGACGGCGAGTCCAGGTTGGCTTTGACTGTAGCCTTGTTAGCAACGGCAAGGTGCGTAGAGCGTGGTTCCATTAACTTACTGACTTGGGTCTCGTTGACCTCCATGACCTTCTTCTTCTTACTTCTGCCCTCCTTCTTGTTAATAATGGCGCCATTCTCATCCATCATCACGGTTTCTGTATGGACAACCAGCTTCTCCTGCACCATCTGACCGAGGCCGTCCACGACGGAAGGCTCCGCCACCTCAGGCGCAGCCTCTTCTGTCAGTGGCTCGTCATCCCAGCACACGTCCAGCCACCCCCGGTTCATGGCCCAAACCTCCTCGAAACCGAGCTCCGAACCGGGTTCCTCCGGTGTAGGGTAGACAGCTTCGAGACTAACAAAGATATGCTCCTTCTTCCCGCTGACGGGGTTCACGACTACTTGGTTCTTTGATGGCACAAGAGTAATGTGGGACTTGGACATTTGTGCCCGCGAAGACCGCGATTGCTGTCGCGATTTTGATTGCAACTGAGACTGAAATACAAGAACGCCATAAAGCCATACATTAGTCCTATAATCATCAACATCTGGGCAATGGGAAGGCTTAAGCGAAAGTGGTTTCTTACCGTATCCCTGAAGATGGCCATTTTCGGAGCAGTGCTCTTCTGTCCTCCCGCCTTCAACGTCTCTCCCGCCCACGGCTTAGGCTCCATCGCGTTCTCCTTCTTCCTGTCGCTCAGCGAGCCAATGCTGTCCCATCCCTTGGATGTAGGCCCGCGCGAGGCCAGTGCCGGGGGCGCCGGGGGCGCCGAGTCGGCATCTGAAAAGATGGCCATCTTGGCCTTGCCCGGCTTGGGCGCGGCACCGCCGACACCTTGGCTGGGGCGAGGCGCCTGGGGGTCGGCCGCAGCAGCCGCGCGAGCAGCGGCAAAAGGGTCGACCTTGGCGGCGAGGGCAGGCCGAACGGTGGGTAGCGCTGGCGATGAAGGTGCCTCGGCTGCGTCTGGTTGATGGGCGAGCCTCTGCTCAAACTCCTTGAACTTGCGAATCAAGCGCTGGACGGGCCTCGCCTCGCGCTCGATACCAAGCTTGTACACCTCCTCTGCCTGATTCCACCTGCCTGCGCCTTCGAGCCATGCTGCGTACTCTTCGTAGAAAAGGGCGAGTGTCTCTCCGATGTTGTGGCGCGACAGGAAGAGGAACGTCTCGCGAGGCGAGTCAGAGAAGAACTGGATGTACAGTACCCACATCTTGAAATATCTAGGGTCGTTCTTGTACTGTGATGAACCGATGAACGTCTTGGTCGCGCGCTCTAGCAGGGTGTGAAGTTGAGACTGAGGTGTGGCTTGCGCCGATGGGTATGCATCAAGGGTCCAGCGCACATAGCGGTCGAAGATATCGAGAGGGTCGTCGGACTCGGAGATGTTGCGTATTTCCTCCTCGTACTCGGCTCTGATGCAGTCGTTGACATTCTTGCTGTCGGATGGCGTTGGGGTGTCCAACTTGTGCAGAGGAGAGGGCGAAAAGAGCTCGGCCAACTTTTTGGCAGAGCGTCCGCTCGGCAGCGCTTGAATGTTTTCTTTCTGCGCTTCGATCACGTCGAAGTTGATGAGGTCGTCGGAGGCTGCCATGGTTAGTAGTGTCGCGGCGATTCGCCGTCGCGTCTCCAGGTAAAGGGTTGCTGGAGTTTGTGCGTCGGGTTTGTCAGTGTCTAGATTGGTATGAAAAGCAACGTCTAAAATGGAGATTCAGTGTTGTGGTCTAGTGTTGACTATTGATAGCCGATAACATGCATTCAGGGGAGGGGCGGGGCGTTGCCGGAGCAACCAGACACCCGCTTATGCAATGAGATGGTGCTCTCGGAACTACCTAGGTACCTACCTTATGTGGTGTGAAAGCCCAATCAAGTGGGTGGATTCCACAAAATAACTGCGAATTGAGGCCAGAACCCGAATAACTATCCAGAAGATCCGGGGCGGGCACGTGACACTAAGTCGCGTGCTGTCCAACGGGCTCAACGACGGTCTATGAGCATCATCACATATGAGCTTTCAAATAGGCTGCTGGTTTTCATTATGCATCTGCTTCCCCAATCGATGGATGTATCTGTACATATAAGAACTCGGGCCAACTCAGGTATCCTTTCTCAAAGCTTCAATGGCTTTGAGGTGACTCCATTGTCACTAACAAGATCCTTAAATGACCCAATAACATGTTTTTCCAGGCGATCCTACAGATAGATATATTATTCGAGGGAAAATACCTCGCCCTCATTATGAAGCCCTCATCTTCGCATAATTCATCACCATCCTTAGACACTCTCTTCCTAGGCGACTTCCACAAACACCTCTTTCTCTTTGTCGCAATCCTGGCCATTGGTGTGTTATGGTGGCATTCTATTCGCAATAGCTCAGATGTTTAGCTATCAGAATATCTCGAGGGCACCAAGCAGGCTGCAGATACACGCCGAGAAATGCATGCCTATGGCCTCAGTCCCCCTCACCGTCTCGCGACAAAACAGTGGCAAATCAATTGGATCAAGCAGCAGGTAGCAGGCCCAAATAAAGCTGTGATTCAGCAGCTATCCAAATGAGCCTACATTCTCGACAGTGTTGTTGAAAGTCTCATGCTTGGATTTCGGGTTTAACGAGGCTTTTGTTGGATTCTGGGCAGTTGAATAGATCCCTTGACTTCAGCAAGTTGGCAAAAAACAAAAACCGACATGTCAATGACCACGTCCTGTTTTCAACTGATACGCTTACTGTGTTCCGTAAGCACAAATGAATCATGCCCGGCATAAGGTCGAGAGCCGGCGCCGTCTAGGCCGTCTCACCGGTATACCCAAGGGCGGGGCCGCGCTGGGCAGGGCTTGCTCACTGGGGTGGCGATGCCCGCCGGGCATGCGGCTCGGTAGGCGCTGCAGATCATGCGGTCCATCTCGGTCTCATCGGGACGCGGCAAACAGGCATCCGTCTTCTTTTAAACGCCTATAAGTTGTACATTATGTTTCTGCTTATATAACACTTACTACGTACGGCATAAGGACATCTAAATTACTGGCCCTATTTTCTTTTGTGGGCGCGCCCACTTCAAGGCAACAATGATCCGCCTAAATTGACTACCTATTCGCTGGCGCCAACAGGCCCAATGCGCCCGCAAAGTGGCAACCAAAGTGAAAAAGAAGAAGAAAAAAACGCGTAGATCAATCGATCCGCTGGCGCCGGTGAGGCAATTCGGTGAAGTCCTATCGGTTATAACCCATCGCGCATTGGATCGCGGCATCATAGTGCACTGCTTAGTTGATGCCGCCATTGATTTCGACTGATTTGGGTGGGCGCGCAGTGGTTGTGGCGGGTTACAGTCTTGGTAATGAAAATGCATAGCCTAGATAACCGCACTACTTGCTGCCGCCTGCAATCGTTGATTGGTAAGAAAAGCGACGACTTTCTTTAGTAGGTGAGTAATTATTGGATAATACTCCCCTGGTGTTTAATCAACTGCTGTATAAACACTTTAAGCACCTATATATTTAGATTATACTAATGCGTACTGACAATTGAGCTCAATTCTCTCTATGATCCTGATTTTTGCGACCACGATGCTCGGCATAGCTATTCTGCTGGCCTTTCGCCCCACCTTTTCCTCGATACGAGTCGTCTCATCTCGGTGCCCCCGGTGGCAATAAGATACAAAAGGCCTATCTCTACGGATATACTCAATGGACTAGACTTTTATCTCTTTACTGCAGTTACTTCTGTCATATAATTCATACTGCTCTCTGTACACACTCCTCTATATACATAATACTAGTCATAATGAAGCTTACCTATATATTGAGTACTATATATACTATAGGTCAAGCTCAAGCAGCAGTTAATTGGTGGTGCCAGTAAGTCAAGTTTATTTCCTAGCCTATGTTCTTGTGTTAACAAAGACTAGATGCCGCACTAGTGTAGGAAAATATCCATACAAACGCATCGTAGTTTATCCACAAAGCACATGGACTGCGTGTATTGCTGTAGGGGGCTATAGGCATGGTAGTAGCTGGTGTATGTTTTCTCTTCCTGATGGTGAACGTCCGGAACAATATTGGTATGGGGTAAGACAAACAAGCTGACCTAGCCTTACACTTGCAATTACTTACAAGTATTATAGAAATGTACACGCCCTGAAATCGCCCATTGTTCTGGCAGGAGGCCGCAAGTCCCATTGTAGGCTAATTGTGGTGGGAGAGGCAGGTCCTGGCAGCTAAAGAGGCCAGCAGGGGGGGAAGGCCTTTGAGTATGTAATGACAAAAGCGGATCCGTATTTGCCAATGCGCAATTACGGCTTATATCACGACAGAGTATAAGTAGGAGGTATTGTAGCAGGTCATGGTGTCCGGATCAGAGTTTTGCTGGGAGGCTGGGATGAGTTTATTGAATTTGGTCGATCAAAGTAGATTTAAAGGAAGATCCAACTCTAATCGAGAGGGGAGGACACGCGTATTATATGCACTCATTTTAGACATCTATAGAGACTAAAAGTACCCTTTCTATGATTACCGATCCAGCGTCATAACTTAACAAACCGAGGAGCTTCCTCTCGCCCGTGGCTTCATCAGTTAGCCTCTGACTAGATATTGTGTCTGATTAGCGGCGACTCTTAAGCTAGATTAGGAAACCATCTTGAGTTGCTCTGGTATAGGTTGTTAGTAGTTGTTAGCTACTGTACCGCTGTAGTCCTCTTTTAGCACTAGAGTTATAACAGCAGTCAGCAGGACAATCTATAGCATATACACAGTTGTCGTTACGCCCTATTGCTTCTATAAATCACCATTTTTATAATATCCTCATTAGTATTTAGTGTTCTGAGAATTGATAAACTTACATATTTGTATACGTTCTGTATACGTTAGAGGAGGTTGGAGGTTAGAGTAGCTTCCCTTCTGTTCCTTCCTTGTGATACTCTCGCAATTTCATCTTTGCTTACCCTGCTGTCTTATCCGTCACCCTTAATGAGCAATCTCCATCCTCGCTCACCCTCACCCACCTACTGCCTCACCCTTACAGCAGCGTCACTGGGTCAGCCTCAAGAGGGCGTTGGACGCAAGATCCGTGCCGTATAGTGCCCCGTCAGCAATGGTGAGGTTACTACAGACCGAGAGCTCATTGCTCTGACGATGCTCAGGATTGGTCTAAGAAAGGCTGCTTTTGGCAGAATCCAAGACAATGTCTGCTTGCATCTTTGGCAGCTCAGCGATTCACTTGGACGATGACCATTAAGCAGTGCTTCACGATTGGAAATGTTTACGGCCATTGGGGGAACCTAGACTCAGAAACGACAAGAGACAACAAAACCCTTTAGCCTTTATAAGTCTATCGCATGACCCTTTCATAACCGCTTAATCTGTAAATCTATCCCTTCTACCCACGCTCATGAAAACATCAAAAAAACATGCTTGCATTAAACCAAATCCACCAATACACTGCGTTCCCGGCGCCGCTCAGTCGACGTACTTGGGAAGGGTGGCCATCACGCCGTCCTTGGAGATGAGCTCCATGGCCTTGGCGACCTCGTTGATGAAGCGGTCGTCGGCCCGCAGGTCGTCGCCGAAAAGCACCTTGACGCTGAGGAGGTGGCGGGGGTCGTTACCGCCGGCCTTGGCGAGGGCCTGCAGCTCCTCCCGCATCGGGTCGTCGACCTCGAAGGCGTTGCCCGCGTCGTCGACGCCGTTGAGGTAGCGGAACCAAGCACCGGCGACGAAGCACAGACGGCGCAGCGGGCCCGTCGTCCAGATTGCCTCGGCGATGGAGGGCATGATGAACTGGGGGATCTTGCCCGAGGCCCCGAGGGCAACGCGGGGATGCCGTCCATGATGGTGGGGTTGGAGAAGCGCTCCATGAGGGTGTTGCAGTACTCGTCGATGTCGACGCCGTCGATCTCGGGGAGCAGGGGCTTGACCTCCTCCTGCATCATCTGCCAGACGAACTTGCGGTAGGTCGGGTGCTCCATGACCTCGTGGACGTACTTGAAGCCGGCGAGCTGGCCCGGGTAGGCCATGGCGGAGTGGCTGGCGTTGAGCAGGCGGAGCTTGTGCTTCTCAAACTGCTCGACCTCGTGGACGCCCTCGACGACCTGGACGCCGACCTTCTCGAAGGGCGGGCGGCCGTCGCTGAACTTGTCCTCGATGACCCACTGCATGAAGGGCTCGGTGACGACGGGCCAGGCGTCCTCGATGCCGAAGTTGTCGGACAGGGACTTGATGTCGTTCTGGGTCGTGCTGGGGGTGATGCGGTCGACCATGGCGTTGGGGAAAGCGCCCTCCTCGGCGATCCACTTGGCGATGTCCGGGTTCCGGAGGCGCGCAAACGACTCGAGCATGTGGCGGGTGATGGAGCCGTTCTTCTGCATGTTGTCGCAGGACATGACGGTGAAGGGCTTCAGGCCCTGGGCGTGGCGCCTGGCCATGGCGGCGTAGAGAAAGCCAAAGGTGCTGATGGGGGCGTCCTCGTTGGCCAGGTCGTGCTGGATGTCGGGGTGCTCAGACTGCAGCTCGTGGGTGTTCTCGTTGTAGTAGTAGCCGCTCTCGGTGATGGTCAGGGACACGATGTGCGTGTCGGGGTGAGCCATCTTGGCGATGACGGCCTCGCGGTCGTCGGGCGCGTACAGGAACGAGTTGATGCTGCCGACAATGTTGGCGAAGCTGCCCTTGGCAGAGCGCTCAATGACGGTGTACAGGTGGTCCTGGGCGGCCAGGACGTCGCGCATGGCGGCATCGTTGGGTCGCAGACCGACGCCGCAGATGGCCCAGTTGCGCTGCTCATGCTTCTGGATCAACTGGTCGATGTAGACGGCCAGATGGGCCCTGTGGAAGCCGCCCACGCCGACGTGGACGATGCCCTCCTTCAGGCCATTGCGGTCGTAGGAGGGGGTCTTCACCTTCAGCTCTCCCTGCTGCGAAGAAATCAAAGATAGGTTGTTGCTGGTGAGCTTGAGGGATTCCGTGCTGTGAGGCATTCTAATCACTTATGAGAGACTGGAACGGGGGGGGGGCGGTATATATTCGTGCTGGGAGAGATCAGAAGGAAGTGAGTTGAATGATCACAAAGGCAGCTCACCGCCAGCACCCCTGACGAGTCGTCCTTTTAAGATGGACCGGATTAAGTTCGGGCCAAAGAGATTTCGAGGCACGTACCACGTTGTTGAGAAATTTCAAGCCTTGACGGGATCCATATTTCCAGGTTTCCCCTCTCTGCCTCTGTTGGTGGTGGCGGAGGAGGGTCCCTTTTTCCCTGGATAAACTGGGGCCCGGTGGCGGTTCTGTGTGTTCCGGGTGGCCGGTCAGGCTTTAAACTGGGACAAGAGGCGGTCTAGCTTACCAACGAACTTGCTTGTGGAGTTTTCCGCATCGGAAAGTGACACCAAAAGACATAAATAGACATGGGTCGACGCAAATAAGGTCTGGGCGCCTACATGGTCACATGGTATAATCGTTGAGCAAGGCGGGGAACTCCACGGATTGACCCGTTGAAAATGAAGGGGGAAAAAACGAAGAACGACAAGGTGAAAAAAAAAAGAAAAAAACAATGCAGAGAAAGTCCAATCCTCTTGCTCGGTGGCAAAACACACGGCTTGTTTGCGAAATGAGTGCTTGGAGCCAAGATGGCTGTTGATGGTGATCGTCCCTCTTCTTGTTGAGAAAGACGGTTTAGCGTTGCTCGAGACACTCAATGGAAATAGAGTTTTCTTATTGGCGACTATGTCTGATGGCGCTGAAAGTCTATTGGACGACATGGCAAGTGAACCGGTCATGAGGCGCGCGCGCAACTCGGAAAGGCGCACAAGAGTCTAGAACAGCAGCCGTACCGTCACAACTCGAAACGCCAACGTATCTTGGGGAGCGTTCGTGTTTGATCGCCCTCTCAGAAGAAAAGCGCACATCTATTTATGTTGAGTTGTCTAAGAACACAGTGGGCAACAGTGTTGCACCATTGCAAATATTAGTTAAAAATGGCCGAGGGAGACTTGTACATGTTTCCAGACTATTAATATATACGCTCGGTATCTTGTGCAATGCCAACCTGGTTCAATCTGTTTTGATGACCCCAACGCACGCATAGTCGAGAGATGGCTGAGACCGGTTGGCAGTTTCCATATTCCTGTACTGCAAGTTGAATTGATGTGCCAGCCATTGCTGTACCTACAAGGTTGTATTCTGTTGCAAGTCTGGGATTTCATAACTAGTGCTAGAACCCGAACCGCAGTTGCGTTGCGGCAACTGAAACCAGTATACCAACACAACAACGTGCATGCGATTGGGGCGTCGTTTTTATGACTTGACGCGCCTGTATGTCAGAGTCAACCACCGACGTTGCTGGAACGGTCATGAACAAAGATGTATTGGTACCGAAGTGGACTAGAAGCCGTTGCCGGACGTCTCAAGCGCCATAACACCCATCGCCGCAAACGACATCGAATATGTCCATGACAAAACCGAGTCTATCATGTTACCGGGAGAGGCTAATGTGTCCCTTCCTTTCCGGAAAGAACAACATCAACCTGCGGCTGCCGCCACGATGAGGACGGGCCTGGCTGAATATCCTAGGTGTTTCGACAAAAGCATAAGGGGAGCATTGATCTTTAAACAATCAAGACAGTCGCCCGGTTCACTCTTCCTCAAGGCCGTCCGGGGAGCTGTCAGGTGCCAGTTGGCCAATCTAAGCGTGTATTGGAATCCGCTTCAGTGCATACGTACGGTTCGGTTCTCGGTCGCTTGTAGCCTCCAGTCAATAATCTATCTGGCAACACCAGTTTTACAACAGGTTCAACTCATAGCAGCGAAGATCTGCGAGGCCCAAGCAGTCAATCAAGCCTGGTCCGCGGCATCCCGAAGCATAATGCTGCCACTCAACGTCACACTCCAGAGCCTTCAAGCGCGTCCATGTATGCGTGTACTCGGGTCATCAAAGGCTTGAACGGGTATGTCTTCTGGCCAGACTCGAATTGATTAGTTGGTGTCGACTCCAAGGATCCTGTTTATTCAAACGCTGGGCAACGCGAAAGTCTGTAGTTCTCAAGAATAGCAGGCTGCTACTTGGTCTACATTTACACCTCAGCAACCTCGCCGAAAAGCCGTGTCAGCGCCCTTTCCCGCACTGAAATGCCTGCCGGGTCGGCGCGAGTGATGCGGCAGTCGAAACGGGCGAGAGGGATGTCGTTGCGCTGTCACGTCTTGATGCATTTCGCCCGGCAGCCGCCTGTCCAATGAGACACAGCCGCTGCGCGTCTTCTTTCGGACTGGTTCACATTAGCTGTTTATTGCTGTAGCCCGAAATTTGTCTCAAGGCCGGCAGCCCAAGAGAAGAAGACACCACTCCCTTGATGCTTACCCAGACGAGAATGGCGCCGCCATCCGCCGCCATCCGCCCGACGCCTGGCTGCTGCTTCTTGCCAGCGCGGCAGCGTCGCACAGGAGTCTGCACCTGAAAAACGTACAAGTCACGTCCCGAAGTTATCCGCCATGGATTCTACTCCCAGACCCCTCTTCTTCGCAGCTCCTATGGGGCTTTGACACCACATCTGTTGCACGCCATGGGGCGCGAAGACGCCTGTTTGATTGTTTCTGCAGGGAGAGCAGTCGAGCATCATGCTGTACCCAGGGGAAGGTGGCGATTCTCGGCAAAGGCCGCTTGGCCAAATTGACTTGAACGACACTCGGTGGGTTCTTTAAGTAGACTGGAGTTTGTAGCGCCACTGAAATGTGAGGAAGCTTACCTTGATGGGATCAGGCAGCCGTAAAAGACATTTGACATACACCTACCGCCAGTATTTCCATCTCCCAAGACGACACGAATAGATACTGTGCCCCCATGGTCTAAGGGGTAATGCCTGGGGTCCTGCAGACAGCTGCTCCGCAGGGAGTTGGTTTAAACCCAGCTGGGGAGCCCATTATTCTCTCGCTTTTATACAAAGGAGAAGAATCGTGTTGCTACTAGGTAACCTAGAGTGTGTATCTGCTAGGTACTGTTCCTATATTATTGGTCATAGTGTCACCTAAGCACAAACGACGCCGATAGTTACGGGCTAGTAACTAATGGTCGTATATCTCGTGACTCGTGGTGTAATAGGGAGGTCTCTGCTGTGTAGCTTACGTCCTTCAAGTCACCGTGTATCTAGTCAGTGCAGCGTACCCAGCGACCCTATGAGACAGAGCGCCTTGTACTTGTACCTTTTTCAGTAGATTCATCATACTATATTGATGTAGTAGTTTGCTCTAAACCCTTGTAAGCGGTCTATCGCAGCTCACCCAGTACTGATGTAACATCACAATACGTAAAACCCCAGTACAAGCACCTCTGACCTGTGCCATATCTCAATAGTTTAATACAGTATACAATACCCAATGGAGTAGAGCAACGGCTGAATCTGACTTCACTTCAACCACGGCAGCGTACACGACCTTTTGGGCGCCGGAACGTCGGCGACAACCTTGACCACCATCGGGGTGACTAACTTGCCAGCCACACGACGCCCACATCATACTATATAGCCAGCCAGGTGGCTTGAAAAGGAAGGAACTTGAATCCAAGTCACGAATTGCCTCTGCAGGTTCTTTGATATCACCAGTTTCTCGTCTCAACCAACTAAGCGCGCCCACATGACCGGACCGTAATCCACCCACGACGTCTTGTACACGGCTCCCCTCCGACCCTTCGGTCCCATCCACGAGCAGCAGATCACGAGCTGGGGAGGCAGTGGCCCGCCGTCAGGTCGTCCGTAGAATACCAGTCTCACGCCGAGTCTCCCCTCTGCGTATGCCCGGCGCTCTATGTGCATCTGGCCGGCAACTGCCGGAACCGGCTCTGCCTGCGGCCGGTTCCCGCTCCGGCTCGGCCACAGAGAGAAATACAGCTGGGATCTGGCCGGCGAGATGGATGTGTTGCAGGGCTTTGCTAGACACGGTGCCTGCTCTGAAGAGTCGCAACGCAACGGGTTAATGCCAGCCTACACAAAATATGTTGACGGGAACCTGGACACGGACAACGGGCACTTCATCAACGAACCGGACCCCAAAAGACGTACGTCTCTCCAGCGGCCAAAAGCCGAGTTTGGAAGCACGATTCGCAACTGCGAGACTCACTGGGATTCGCGACGAGAAAAACGGGCGATCGCCTTCCGAGTCCCCTCGAAATCAGCCACCGGCGAGACGGCGGCCTGTCTGGCTGCTCTCGAGGGCCTCGGCATGTGGCTCTCCTGAGTGCAATCACACAATATACCGTCCTACTGCGCGTCGGCAGCAAGCAGGCGACCCTCGTTCCCATGTCTGGTCTACATCAGACCTCAGACATGGACCCGGCTGCCGCGCTCGGGTTGTGGGATTAGTACAACCGAAACGCCGCCGCCGCTTTCACTCCGACTCTCACTCTTGAGCGCTTGCTCAAAATGAGACATGACGTCGATGCTTCCGAGTCAGCAGAGCAACCTCTTCTAGAGTGCTTTGAGCCAGGAGGGCGTCGGAACGGTGCCTCTGGGGCTTTTGCCCCAGCGGGTGGTGGTCGAGGATGACGCCAAAGTCGGACACGGCGAGACTCGACGGGTCTCGGCCCGGCTGCCCTCCGTCTCCTGGAGCGGGACGTCCTCCTCGGCGGCCTCGAAGCATTTGAACCCGCAGTACCAAAGGAGCTCGCCCGCGTCCGGCAGCGGAGGATCCTCTTGCTGGACGCGGTCTCGGGGCCTCACGTCTCAATGCGGGCACGCAGGACCTCGGGGGAGAGGCCCAGCGGGACGCCTGGAAGCAGCGGCTCGGTGCCGTCAGACCCTGTCGGGGCCCGTTGATGACTCAAGAGCAAGCGAGGTTGGGTGCGCTGGCGGAGGCGGTGCTCGTGGGAAAAGAGACTTTGGTCACCCGTATGGAATCTTGTACTAATTACCTTTCGTGCTGACCAACCGGGTCGTCGGAGATGAAAAGGTAACATAACCATAATATGCCCCTGTCGGACACCGTGTGAGGCATCGTTGCCTCCTTTCTACCCCATGCCAATATGTGGGATTCAACACCTATAATACTCGTTTATGTCTACAACACCATGGCCTCTAGGTTGTGCACCATAGTATGATGAGCCGAGTTGTGAATAGAAGACCTCAGAGACTGTGGATGGCCAAACTGTTGGAGGAAGAAGGGCCGATCCGATGATCGGTTCGCTTCATCAATGACCTCACAGCTGAGCATCGCGGCAGCCCCTGCCGCGAAAAGATGCGACAGGCAGTCGACGCCCCCGATGCTTTACGACGCCGCGTCCGCCGAAGCTGAATGTTTCTTTTTGCAAAGAAGGAGCCCGACGTCCTCGGACCCGACACAAAGTTCGTCCCGTCAGTGGTGTGTAAAGGCTGGATAATACGGATACAGAGTTGCGTAAACGACATTAGTCAGGCCAAAGGGCTCGAGTTGCCATCTCATCTCGTTTTGGCCGGGTCCGTGTGCGCAGCGACGTGGGGTGATCCATGGGCGGGTTCTCGGCGACACCTGCAGGCCAGAGGCATGTTTTTCTGGCACCGTCAAGAGGGCTCACCATGGCGCGTTTCCCGATTGGGATTTGGGTGGTAGTGCTGTTGCCGGGCGCCGCGATTTGCGCCGTCCCGGTTTGATGAGCGGTGATTTCCCTTCCGAGAGAGAGAGAGAGAGATAAGAAGGGTAGGGGGGAGGAAATACACTGTCTGGATCGACGGACCCGACGGATCCGACTTCGCGAATCAAAGAGATGCGACGAGAAACATCAAGAAACGTCACCTCGTCGACAAAGGCAGAAGAAGCCCAATCCCGCACACATGCTCCTAGGGGGCCATGCGATGAGCAGATGCGCGCAGTTGGACACATCAAAAAGGGCAGGTTGATTGATGTCTTGTGCACCAGGCCCGCGCAATTCCACGTGCGGGCACCAGACGGCAGAAGGAGGCCTGCAGGGACGACAGGAACGACAGGATATATGGGCCGGCGTCTAGGTAGTCTACCTACCTAGAGGCCAGCACACACTGCCTTTGCAAGATGAGTCCGGCCCGAGGAAGTGTGTTGTCGCCAGCCCGCAGAGTCGAGGCAAAAGCATCCGTAAGCGAGAAGCGTAAGCGCTCGAGCGCGTCGGATGACGGACGGTGATACTTGGAACTTGCAGGAGGGAGGGGAAGAGGAAGGAAAGGAAAAGAAGAAAAAAAGTCATTTTTCCAGATGAAGCAAGAAAAAAAGCAAAAACGGGATCGCAAACAAAAGAGCAGGTGCCAAGAAACGAGGACGAGGATTTCGGATGGGTCAAACGCTGGCCAGAATGCTTGTTTCACAGTCGTGCGATGACGAAGTTGCGTTTGGCGATATTAGTTTAACTTGCTGCGGTCCTGGACCCTGCCTCCCTCCCCTCCCTTCCTTCCTCCCTGAGTCCTTTCCACCCTTTCGCCCGGCCAGCTCCTGGCCCTGGCAGGCACTGCCCATGGAGGGGGTGAGTTCTGTTCCTACCTAGATTGTAGACTGTGCTGTTCGGAGACTTTGTGCGGATAGATGCATCCCATCCCCATCCCATACCGACCGTCTGACCGATGACACTGGCATCTCCACCTACGACGTGGCGGCTCCCGCCTTTTTTTTAAAGCCATTAAACTAGCTTAGTTGAATTATCCTTAAACGCGTGCCTTGTTCTCGATGCTTGCCTTGCCGAACGAGACGTATCGGATGAGATGTAACCGGGTCCTTTTCCCGACCCCTTTTTTTTTGTCTGCTCTTCTCAACTATTCATCAGGCGTCGATGAAGCTTGTGGAGTGCAGATGAGTGAGCATTGGGACGATAGAATCGACGTCTGCTACGATGCCATCGCTAATGGTGGAGGGGGGTTGCCTTCCCTTGGCCAGCCCCCCTCCTCTCTCTCTCTCTCTCTCTCTCTTGGTCTGGCTTCTTCCACACACACACAGCCTTCTCCGACAATGGAGTCGGCGAGAGGTTTCGATGACGGACATGAGCTCCAGAACACACGCATCACGACCCTTTTCCCCACCAGGGGACGTCGGGGAACAGCCCACAACGGCCGTGGAGCAGCCTCGGCTTTAAATAAATTGTTGTTGGGTCTTTTGAAAGGTCTTGGCGCGGAGGCCGTTGGGCAGAAGAAAACCCTTTTGACGGACTCCTGCCGCGTTACGAAGTCGTCTCAGGACGTGGCCCGTCTGAACGTTTTTGGGCTGTCGGGAAGTGAAAAGGGGAGGAAAGGATAGCGCCGTCGGAGGTTCGCCGCCGCCCGATGCACATCTGGATGGTGGTGGTGGTGGTGGTGGTGGTGCTGCTGCTGCTGCAGCTGCTGCGGCCAGCAAGCGAAAAAAGGGGAGGAGCGGCCCCAGACTGTGCCCACTTGCCCAAACCGTAATGTAAACAGGTAGGCAGGTACGAAGTACGAATATCCCCTTTCCAAGCAGGATCGATACGAATACCTACCTACGGATAGGTACCTTACTACTAATAATGTATTGTACTCAGTGTCCGTACCGTCCCGCCAAAGGGCCTGAAACGTGGTTGTAGCCCCGTCTTCGTCTGGACTCCCAGCGACATTCGCCCACTCTTTCGATGAATCCCGGCAACACGCAACACCAACACCTGATGAGGCCGATTTATGGGCGGCCAGCCGACCACGCCCCCCGGTTGCCCTACAGGCCATGCGACTGATTACTACTGCCTACCCTCTCATCACGGTTACTAGTCTGTCTGTATTCGTAGTGTACAAATACGCAGGACGGATACCTCCAAACCCAAAACCGAGTCTTCTCCGCTCTGGCACCCGCCCACATAGTAACGCACACAGGCACACAGGACACCTCCGTCTCCACCAACCACTCCACCCACGCGACAGCTTTCGTTCCAGATGATCGCCGGAGCCTGTCCTAGGGGATCTGTGCTGGCCCAGAACGCCACAGGAAACAGAGGCAAGAAGAGCCGCGCCTAGGTAACATCCCCTCCCATTCCGGCTGTCCCTCTCTCCAGAAGAAAAAACCCTGACATCGCATCCTTGATCAAGTCAGGCACACAAACAAGGCACGACAGCCAAGACTGTACGCATGGTTCAGGCACAGGCACTGCCTTCATGGGGCTCCCCGGTCCCTGTGGCCGCCGGCCCTGATTGGACCACTCGCCGCGTTCGCCGTCAACCACTGGTCAGCGCCTACCTACCCAGGTGTTATACAGCGCACACAATCAATCGTGTATCCGTACTGAGCTGCGATGTACGCACAACGTCCGCCATCACCACCACCCGCCGCCCTGTCCACCCATACCATGTACGATGTACTCTGTACCTAGTTTACATCCGGCACCCCTTGTCGAAACAAGCTCTTCCCTGGAAGCGGCTCCTTCTTGTCATCACCCCAAGCGGAGAAGGCGATGTGATGTGAGGAGGGTCGGGTCTGCTCAGAATAGGAAAGCAGCAAAGTAAGCATGTATGCCACCTTAATAGGCTCGACCTTTCTGGCAAAACCCGCAGGCCTCCCTGTGATCTTCCCGCCTGGATCGCTCGCTCATACTTTCCTTCCCGTTCAACTTCTTCAAACTATTTCTCTTCTTTCAACATCCTTCAGCAGGTCTGTTTCTTCCATCGAGAGCCTCATCTCTTGATCGTTTCCCTTCCTCCCAACGGTGCTGGACACATTCTAGAGTTCCCTTTCGCCAAACTATACTAATCCAAATTCGACTCTTGCCGTTTTTGGCTTACAACTCTTTTATTTCTTCTTCCTTCTCTCCCCCTATAGCAATCATGTCTTCTCCTATGAGAGCCTTGGTCGCCTCCGCCATGTTGGCGATGGCTCACGCTCAAGGTGTCATTATCAAAGCACAGGGCCCCAGCGGCCCGGCCGGTCAAGGTCTCCTAGGTAAGTCTTCATCATGAGATGAAGGACGGAATGTCCCTCCCCTATATTAAGAGAACCATGAATCTCACTGGCATTGCCTAGTCGACCCCACAAAGGCGGACGCGAACATTATCAACCTGCAGGAGATTACCCAAAACGTCGTCAACGAGTGCGGCCGTACCATCCTCGCAGGAAACATCGACATTGGCGAGACGACCGAGGCCCAGCTCGGCAACAAGACTGTCACCCAGGTCACCAAGGGCTCCAACGTCGACATCACCATCGCACAAGTCAGCAATGACGGCGCCGGCCCCTACACTTGCGACTTGGACCCGACCAGTAACTCCATCGGAGCCACCGGCCAGACCAAACTCGCCGTCAAGGAGGCCAAGGCGCAGAACGGGCAGATCAAGCTCACCGTCACGATGCCCAAGGACCTCGCCTGCGTAGGAGGTAAGATTTTTCACCCGTCCTCCAGCCCGGACTTGATGTCCGTCACCGATCTGCATGAGCCGACTAACACCGGACCTCAGCCTCCACCGGAAACGTCTGCACTGTCCGCTGCTTCAACTCCGCCGCAGCGGGCCCCTTTGGCGGCTGTATCGCCGTCCAGCAGACCGATGTCAAGCCCAAGAAGAACACTCCCGCCAACATCCCTACCGCTCAGACCCTCAGCAATGTCTTGACCCAGATCCAGCAGAACACCATCGACCTCCCCGCTGCCGTCCAGGCCAACCAGGATGCCGCCACTCAGGATGAGCAGGGCGTCGTCGCCGTCAAGGAGATCCTCGGCAACGACGCTACCTTGAAGGCTGCCGGCCCCGCCAAGGGCGCTACCGCTGGTAACAACAATGCCGGCAACGGTAACGGCAACGGCGGAAAGGGCAAGGGAGGCAACAAGGGAAACGGTGGCGCCAACAACAACAACGGCGGCGGCAACGGCAACGGCGCTGGTAACGGCGCTGGTGCCAACGCACGCAACGGCGGCAACGGCGGCAACGCACGCAACGGTGGCAACAACAACAGGCGTGAGGTCAGGGACACGCTTCACTCGCGCCGTACCCGCAGGAACGTCGTTCCCGCCGTCTAATTCATCTTCGGACCGCCCCCTCGAGTGCAGCACCCGGGGGGGCTTTCTCCGTCAACGGCAGCGGGACCCTCTCCCGGAAAGTCTCAAGTATCGAGCTGTTGAATGCCGGGAGATTTTTGAAGCAAGATATATTCTAGTTGTTAGTTTAGCGAAAGTATTGTATTTGTGAGCCATGTACAGGAGCTTCTGGTGAAACTTGAAAAACCGTGATGACAGAACAACAAGGAGGAAGGCTGCGTTTTGGTTTTGCCAACTCCGTTTCTCGCAGCCTCGTCCATTGTTTTGTCGAGCGTCTTCCGCCAAGAATAACCCAGGACCCAGTTTCGCGGAGGCAAACCCCCGAACGAGTAGAGGCGAGAGGCGGCGGCCGACCTCCTTTTTCTGAAACCCCCTGCTCGTCTCGCTGGGCGTGTATCACACTCCAGACCGGATTGGAAAAGGGGCCGGGGGCGCTTGCGCCTGTACCATCCGGCTCGTAAGCGTCAAAGCTCGACTGCCTGTGGTCCCGGACGGCGTTTCCGGGCCCTGGACAAGACGGGGAGGATGGGGGGGGCGGGGGGGCTTCGTCGCCCCGGGGCGCAGATCCCGTTTGCCGGATTAGTAGTGACTCTTGAGTGTACATACAGTATGACAGCCCTAACCCTTGCCCCCCCCCCCCTCCCTCCGAGACTCACCGTCCGATGACGACGATGCCTCATCTGGACGGGCTCCCGGTGCCGTGTGTATGCGCGCCTGTACATGTGTGTGTTTCGCTGCTGCACCCCTGGGGGTAAGCAGTGCGAGAGACGCGAGCAACAGTCCCCCCTTCCCCCCCCCCCCCCCCGGCGGGCGCGGGCTCCGAGCCCCAGCAACGGCTGCCGGAGGACCAGGCTGCATGCAAGAAGCGTAGGACGCGCCCCGTAGACGTGCCTAGTGCCTGGTGCCTGGTGCCTTTCTTTTAGGCCGGGGGTAGGGGCCGGCCGTCGTCCAGCAACCACATTACATGTGAAGAAGCAGGGGACACAAGAGAGAGAGAGAGAGAGAGAGAGATGGGGCAAAGTCTAGTTTGCGTTCATCATGCTTTTGACATTATTTCCAAACGCCGATGCGTCAGCGACCGACCCGACCGAGACACGAGTTGGGCCTCGCCGGTACCCGGGACAAGCCTCGAATCGACAAAGACAAAAAAAGACGCAAGAAATGCCCCTCCTCACAGCTTCGAAACCGCATCCGGCCGCCCCCGGCTCCTCCCGACGAGCTCCCACGCGAACTCGGCGAGCGGGCCCCTCGCGGCGGCGTACCGCCTGGCCTGCTCGCTGCTCGCCTGGCCCTGCGCCGCGCGCGCCGCGATCCCCTGGCACACGGCCGCCAGCCGGAACAGGCTGAAGGCCATGCCCCAGTTGAGCTCGGGCGCCGGCCGCCACCCGGCCTCGGCCGCGTACCACCCGACGACCTCGTCCGTCGTCGGGAGGCCCGGCGTCGCGCCGGGCCGGAACCCAGAGTGCGCGTAGATGCCCCCGCCGCCCCGTCGTCTCCGGCGCGCTCGGCGGTGAAGTAAGGGTGCAAGAAGTTGCACAGGTCCGAGAGGGGGTGGCCTACCGTGGACATTTCCCAGCTTTTTTTTTTGCGCGGTCCCGTCAGTAAAGCTCTCTCTCTCTCTGGGGGGGGGGGGGGGCAAACATACTCCAGGATGCCAATGACCCTCGGCTCCGTCTTGTGAAAGACAATGTTGTCAATCTTGTAGTCCCCGTGGATCAGGGTGGCCCGGTCCCGCGGCTGCCGCTCGCGGTCCCCGAAGAAGCGCACCATGTCGCCAAAGTGCGGCAGGTCGCCGACGCGCTCTCCCGTATCGCGGTCCACGGCGGCGGCCTGGCTCTCGCAGATGGCCGTCCACGTGCGGATCTGCCGGTCGTAGAAGAAGCCGCCGCCGCCGCCGCCGAACCCCTCGAGCCCGACGCTCGCCGGCGCGACGCGGTGCAGCCGCGCGAGCGTCTCGGTCGCGGCGCGCCACAGCGCCGCGCGCTCCCCGGGCGACGACGCCCCCGGCATGGTCGGGTCCTCGAATATGCGCCCGTCGAGGAACTCCATGACGTAAAAGGGCGTGCCGACGACCGAGTCGTCCTCGCAGAGGCAGTAGGCCCTCGGACCGGCACGTCGGTAGGGCCGAGGGCGGCGATGATGCGGTGCTCGCGCTCGACCTTGTGCGCGGCCTTGGAGAGGAGCCTGCCGGGGGCTTCTTGCGCAGCACGAAGCGGGCGCCCGTCGCGTCGGTCAGCTGGTATGTCGGGTTCGACTGGCCGAAGCCGAACTGCAGGAGGGCGGGCGTCGTGTTAGAATAGGCATTGTCGAGTCAATTGGGGAGGGGAGTCGGGTGCCGCTGCTGCTCGAAAGCGGCGAGGGGGAGGGGAGGCTACACACCTGCTTGATGTCCAACGGCGTTTTGATCTGCGGCACATGCTCGTCGAGGTACCGCTCCAGCGCCTCCTGGTCAATCGGGTGCCGCACGCGGCCCGCCATGGCTTGCTGCTGACCCGCGATGTTTTCCTTGCTGTCTCGTCGACCCCGCGTCGGTGATGCTCGCTCGCACCGTCGTTCGCCGCTGACCGCTTGATGAATTCTTCTGTAATTGGGGGGAGGGTGGTCTGTTATACCACTGAGATATCGAGCGCGTGTACGCTTGACGTTCGGCTGGTGTAGCTGGTCGGAGCGGACGGTTGGTCAAAGTAGGTAGTCGCCGTTAAAAAAAAAATGTCCCGGGTGGATGGATTCCGGGGAGAGCCAGCCAGTCAGTCCGCGTCTCCAGCCTCGGTTCGTGCCTCCCCCTCTTAGTGAGGCTTGAGCATGGACGCGGGGTGGGAAAGCGCCCCTTTGGAGAGTTTTATTATGCAAGGGAGATAGATGGGCTAGCTGCCTGCCTGCCGGTTAGGATTTCCAGCAGAGATGCCGAGGTACGCAGCGACTTATCTTGGCAGATAAACCACCGAAGCGGGGAATGCAAGCTACCACCTACTCCAGAGGGTCCCCCCCCCCTTCCCTTCCCCGGCCCTCAGGCCCCAGAACCCAGACGGGCTGCGGCGAAAGTGCGGAGGTGGAGGCGGGGCGAGCCTGACAGCCGCACGCGACCGAGCCAATGCATTCCGTCCATTGTCCTGGTCTAATCAGCGTTACCGTCGTCTTATTTTGATTTGCTGTCCCGGAGCCCCTCGTCCCTTGGTCCCTTGGAATACCTAGAAACCCGGCGCTGGCAGGCCAAGGGCCGCGCCGCAGAGCCCGTCGCCTCGTTCCATTGGTGCTGGTCGAGACGCCCGACGACGCCGCGTCCGCGCCTCACCGAGAGGCAACTCTCGTTTTCACGCATGCATCATCTTCACAATCATACCAACCGCCGAGGACAATACGCGGGAATGACAAGTGGTATATATAGGTTGCTCAGAATACTAGAAAAAAAACCGTCATCAAATCCGTGTTTCTCTCCCTCCCTAGGCACAAATCCGGTGACGGTTTGCTAGGAACTGATGTCTATCCCCATAGAACCAGGAAAGATAGAAGTGGTAAAAAAGATAGATAAAATAAAATAAAAAGCATAAATGTCATCTTCAATCATTCTCTTATCCCGTAACGTCAACTCTCAACACGCCAATTGCTGGCGGTTGTTCATTTTGGGTTTTTCTTTTCTCTTCGTTTCAACTCCCTGCTGAAGCAAGAAATATAGAATAAAAAAAGCGGTTGGTAGCCAGACCGTTTGCTCATTTCCACAATCTCCATCGCCGAGGAACACAAAACAAAAGGCCCCATCCCGACAAAGAATTGTAACACGAAGTGAAGAAGAAAAAAGTCATAAACAACAAGGAGAAGGGGGGTAATCGAGTAAACACAAGAGGGGTATCCGTCGTTTCGAGTCGTCCATGCATTCTTCCCTCCCATTTCCCTTGCGGCCACCCGTCTAGACGGATGCCATGCTGTTGCCAGTCGATAATGTGTATTAGCCGTGAAAACGAAAAGAGCAAAAGATAAAAAAGAGCCCGGTGCCGCCCGGTAATGGTGCGGCGAGGGCTGGGCCTGGCAGCCCGAGAGCAACGAGAGTCCTGTGTACCGGCCCGCATGTCGCGTATAAAGATGTCCGTTCCAAGTGATCCGGCCCTTATAAACACGTCTTTACAAGCCCTTTTCATCGTGGCTCTCGTCTCCATTGTATTTCAGTCTCGAAAGAGTGGAGAGGGTTGAAAAAGGTCTCTGCAGGCTGTCGTGGCTTCGTGAGCGCGATGCGCGACTAAAGTAGAGCGAGGCGCGGTGGATGAATCAAGAGTCGTCCTCCTCATCGTCCTCCTCTTCAGGACTCTCGGACGCCTTCTTGGCCTTCTTGCTGGTGCTCGAGTCGTCGGCCTCTGACTTCCTCTTGGTGCCGGCTTTGGCGTCAGGGCTGTCGTCGTTGGAAGGCTCGCCAGAGCCACCGCCCTTCTCGCGCTCGATAGCGGCGACCTCCTCGGCAGTCAGGAAACGGCCACCAGGACCGCGGGGTCGGCGCATGGCATGGTTGTGTCTTGACTCGTGGAGGTAGGGCTTGCGACCCTTGGAGGTAAGACGGAGCTGCTCCTCGAGCTTTTGGCGTGCAACGCGGCGCTTCAGGATGCGATGGAACTGCTTGGCGTTGACATAGAGAGGCGACTCCTCAACACCGCCGGTGGGCATCTCGGGGATTGCGGGTGAGGCATCGCCTGGGCCTGTGCCATCTGCGGTGGCGCGACGCCGGGCCGACCGCCGACGTGACTCATCATACCCTGAGCATTGGGTACGCCCGGGCTGGTGACTTGGCTGAGGCGCCTCTGGCCGGGCAGCTGCGAAACGTTATTCATCTGAGTGGGCGATCGAGGATCGCGGTTATCCTTCTTGGAGCCGCCCATTCGTGGGGACGTCTGCGACATGCTGGGATCGGATGCCATGTAAGGATAATTGGATCCTGATGCCGCAGCAGTCGCCGCCATGGCGGCGGCTTGGATTTGAGGCATGGCATAATGCATGCCCTGCTGAGGGACGTTGTACTGTGGCTGATACATGTTGTGTCCCTGTTGTTGCGAGGGTGATTGTTGCTGAGACAAGATAGGTGACGTCTGTACACCGTGGGGAGAGGTGATATTGTTGCCGGTGGCGGAGTTCGTGTATCCCGAGTGCGCGTTCTGAGGTTGTTGGGGGTATTGTGCGTATTCCATCATACTGGGAACAAGCTTGTTCGGGAGTCGGTCGAGCTGTGCAATGAAGGCAATGTTTGTCTTCGTCGCGAGTAGGCTCAGAACCAATGAGAAGCCGAGAGACTTGTGTAGCTCGGCGACGGGTTTGGCGTGGTTGGGTAGGGGGGAGGGGGGAAACGTGCCCGCGAATAAAGGGTATCACGGGTACGGGTCGCGAATGACGAATGAGTAGCGATGAACGCTCCCTTTGCCGTGAGGGATGAGCTTTAAAATGACTGGGACGGCCCGTCTGTTTGGGTAGAGTTGGGCACACGGGTTGGGAGCCGGCGGTGTCCTAGGGCCCTTTGCCAGTGTATTGGGAGCGTAGGGGCTCAATCTATTGGCGATGCGTGGATGAGCTGGCAGTGGTGTGCGCAAGGCAAGTGGCCGATCACGGCATATGCGGGCTGATGTATTCGCAGGGCGGGCGAGGTGGGTGGCTGAGCCTGGGGTGAGAATGGTAGCCACGTGAGGGCTGCGTGTGTGGGTTGTTACAGAGGGGAGAGGGAGGGTAGGCGTGTCGAGGGCTGCCGGTGCTACCGTAGAGGCGGAGGCGAGGCGGCAACAGTTGGACTTGTTCCTTGGCCCGGGCTTGGTCCTAAGGGACGGTTCTACCGGCTGCACAGCGGGAAGCGGGTAGGGTGAATAGGGGGCGGTTTGGTTTGGGGGTTTTTTGTTCTTCCCCTTTGGACGAAACAGGTCGGTGCCTTGATTTCCCCAGAAAAAAAAGACCGTTTGATTTATTCCACTTGACGTTGAGATCTGTCCAACCATGAATGTTAGTTCTGTATATAAGCCAGAGCTCGGGATGATGCGACAAAGGTAGGCAGAATGAGTGGGGTTCGCGCCCCTCCCCTGGCGTCTCGGGCCACCACTTGATGCGCTGGCAGACCTCGCATGCATGACGGAATATGCAGAGACAGGCCCACCATGTCAACCAGCCCGGCGACACTCCCCCTTGTTGCGGTAATGGTGGCGGCGCAGAGCCAGACAAGCGTCCGAGCTGCTGTGACAGAGCCTGTGCTTTGCGCCTCTGGGGGACGGGGTGCCTGTACAGGCGCTGCCCTGTGTCGCGACCACGAGCCAGACTGGGCTCACTAAGCGCTGCGAGATCTGAAGCCCACTGAGGCTACACATGGGACGTGAGGTGGTTGGTCAAGGAGACCCTATCCAGCCCCGCCGTCGCGCCGCCTCGATGCCAGTCGCCGAGGGGTGTGCTTCGAGAAGACATCAAAGGCTTGGTAAGTTTGCCAATGTGTGTCCATGAGGGGAGATGGATGTATGCAATGGCAGCGAATATTGAGTCACGTCAGAGGACGGGACAGTAGGTGCTGCAGAGTGACGCCGATGGCCGTAGTTGACAGAGACAAATTGACGTGGACATGGAAAGGGAGGGGGGAGGGACCGAGGAATGGATGGTTACACTTTGAGGGAAGAGGGGAGCGCGTAGAGGTGCCGTGAAGGTTGGGGACTTTGTGACAAGAAAGAAAGTACAACACACGTACCACTGAAGCTGAAGATGTGTGCAATCGCCGATGAGAGCGAAGTGCCTGAAGGAGGGGGTATTATGCGTCCTACACAAGTCCGTAAGCATGTGTTATTCGTCCCGGTTTCAGACAACGGAGCGCGACGTGTGTGTGAGAGAGAGGGGAAGTGGGAAAAAAAAGAAACCCAGATTGGGAACACTGGAGAAAATCGCCGGCGAGCTTTCCCGGGTGTCGTCAAAGTCCAAAGTGGACTTTGGTGGAATCGAATACCAAGCGCCAAATCCACAAATTGAAGAGAACCGAACTGCGAATAGCGTGCAAAGTAGATGAACGACAAGATGCGAAGACGGCGGCCGAGTCCAGGAACAAGGAAGCGCGCGTACAAGGCTGGAAAGGAGGGGCGCGAAGGAGCCGTGTCAAAAAGGCATGCGAAACGTACCTGGTTGGCCAGACTATTTTTTTTTTTTTTTTGCTTTGGAGAGTAGCTTTGTAGACCTGTGGGATTGGCTTGTGGTCTAAGTCGAGGAAGCTTTCTGATAGGCTTTGATTCGAGTGTCACGATATGAGCTTGGAATCGTCCCCGAGAAAGCTTTGACGCGTGTGCGCGCTGGGTGTTTGGCGAAGAGGCAAAGTGCGACGCGGTTGGACGAAAGGTCCAGGCTGTGGTCGCGCGATGCGATGCGATGCGGACGGTACGGTGCGCTGCAGTTTAAACAGACAGAGGGGGGAAATGCTGTTTTCCGCAGGCAGGGTCTATCAGCTGACAGGAGAGAAGGATGAGTGTCTGGGCCAATGGACAGGTAGGTGATGGGTAGACAAGAAGATGTCGATGTCGACGGTGATAGGGTCAAGGGCTTGATGAGTTCCCAGCGTCGCGAATATTCGGCGAACGTTGCTGTCTGAAAGCAATCGCAGGCCGCGAGTGGTGAATGGTGAACGCGAGTGGTGGTTGGTGGTGGCAGGTTGGGGGAGACGTTGGAGAGGTGAGCAACGAACCTGAGTGGTCGCAAGAAGAAAAAACCGAGCTGATTTGCTGGTTTTGTGGGAGGGCGGGTTTTTTCTGGCTTTTGGCTCGTTGGATTCGCTGGACCTTTTGCTTTCTAAGAACCGGGGCTCTTTGGCACTTTGTACGCCTGTTTCGGAGGGGCGGAGGGGGGGGGAAAAAAAAAAAAAAAAAAAAAAAGAGGTGCGTGGATCCTGAAGACGAAAGTGTGAGTGTGTGGCGTCGGCGCAAGATGGGTCACTGTGCTGGGATCTGGGGGGGTGTGAAAAGCCTGAGGTGTTAGGCAGCCACCAGCCAAGGGGGTGTCGACCTAGGAAACGTCGGGAAGGAGGGTGAGAACAGGTAGGAGGATGAGGGGGAAGGAGGGGATGCGGTGGTCGGTTGGAGGGTGGGTTGCTGAAGTTGACGTCGCAGTGAGGAGGAAAGCCAAGTAAAGTAAGTACCTAGGTCGGTCGGTAGGTACCTTTGTCCAAACGCACCTTCCTGTAAAAATATCCGTACACGCCCCCTCTTTCCCACTCTCTCAAACACGCTCTTCCTTCCTCAACAACCAGGACAGCAAGAGGCAGTCCGTGAGCTCGAAGCCGAACAAGGAAGCCAGCCGCCAGCCAAACCAGCGGGACAGGAGGGCCGGTTGCCTAGTGTACTGTGTAGATAGGTAGTAGGGGGGTCGTCACCTCCTTCGTCTCGTCGTATTCTCTGCGCTGGTCGTGTCTTTTGTTGTTGGCTTCTTGTCTATCCCACTGCAGTGTTTATTTTCTCTGGCGGTGTGAGAGACGGAAGGACCGAAAACCGAGTTGGGTGCCTGGGGGTAATGCGTTGCGTGCTTGCGTGTTTGCTTGTTGCGCGCTACTATCGGAAGGTAACGATCGTTTATTTTTATTTTTTCTCCTCTTCTCTTTCTTCCCGGGCACGCGTTTCTTCGCAGATATCGCACACACGCAACGCACGCACACTCACACAACACGTTGGATGCACGATCGATAAAGTGCCAGCGGAAAATGCGGAGCGGATAGGCCTGGCAGATGATTGGCGATTGATTTGATATGATGGCGGTGGCCCAATAGAATGGGAGCAGCCTTGGCCCTGGTGTCTGTTTCGAAAGCTCTCCTTAAAGATGAATATGATTGAATAATATGCTTCGACTCGCTCGTTCTTTCCCTCCCTCTGTCTGTCTCCTTCTAGTACGGATACTGTAGGAATAGTATGTGTTCGGGGGTTTGCTGCCTCGCGCTGTCACGCTCGGGTGGGCCGGAGAGTATAGTATTGATTGGTCGCGGAGAAGGGAGGAGGTGAAGGACGAGGGAGAATCCTAAGCCATGATTTGGAGGGCGGGGCTGGTAGCCATTTAACATCTCTGACTGGCTGAATCAGCGGGTTCAAGTGGACCCTGGGGCGTGGGTGGCCGTGTCTTCTTCGCATTTGATTTGCTGTCATGACGTGATTTCAACTTGGACTTGCTTAAACCCACCCCCCCTTCCTCTTGTGGGAGGAGCAAGAGGGCTCCCGGCAAGCATCCATCCATCCATCCATCCGGTCCCTCCAGTCGAATTTCCAGGCCTTGGTTCTTGCCGGAAGAGACCCTATGAAGGAGGGACCGCCTTGGCTCAGTACTTGCCGGAAGAAAGGGGAAAGAGAAGAAAAAGAAAAACGGACTCAATGCGAGAGATACAAATACATTTACGCTCTACCTAATAATGATGGATGGAGAATATTAATCATCTCTGCCTTTTTTCATTTTCCTTTCTTTTTTCTTGACTTCCGAGTACAGTACTTTGCTCCGTTCCCATCGGCTGCCGCTAGTCGGCTCGCCTGTCAACCTCTCGGGCTTTCTGCCCTGGTCTCGACTTATCCGTATGGGGCAAAGTCTCCATCTGCCACGTTACTTCAGTATTTCCATTTCTCAAAGCAGGGCTGGCTGCACGCACCAACAACGGGAAAAGATGAGACGAGAAACTCCTCGCACTGCTGCTGCTGCTGCTGCTGCTACATACACTACGGATACTAGTGTATAAGATCCGTAGTGAGAACATGCATGGTACGGTAACCTCTGGTGGTCCAATCTGACCCAAGCTGCCTCGCGGGGAGCGGGAGCTCTTGTCGTCAAAGCTCTGGAATACTCAACCTAGCGAGGTAGCGAGCCGACTGCGTCGTGTTCCTTGGCCTGGGCTACATACGAATTACCTCACCTCCCTTCTCAGCAATGGTTTCATGGCCTGGCTCGCTGGATGCGTGCAAGTGACGCCACAAGGCAAGTCGGTCAGCGACGGCACACGAGCGAAAACTTGATCCAACTCCCTCCTCCCGAGGAATGAGGCCGATCCCCCCAGGTTCGTGAGTTGGCACCCGGCAATGGCTAAATATAGCGATGCACGATTCACTCCTCCCGCTGCGTATTATTTCGCGCCTTCTGCTTTCCACGCTACTGTGTACGGAGTACACTCGTCGTCTTCATCGCCGCGACAGGAGTGGGACACGGACAGTGCGGAGAAGAGACCGGGAGGAAAAATCTAATAGTGTATCCGTACTCCGTACTCCGTACATAAAAAAAGAAGAAGAGGCGGTGACGGCTCCTCTTCTGTACGCAGCGGACTGTTCGTTTGCTAGTCTCCTTTCCCCCTCGGCGGTTGGCGTTGGAAAAGGCCAAGCTGACGAGAGTCAAAGGTGGTTGGGAACATGACCTTCGGGCACAGCGCCAAAGGCACAAGTGATTGCTCGTTGCAGAGGGTGCGACATGACGCCCGGCATCCAACAATGCCTATCTTATTTGCCAGCGCCTAATTATTACAGGGCGGGCTTCCTTGATTTCAACGGACGGGTGGAATCACAGCACCCAGCACCCAGCACCCTCGACATACGGATAGATACTCAGTAAACACTTCGCACCGCCGCTCCCTGGTTTGGACCGACACGGACCGACGGCCTTGCGCTCGTTTGCCGGGGCCTCGCAAGCTCATAACAGTCACACTGTCGATCGGTCGGGCTGGGCTGCTGGTGCGGCTGGGCCCTCCCCTGCCCCCCTGCAACCTCATCAAGCTCGTCTCCGGCTTTCCTGTCCCAGCTCCGTCCGCGCCGCATCACACTTTTTCTTCTTCTTCCGCAAGCGAATGGAAATGGATGGGAGGGAGGCCCCACCCTCAGCCACTCCGGCTGCCCCACGTGACACACACCGCATAATTCTCTCGAGATTCATTATGATTCCGAGGCAGCATTGTCCTGGAGAGCAATGAAGGCTGCTCCAACGGGAGTACGTACCGAGGAGTGCCCTCTTCACAAGCCCGTACACACCTATCTGTACATGCATCGTACCTAGGTAGGTACTACTAGGTACTAACGTAGGTAGTGTACATGCTACTATGTACGGATACACTAATCTTTTCTCACAGCTCGTGGCAGATGGCCCAGAAAACGGGAATGACAGTCGCGGAAGAGCAGGTTGGTCTGCAAATACGGATGACGTTCCCGTCTCCTCACTCTAGTGAGCGCTCCCAATGCACCACCACCCGAGCACCGGCCACTACACTAAGACGCACCCTTGCTGCGCCATGTCACGGAGAGCAATCTTGTTCGCTTGTATAGAGTTCGGTTCGCCTTTCCAACGAGCGCTGTCAGTACGGTATCCGTACATAGATGCTCAGTTCATAAAGAGTGTCGGTGAGTGCCGGTACGGCGAAGACGGAGCGTGACTCGGCGGAAACGAGCGCATCAGTGTCTTCGTATTGCAGCCCATTTTGTCATGTTACCCGCGCCCCGAGGGGCTTCGGACACACGAACTCTGCATCCGGCCGCTCGGAGATAGATAGCTACTTACAGAACTCTGACTGCAGCAAGCGGTGCATGCAGTCCGCGTATCAAAGGCTTGTGTGTGTGTGTGTGTGTGTGTGTGTCTCACGGGCTGACAGTCACAGTGGGGTTTGCCAGGTGTGCGTCGGCGCTGTTGCACGTACTCTGCAGCGTGGGGAGAGGGAGTATCACCCACCCCGGGTTAGCTAGCTACCTACTTCACAACAACGTTTGGCTTATCTCCCGCTCGCGGCGTTTTGAACTGCCTCGCGCGCTTGGAATGGAAAATGACAGGTGTCTTTGGTTCTCAAAAAGGCAGCATCCTTTCTCAAGCGGAGCGCACTCCGTATCATTCTCGTGACCCAGCGACTCACTCGCAAGGGGGGAGCGACCGACCAACGAACGAACGACGCGACGCGGAATCGATTGGATGGCAAATTCGCCCAGTACGAATTATCTGAGTGGTTGGAAGCGCCTTTCATTTCTGCAACTGCCTAATGGTCAGCTGCCTAGTTCCCACGATTCAAGCGGGTGGGAATGTGTCACCCTCCTCCTCTCCCGGGGTACACGGACAATGAGCCAGTCTGAGGGCCAGGACAGGGCGGGCACTTCTGCCACTCCCGCCCGCCCAGCATCTGCTATAATAACAAACTATCCGTAATAATCGACGACTAGCAGCGAGCGCAGAACCGCGCAACGCGCGAGAGTTGGCAACTCGGACGTTGGCCCACCCAAGGCCACCACCACCAAGCCTCGGGATGCCGAGCCTCCTTGCTGTCACGGTGGGCAGCACATGTCCCGTTTGCTCGGCGCGTTGCCCGCCCATGTTTATCCATGCCCATCAATCTCGGACTGTAAGAAAAAGGTACCTCGGGCTGCTCCAAGCATGGGGGGGGGGTTCGCGCAGTCGTGCCGTGCGGTCACTCACTGCTGTTCTAGACTCGACCTCTGAACCAGAAAAGGCTTCGGCCTGGCTCGCTCATCAATCCGTCGGCCAAGCGAGCGGATATGCACAGAAATCAAGAAGAAGAAGAAAGAAAAAGCTGCCAGCTTCAGAGGCTGGTTTATCCCCTTCCTGCCGTCATATGTCTGCCTTGCGTTGCGCTGGACCGACCCTGATACGTCCGCACCGGCCGAACAATAGCAGTCCGTCAACTACTTGCCAAGCCCTCTCTCTCACACACGCGGGATCTGCGAAGCTGAAGTCGGGCGCGCTGGGGTAATACGACGAGCGTTGCCCATCATCAGACCAAGCATACGCATCCCGCGACAGAGCCTCAAAAAGTAGAGTTTTTTTTGTTTTGTTTTTTACCAGTGGTGTGTGTGTGTGTGTGTGTGTGTGTGTGCATGTGACGGAATCCGAGCTGGCCATAGACTTTCCGCACAGAATGCTGTGCCATGCCCAGGTCAGAAGGTATTCCTGTTTCCTATTCCTTTCGAGACAAGGCCTCTTCTAGCTTGTATCTGGCCAGGCGACATTTTTGAAGCATCGCAAGACGCGTCGCCGAATCCGCGGCACGCACCCCATCGCCGCCGCCGGTTTCTCTCCCCCTCCCCAGATATCCGCAACCAGCTCACCCCGGTCTTGAAGGGGAATATTGCGCATCCTCCTCCCAACGAATAAGGCCCGTTTCTTTGACTTCTGCTTTCCTATTCGGCCATGTCCAACCCCTACCCAGCCCATCCGGAAGCTAGCACCGCAACACGATCCCCCTAACCCCCCGCCGCTCCCTCCCGTCGCGGGGAGGGGTCGTGATGGATGTGTGTCTCTTGTTCCTGGCGCTTAAAAACCCTGAACGACGGGGGCCCGCGCACACGCACGATTTAAAGGGGCGAGGGAGTGGAAGGGGATAGAGGCACCGGCGCGTCGGTTTTCGACATCCATGTCGTCATGTCCCTTTCCCGGGGGGTTGGCGGCGTGTTAGAATGGGTATATCCTCATCTCGCGAGCGAGTGGGATACACGACTGACAGAAGGGGCCTGATCGGCGTCGAAACTCAATGCTTCGCTACGGGCGCCCACCAGAGCAACTCTCACGGCTGTGGCAGTGACGGATGCGAGCACCTAGACGGGTCATCCGAGCACACTATAGATGGTCAGTCGGGCGGCCCAATTCCACTAAAATCGGGCATTATCGCATGCCGCCGGGTGGCGTTCGAGTGTTGCGGCGCGACATTTCGCAAATCGTCGGGCGTATACATGCCAATCAAAGTGCTTGGACGGGCAAACACCGGCAATAGAGCAGGACACGACGTCACGTCTCTGGAGCCGGACGACTACTCGACGCAAGTCGCGAACATATATATGTACCTACCTATGTATGGGTATGCCAATGAAAAAAACCCGCCCTAGGGAATGAATAGCAGCACGTGGCCATCAACTGGCGCGGTATGTAGCAAACCGGTCCGTGGCAAGAGCACATCTCGCACGCCCTTAAAAAAAAAAGTGAGGGACAAAATGTTCCGAAACCGAGAATCGAACTCGGGGCTATGCCTAACCTCTCAAGGGTTGAGAGGGCATCATGTTGGCCACTACACCATATCGGATTGCGTACTCTGCGACAAATTAAGGCAGACTATCAATGCTAATGCTGTCAGGGGAAACCCGGGAAGGCGGAGATGTTTGCGTGGAAATCTCGAGCAGGACTTTTGTGTTTCGGTAATTCTGCGAGGAGAGAATGAGCAATTCTCTATTGACAACGACAAAAGATTCATCTGTTTTTTTATGCCCGCTAGTCAATTCTGGCTTGCAACTTGAACTCTTTGCATTGGACTCAAGCCATTTGCCGCGTGCCTATGAGTGCCACCACGGACGATTCTCTGCTGGGCGCCATCCCACACTTTCCCTAGACGGTGATTTATTCGAGTCCCTTCCGCTCTTCTGGTAGCATGTGGCTACATGTTGAGTGTCTAGTTGGAAAGAATGTGGGGAGAAGAGCTCTGGTTTATATTGATCGGTCGGCCGCTGTTCAGTGCGCCGACACGCAGGCCATGCCAGATAGGTTCTGACGTGTCAGTCAGGAATAAGTCAAGTCTGATCAAGGTGCCGCACCAGTTGCCGTCAGGGTTGTTCTCAACTAGGGACAATCACTTGGCCATGAGCTAACCCCGTTGAACTGTGCTGTCCTGAAACTTTTGTTGAGTTGAGCATTCATCCTCAGGATGCCAAGACTGGGTGGAAATCTCAGTATCGTCGACTCCCGGATACATCCACGGCCCGTGACCTTTTCAAAACCATGATAGTAATGTTCTTGCGGAACGATGCTGAATGATGTCCGGCAACCTCACCTGATACCCATCCAGATTGGCTTGCATTCACAGCAGCTTTGCTACAGTTGTTCGGAACTCCAGGTTGTGTCACTTTGTCAAGCTTCAATGACAAGAGGCGTGTGCTCATGTTATAATGAGATTGGGGTCTTGGACTTGCTTGATGCGTAACCTTTATTCCACCAATTCAAGCACCGCCCGAGCATCTTGTATTCCGATGGTGTCTTCCACTTCAGCCAACGCCCGTTTTCTCCTTTTGGAAGAATCAGTAAAGCAAAACAATGTATGTCGTCATCTCATGACTCGTTGAAAGGCAGAGACTCCAAACAAGTCTGCAAATACACAACTAAACGGACACTGCTCAGGACACATTCTTGCCTTTGGGCTGGCCTAGACCCTAGTCCATAATACCAACAACGCGCGATCCAGGCGTGAGAGGAGGCCACACCGAGTATGTGGACAGTCCAATGGTCATTGCCTAGGGTCAATCAAAGCCTAAATGGTGGTTATCGGGGCTGACAACTCTCACAGAACGGTGCCCAAGTAAGTGGGAACGCGGCTATTGATTGAAAACCGAACTCCAAGTATCGGTTGCCTTGGCATGCCGTGCCCACCATTCGGAACCTCAACTTACACAGTCCTGGGACTTCTGCAGAGTGGCCACCAGTATGATGGCATAGACATTCCCACCCGGCGGCTTGAGTCTGGGCAGCCGTGGTCGGCTGCGTTTCACGAACCTACGAGAGGCCTGGGGTCGCCAAGTTCAAGTACTCCTGCAGGTTTCTGAGCCGAATCTTTCATGTCCCGGGTGCAAGTAGGTAAAGCAAACCTTGGCATCTCATCAACGACAAGGTGTCAACATTCAACCCGCCAACGGCATGTATCAAAGTGAAAGGGGCTTTTGTCATCGCTCAGGTGATTGAGTGTTGCAGTCATATATCAAACGCTAACGCAGCAACAAGGTTCATAGTGTTGCCCAGTTGGGAATATTACGCTCTCTGGGTGATTATGCCGAGTCTTTGATACCGACAAACGGGGTCTGAATTTGAAACCGACATTCATTATCAATGTTCCTGCTCACTCAAAAGCCCAAGCTCGCATATAGCGACCATGACGATTGGCTACCACGGGAAGAAGTCGGCCCCCTCAAAGATACACGTAGCAGAACGGCCCTGAAACAGTGCTCATGGCGTCCCGGATCTTGATGGGTTCTGCGCCAACGTAGCCATACTCGAGGAAATCATCCATGGTAGCGTTGGCGCTGGGGGGCTGATCCAAAAACGTCTTGGTTCCGGCAAGAGCAGTCTCGCCGTACTGCCTCTCCTGAGGCGAAAGCATCTGCCACATCCACCATACTCGGTCAATCATGGAATGGTGAAGATAGAAAGCAGGATCGCCCGGTGAGGTGAAGACGTCTATCGGCGAGAGTCAGCCCATTTCAGCAGTAAAGGGTGTCAGAGGAGCGCATCCTTACCTCTCCCGGGGTCTCCTCCCAGAGAGTAGTGGCCGCCGCCGTGGATTCCTGGCGCGACAAAGGTCAGAAGCGGTTCCATCACGCGCACGGAGTCTCATGGGCCACGAAGGAACGTACCGATGCTGCCACTGCCCGGGACGCCCTGCATCTGCATTTGAAAGTCATACACATTCTGGGGCTGGAGGATGTTGGACACCACGGAGGTGACGTTGGCGAAGGCGCGGTTGACCTCCGTCGTCAGGTCGCGCTTGAGACAGCGAGCGTTGTAAGAAAGGGGTCCCCCGGGGCTCGACCCGACAACACCGCCGGGCAGGTCGAGGGCAGCAGGCCCGAGGCTGACGACCATATCCTTAAAGGGCCCCGAGCTCACGCACCCCCCTCCGGTGCCGACGGGAAGGTAAATCGGGGGCAGGCCCTGGGCGGCTCCGAGCACGATCGGTTCGCGCCCGGGGACGAACTCGCCGTTGCCGGAGATGGAAGTCTCGCTCCCGTCGAAGACGGGCGAGCTTTCCATGCCGGTGATTGCCGTCTTGGACCAGTCCCAGTACTGCGGGAGGTCGGAACATCAGCCGAGGCCGGCGCAAGGCGGGACGGGCCCCGTGCAAGGGGACTTACCGGCTGGGTGCCCTGATAGCCGCACTCGTTGCGGAGAGCTTCCTCGTACAACCAGGTGAAGTAGCGGTGCCAAGACAGGAAGTTGCCCTACAACAGACCCCCCGCATGTAAGACGGAGCACGTAAGTCCGGGGAGCGGCATCGCAATACTCACGGTGTAGTGGATCGTCGTGGTCTGGTTGATGTGGTTTGCCACAAAGTCATCAAACCTCGTCTTCGCACCTGCCGCCTCCGATGACGGGGTGCGAGGCGGCCTGGACTGCAGACATTTGGCGGCTTCAATGTAATCCAGCTTGTTCTGTCTGCTCAGCGAGCCCCTGGGGACCAAAGCTAATCGTCAGTGTACCCATTCTCACGCACACCTCGCCCGCCCACCCCAGACAGACATCTCGATTCGGGCTGTTGAAAGCGGGCCACTAACCATTCCCTGCGGATTCGGACATTGTCCCACGTGCAAGTGCCCCCGCGCTTCCGGGCCTCGCCGTTTTCGAGTTGCGACTTGGTATTGTCAAAGGCGGTCTGCGCGAGGCTAGCCAGCTTTTCAAGGTCTTCGGCAGTTTGCTGGTCTAGTTCGGGGTCCTCTGAGCGGGAGACGGGCCCGGCTCGCGCGAAAGAGGCAGCGCCAATGGCGACAAGGGCGAGTGTCGAAGGCCGCATGTTTGGAGACGACTGCACGGCAGCACAGCAACGCTCTCAGTCGGTTCGGAAAAGGGCGGAAGTCCAAAGTTGCGGGAGCGACTAAAACACAACCAAGTGAGTTGAGAAACAGAGCCTTGGAGCGCCTGCGTCTTCGGCCGATATATACGTGTGTCGCCAAAGACCCGCTCATCGTCAAGCCAGCGTGCTCGGAGGGGGCGGCTTTTGAGCCTGTACGCGAGTTGTTGCCACGCTTCTTGTCGAAAAGAAAAGGCCGCGGCGAAGGTTTTCCAAGTCCTGCAATAACTCATGCATTTAAGTAAGCGCCAATGCAGGTATGTAGCATCGTCGGTGAGGCTAATGACTAGTCGCTCAGCTTAATGCCAGGCTCCTCAGAAGGATTCTTGCGTCCGGTCTTGGCTTGTCCGTCTCCGCCGGGGGAGGGGGGGGGGGGGTAATACCTGTTTCTGGGCATTTATCCGAGGTGAGCCCTTTCAAACCACAGTCATCAACATCAAAGCCACGGCGTCCCTACTATCTAGCAGTTGCGAAACTTGTAGAATCAATTCTGTCAGCAAATGATTATCGACGTCATGCGCTGCATGATTCTACTTGTATGGTGCCACGAGGTAGACCACACAGCAGGGCACATGAGAATAGGAGTCAGAAAGGCTTCCTTCTATGCAGGTGACGATGTGAAAAGAGAGGTCCTATATATAAGCAAGCGATGCGAGTAATGAGTGAAACTTCACGTGATAGGGCCCCATGAAGGAGCCGATACCAAGTGCGTGCTCGTGCTAGTCATGGGTGAAGCTATCATGACATGTGGCATGTTCAAAGGCGGCCACCCACGATCATGGTAACGGGAAAGTGTTCTGCGGGCCAGAGTGCAGACAAGAGGTGGGTGGTCACAATAACGAGGTGTTGCGAACTGCAATTTGGGCACTGAAAAAATGGTTGGACTAGATATTGCTTGTTGCTGACCTTTTCTTTTTCATTTTTTCATACATGTCTCTGCCCCCGCTAGGATCTCTATGCTGTATTCATAACAAACACTCTGCCGCACGGCCCCATTTCATATTGTTTGTCTTGCTTTCTTCTTACACATTGTGGCGAAGAATCATTGTACTTCGTGTTCTGAGACTCCCGGCCAGCCAGACTTGGGCCTTGGCGGACCTCTTGGATATGATTGACACTGGAAGAAGGCGTAGCTTTGATGGCATACTCGTCGGCCGCTACCAACCTCGTCGCAGTCCATAAAAGACTTTTGATTGCCTCCAGCTATTCCTATTGATCATATCTCATGGCTTACCAGTCGTAGTCGGAACAGGCACCCCTAAAACCTTGTAAACCTCCGCAACGTAAGACCTCACTGCAGCGTTCCCCACAGTGCCAGCGTCCATCTTGTTCATCGCGTAGGCGATAGTGACGTGGCGATCGACGTCATTGATGACCATTGAGCCGCCCCAGCCTCCCCAGAAGCAGAGCCTGCCCTCGGGTATCCAAGGGTCAATGCCCGTGCTGCCGTTTCCTCTGATGCCGAGACCGGTTCCGAACCGGACAGGGAAGCCGAAGCAAAGATCGGTACCGCACGACTGCTCCGTGAAGATGACATCGATCGTGTCTTTCGAAAGCAGCCTTTGGCCTTCGTCGGCGACCGTGAGGGCTCTCGACCAGATCTTGGCGATCGCCCGACTGTTCGAATGACCGTTTGCGGCGCCGATGTCTGCTCTTCTCCAGGGCTCCGTGCTCACGAACGTGGCGTCCGGAGCAGGACTCAGCATCTTGGCCGGCAGAGAGTCGGGATCCGTCCCGGGCGGCGCCGTGAGGTTGGACGGGGGAAGGGGAGGGGGAACAAGCTCCGCGATGCGGGGCCAGTCCTCCTCCTTGGCGCCGATCTGGAAGTCGGCGCCGAGGGGGGCAGCGATCTTTTGAGCCACAAACTCGCGAAGAGTCAGTCCCGTCCTGCGGCGCACAAGCTCTCCGACCAGGTAGCCGTACGTCCAGGCGTGGTATCCCGAAGCGGTGCCCGGTTCCCAGCGCGGCGGCTGCTTCTCAAGCCTCGACACAGTCGCGCCGAAGTCGCACAGGTCTTGCATCGTGATCGGGTCCTCAAACACCGCGAGGCCCGAACTGTGTGACAGCAGGTGGCGGACTCGGACGTTCTCCTTCCCGTTCGCGGCGAACTCTGGCCAGTATTTCGACACCTTGTCGTCCGGGGACAGTTGCCCGTCGTTGATGAGGAGGAGAACGGCGAGGGCAGAGACCGTCTTGGTCGTCGAAAAGACGTTGACGATTGTGTCTTCGTTCCAGGGGCGGGTGCGCTTGGCGTCCGCATAACCTCCCCACATGTCGATAACCTCCTCGCCATCGATGGTAACGGTGAGGGAAGCCCCCAGTTCCTGTCCAGATTCGAGGAGCTCTTGGAATGTCTCGCCGACTCTCTGGAACTTGGCATCGCATTTTCCGTGTGCTGAGACCATCTTGGCAGATATTCAATAGAGTGGCTGTAGAAGGAGGAGCAGTCGTTGGGTGAAGGTTGCAGGTAAGGTGGGGAGAGGGAATACCAGGAGGCCGTTTCAGTGGAATTCCTGCTACTTATAGAGTACTGTGCCCCTCCTAGGAGACTGTGGGATCCCATAGATGTTGATTGCTCCCGGCCGGAGTCTTCCTTATGTGCGGTACATAACAAAACTAAGCGACCCCGCGGGGAGTTGGCCTGCCATCGGAGCCCAGCGGAGAGCGATTGTTTCCCGCTTCCCCGCGGTGGCGTTCCGTACCTATGATGTAGGGGTGGGTACGATTCGTGCCCTGCTAGTTTATTATATACCCCTGCCATGTAACATCCGATGCGGTCAATCCGGAGCATTATCCTCTTTGACACACGAGGAGAAATTCTAGCTGTAAGCAAGCCGCTTGCCGAAAGTCCGCTCGGAACTCGTGTGCAGAGTGGAATAATTGGGTGTTTTGCCGCCCATCTTATTGGCAGCAGAGGTTCGAAATGGAGTGCTTTTTGGAAATCCACTGTTCCCATGCACGATCAAGTCAGTCATTAACAACACAAAGCCAGAAGGGTAAATGGGCAGTTGAGAGCAGCTGGCCGACTTGGAGATTTGCCAAGTGCAAAACCAAGATAGGCCCCGGATGCGTCTTCCGTCATGACATCTACATATTAGTCGAGCATATGAGATACAATAAGACTCGGTGATTTCGACGGTGAAGTAAATACAGTCGGTTTGCACAAACAGTGTACCGCTGATACGTCCATGTCTTGTCTGTGTACATCTAACATAAGCATGAACAATATCCGCACGATGACTTGGGGTGAGAGAAGAGGAATGCCGTTCAGTGTTATCTTAGAGCCTCTTCTAAAACCCGACTAACGCATTTAGGATACCAACTAAGAACATGATGATTCGCCATGCAAGGGGAGGTAAACCAAGTACCTTGCGCGAAGTCTTTTTGAACGACAGTTGATGTTATAATCATGCTGTTTGACGCATTGGGTATAATTTACGGATACAAGAAGTATATTAACTACTCTGAACAGTTTCAAGAAAAAGATATCTGCGCCGGTTTTTTTTTGTCAACAGTTAACAAACACTTGCACGTATGCCACTAATTATCCTACCTCTAGATACCTAGGTAGTGAAAGCTCATGCATGCTTCACTGTAGGAACCGAGGTATAAAAACTCTGTAAACCTTGGAACATTTCTGCACCATTGATGGTTTGTCCTTGGGCCTTTTCGTATTGATGCATGTAAACAGATTGCACCCCTACCTCGGGACCAGCCTTGATCGGAAAATCGTGGAGGCCTTGTGCCTACGAGAGACGCTGCAAATTCGACCCGTCTGTGAGTTTAGAAGAAAACACGTCAAGCTGTTTAACCGTAGGTTCGCCGGGACATCCGATTGTACCGCCCGACCTTCCGGCGTGAAGGTGCGAAGGGTGAACACCGTGTGAATGAAACACCCGACGCATTAGCGCGGGAACCTGAGACGGGATGATTTTACTAGGCGCCAGGTGGGGAGGCAAGAGGAGGGAGGGTACGAATACACAGCGAACATTGGTGCTAAGATCCCCCCCCAATCCCCCTATCGAGTGTGCTGTATGCGTACCGTGCAGGAGATGAAGTAAAGCATAAATCGGCTGGAACCGGGATTTGTCAAACATTTCGAAGCACTCTCGACTCGAAAGTTAATAACTCTGCAACCTAAAGCGCTGGGTACCAAGAGAAAAAAAAAGGTTGAAATCTAGGACGGCAAACCTGTTACATATGTATGAAATAGGTAATAGAGCATCGGAAAGTTCGGAAGCTTCATTATCTCATGGCCGAGTACGGCTCACAATCGAGTTTCAAGTACCGCTGTCCTCAGCAAACCGATATTTGCAACTAAAGAGTTGCCGAGCTCCGTTTACCCGCGTCGCGCTGCTCGGATACAAGCAAAAAGAGAGGATCCCGTCATCGTACGAGTGGCCTGAGTGGTGGCTTTTCGCTTTAATCCTCGCATTTGCCCCTTTTACCACGTGGTCCTTTGTTTCTTCGTGTTTCCTGTAAACAACGTCGCAGAGTCAGTCGACTGGCGAACCTCAATCGCTAGTCGCCTGGTGCACTTTGCTGCCTGTTCTGTCCATATCCCCTCATTCTGTTACTGTTATTCGGTTCGATTTTACATCGTCAAGGTGCCCTTCTTTTCTTCTTCTTCTTCTTCTTCTTCTCCTTCTTCTCTTCTTTCACTCTCTAGCGCCGCAAACATGACCTCTGGTCTAGTCCCGCGGGACGGGACGCGCAGGGAGCAGGACCCCATGCTCGGGGGCAGATCATCTTCGGAAACCGACGTGGAGGACCGATTGCTACCTGACGCAGCCGGGTTCGGCGAGAAGGACAACTACAAACGCCATGCGGGCCACAAGAAAACCTTCAGGTGGATCATGGTTCTCACTTGCATTTCCATTCTGACACTCATTCCCTTCATCTTTGCTCAATTCTTCAACGTGCAAACACAGGCCCAACCATCGGAGCCTTCTCACGATGAGGCAGGCGAGCAGCAACAGCAACAAGAAAGTCCGCCGCCGCCGCCGCCGCCGCCGCCTGCTGCTGAGCCAGTCCCGGAACTAACAACAACAATTGCGCCTACAACCACATCGTCCCTGGTCCCCACGCAGACGCCGCCGATGAACTTGACGCCGGAGCAGGAATTCAACTTAAAGACAGGGTTCAAAGTTTCGAATGTGACTTCACTGCGCGAGTATGTTTTCAACATCACCCGGGAGCAGTACGCGCCTGATGGGTTTGAGAAATCAATGATCAAAGTCAATGGCCAATCCCCTGGTCCTCTCATTGAAGCAAACACTGGCGACACGATCCGGGTCACCGTTCACAACCACATGTTGGAGGAGAGCACAACGATTCACTGGCACGGCATCGATCAGAGGAATTCCGTGTGGATGGACGGCGTCCACGGGGTTACTCAATGCGCCATTCCTCCCGGCCAAAGTTTCACTTACGAGTTCAACGTCACCGACCAGCGAGGGACCTTTTGGTGGCACGCTCACGTTTCGGTTCAAGTCACGGATGGACTCTTTGGGCCTCTGGTGGGACCGCCCTTTATCTCTCGGTCGCTCCTGCGCTGCTGATTGTCGCATTGGCGTCTCTGCTGGAAGCGTCGTTACTAACCCCATTTGCCTAGATCATCCATGACCCCGATGAACAAATACCACCTGTAGATGACGACAAGATCCTTATGGTTGGTGATCTATTCCACGAATATGCAGACACTGTAGGCAACCTTTCGCAATGCAAGTCACCGCCATGATCCGTGTCTAACACACCAGTCAGCTGCTTTCTCAGTACCTGAGTGCCACTCCACCGTGGGCTCCCAAGAAACCGGGCAGGGAACCTCCCCCGGACAACGTCATCATCAATGGCGTGAACACCTTCAACTGTTCTAAAGCGGCATCCGGCAACGCAGGTGGCGCAAAGTCCAGCGAAGACCACAGCGGGCACGACATGGGAAGCATACAAGGCCACCACATGGGAGACCACACCTCGGCAAGAGACTCCAAGTGCACTGGGGGCTCCCTCTTCAACACGCGCATCAAGAGCGGATCCAAGGCTCGATTGCGTCTCATCAACCATGGCACATCGACCCCGATAGTTGTGTCTGTCGACAACCATACGCTTGAGATTGTCGAGATCGACGGCGTTGAAGTGGCCCCGATCGCGACCACACGCGTTTACATGAACCCCGGCCAGCGCTACTCTGTCACCGTCAACGCTAACCAGACCGCTGCAAACTACCTGATCCGCGCAGACGCGGCCGTCCGATGCTTTCACATGTCCAAAAAGAGCCAAAAGGCCATGGCGGGGATGCATGGCAAGCCCTTCGGTGCTACCGCCATCCTCTCGTACGACGAGACGGATGTCGGCGCGGCGCCCATCGGCAAGGCTTGGGACCTGGAAAGCAAGTCCAACTTGCAAATCGGCCAGGAGCCGTGGGGGAAGAGGTGCGAGGATCTGCCGTTCGACCTCCCGAAGCCGATGAGGAGCAGGCCTGCGTACGACGTTGGGGAGAGAAACTATCACTACTTTACGTTTAGACAAGACCTTGTAGGGGACGTCGTTCGCACCCATGTGAACAATGTGAGCCCATCCTGCTCTCAAGAAAGCTTTGCATGGGAAATCCGCTAACGGCCACAGACTCTATACACCCCACTCAAGGACGACGCGTCGCTTTGGAAAGTCTTGCAGCAGGATATCTCGCCGGCGAACCTGAACTCGCCGCAGCCCAAGCTGGACTTCGGACAGGACCAGTTCGTTTTGGTTTCCCAGGACAACAAGGCCGCGCAAATCGTGGTGAATTCCGACGCCATGATGGTTCACCCTTGGCACTTGCAGTGAGTGGACGCTTCATTCGATCCCGAGGGAGAACCCCAAAGCTAACCAGTCTCCAGCGGTACGCACTCCGACACGCCCTGCCTCTCGTCATGTCTGTCTGTAGCGGCTAACCCAGCTCTAGGTCAAAACTTCCAAGTCATCGGATGGGGCAACGGCCTGTTTGGGGCCACCAAGACGAACTGGAACTTTGACAACCCGATGCGCCGCGACACGATAACGATACCCGGCTTTTCGCACATTGTGATTCGCATTCTCGCAGACAACCCCGGGGTCTGGGCTTTCCACTGCCACTATCTCTGGCACGCCGAAGGTTCGTTCACGTCTCGCATGCTATCCATCTTTCTTGCGCATTGGCTGACCTCGTCCCCTCAGCCGGCATGTTTGTCTCGATTGCTCAGCGCATGGGGGAGCTCTCGAACCTGCTCGGCACACTGGATGCCAATGGCGACGTCGGGGCCATCAAGAAGAAGTTTTGCCCCGTGCAAAAGGCGCAAGGCGCCCCCGCTGTGCCGCATTAGACTGCCCGAGCCGGTCGGATTTGTACGAAGGCGAGCTAAAGCATAACATGTAGCGGCATTTTTATAATCAGCATAATCCAAGAGTTGGATTGTTTATTTTGTACGACCAGGTGGCTGGTGATGTTCCCCTCCCGATACTAACCAGGAAGAACACCAGGGATCACAGATCGTCGAACCGTTGGGGGCTAAAGGAAGCATAGCCAGTAGACTGCCGCGGAAGGGGGTTGTAGCTGTCGGTCTTTTCTATCTGTTTCATCGAACGGGAGTTCTTGAGCGACGGATCATGGGATGATATCCGTGGAGTTTTGACCTTCATCAAGCACGACAACTATATCGACATCAATGTCAACTTCTCACAGGACCCCTATCGAAGTCTTTTGAAAAAGAAATCAAAAGAAATTCAATTGCAGCCCTCATGGCGACTCGACTTAAATGTACTCTCACAGAGCCAGGGCGCTCAGAAGTCAAACAAGGAACCGACCATCTGGCCACTCAGCTGGAACCACACCGAGGGACAAATATCCAAGAAATGTTTGCACGTCACAGAGCATCTCTGTCATGGCGAGATGTTTTCCCATCTCGACTCCCCAATAGTCCACGGGCCAATAGGGTAACGCCAACACCGGGTTTCCTGGGGAATGTTAAAATTGACCATGCCGGTTGTTCGGATCAAGGAAACATGGGATGAAAGCCAGCTCGCGGCCTTCTGACGACGACCTTGTGGTAATAAAGCCCACGAAACTCGAAACTCCTGCCACGGTTACCTTGGGGTCCAGGTTGGGGTAGCCCTTGTCACCACCATAAGGAATGCGTACCTCAATCACGCACACATTGCCTGGGGCGTATTTAGAGAACAAGTCTTGGCTCTTTGATGCTGCCGCCGGATAGGGAGGACCATGTTCAGAACGTTGTGCGAATACGTGGGTCTCACGCCGCCCGCACTTGAAGTTGGCGACATTATACATCTCGTACATGGTTCCGAGGCGCAGACAAGACGTGGGGCGATGGTTGTCAGTTGGCGAAGCCTACGTCCGCAGCATAATAATGGATGGGGAGGCTTTTGGCGAAACAGAGCCCAGGCAATATGGGATGAATCTCATCTCGGCCACAGTTCATACACACACACACACACACACACACGCACACACACATATGCAGCTATTGGTATATGTATTCCGCTACCACCCTAGCTAATAATATAGTTGTACGTCTGTCCAGCAGTAACTAATTATAGAACGCTTGCAAAAACAGCTTATACCACTTATTGCGTAATGTTGCATCCGAGACCGGTGTTGCAAGACTGGATGCAAGAGTCGAAGCCGCTTCCTTTGCTGTTGAAGCAGTCCTGACGGCAAAGGGTGCACTGCGCCAAACTGTTAGCCCCAACGTGCCCGTCTCGGGTCTGTGAGCCGCTTACCTCTGTTCTCTCCTGGCGCGCCTCGAGGTCGGCGGGGGCGGCAAGGGCAATGCCTGCAAAGAGGGCAACGATGATGGTAGAGAACTGCATGGTGAAAGTTGTGGTGGTGGTGGTGGTGGATAAAGGACTAAGTCTCAGACTAGTGAAGAACGTAAATTGTCAAAGATGTATGTTTTTTATTTTTTAGGTGTGATGAGCTGCGGTTCCAAGCAGCCCGGGAGAGCGGAAGTTTCGCGTCCTTTAGTACTTTTTTCCCACTGAATGACGATCCCCTGGTACAATACTAACCAAAGTCGCATCGTCAAACGTTGGGACTTGACTCGAGATACTGTAAATGACACAAACCTGACACAGCGCCCTAGACCCTGGTCAACTCTATAATATTGCCTCTAAGGGCAACTGCAGCTTTCCTCATACCGTCAATCCCATACTAAACAAATGCCTTTCTGTTGCGTGAAAAGCCATGCATGCACTCTTCTGTTGTATTTCTACAGGCCCAACTTGCAAGTCGTGTATATGCCTTTGGCTTTTAGCACCAATCTATACCAAAGGATGTGCTTTGTTTTAGGTCAACCGACGAGAGGGAGTCAGAGGGGAAAAAAAGTCAACCTTACTCTCAACGTTTTCAGTTGCCGTCGTCGAAGATAACCATTGGTTACGAGCCCTCGGGCTGTGTGGGACGCGCGAGATAACCATCGGCAGCAAGCTGGCGTCTCCCACAGCCGTTGCAACTCAATATACATTATGGTGTCAATTTAACCTCTTGGCGTCTGTCGTCGTCTGATCTGGAACGGCTGACAGCAGCGCCGCGTCGTCTGGTCCAATTGATCTGCCGGACCGTAGGGCTATCCATGGACTGGCCGGCCCCCGGCTCGGTCCCCTTGGGATATAGGGTCATGCGTATCAGACCGACGCTGCCAAGCTCAAGCACGCCGTCGCTGACGTCGGCAGCCCCCAGCCCACACAGAGTCAAAATCTCGGTTAACGCCCCCTGAGTTAGATAGAGTTTTCCCCAGAGCCTACGTCGTCGCCTTCCCTTCAAAAGAGGATAGGATACGCGACTGCTCTGGCCTATTTTCTGCCGTCGAGTCCCGACACGGCCCAATACAACCTGGGAATCCTGCCCCACTCTCTCCTCACTGCGGAGTGGCATCCCAATTTCTTTACAGTGACCCCATATAATAGACTCTGCTAAGGAAATTATAGAGACAACCTGTTACGCAGGACCGGTTAGGATTTGGGGGGGGGGGGGGGGTAAAGTGTTGGAGTCAGGAATGCGAATGGTGTTGACGTGTTTGTGGATGGCGGCCGATTAGCCAGAGCTGGCGGCTCGTATCTCCGCCCCTCATAAAGGTGGGCGAGGAGGAGCGCAACTATGATGTGGTCACTTACAGATTCAACACCGTCCGCCGCAGGCAGTCTGCACGACCTTGTGTGGTCAGTTCAAACAGAGCCACCATCGCCGGTACACCACATGCAGACACGCCCCTCTTCGTCCAGAGTAGCTCGTCCGCAAATACCGCCCGGCCTTCTTCGTCGCCAAGGTTGTCGCCGACGTTCCGGCGCCCAAAAGGTCGCGTATGCTCACAGATGTTGGTTGAGGTGAAGTTGGAAATCGGCGGTCGCTCGGTGTTGTTGGGTTTTATTATCTACCCGTGTTCAGATATTGGGGGGGCTGCGTATCATGTTTTTACGTATTGTGATACTACACAAGTGCTGGGTGGGCTGCACTAGACCGCTTGTGGTGGATCGGAGCAAATATCTACGTCAATTAGAGCGACTATTATCCGTCAATCACGTGATTTCTATCGAAGCAACAGATTACAAGATTACAACGTGGCATTATTGCTTGCGCCGGCTCCTCACATACAAGGTATGCGCACGTGGTGGCCGCAGTCGAGGGCCGCTGGGATCCATTGGACGCTGCATAAATCGCGTTTTAAGCCCGTGGGCTGACCGCCCTGCTGGAACGCTATCTATGTTTGGGTCTGCGCCGCGACTCATGTGTTAGTCGGCAGCGCCGTTTAGGCATGCGGGCGCGCGCCCCAATCCCAGCTACCAAGCCGGAGCCCACCGCCGGACTCCGAGGGAAGGGTTTGCTTTTCTTCTTCCCGTATCCGCGCATGTCGGGTGTCTGTGCAGTTGGGTGCGGGAAAAAGGAAGGAAAAAAGAGGGGGAAAAAAAGAAGAAGAAAAAGAAGAAGAAGTGACAGCTGACGCCTCGTCGGTCGTAAACGAAGCGCTCCCATCCTTTCCAACATCTCACCTCAGAAACCGCGTCCATTGGTCTGGTTCCCTTTGCGTGTGGTAAAAACCCTCTTCAGCCTCAAATGGCTTCCAGCTCCCGAATCCTTCGTTACCCCACATCTGCGAACGATCCCTGTGGGTATCGTGCTGCCTAAACGGAAGATGAAGATGCTCAGCCTGCCGCATGTAGGGCTGTGTGTGGCAGTCTTGTCAGCGCTAGGTTGCTTTTTGCTTGGCTTGTAGGCGGCGTGGTTCGAAGGACTCAATGCAGTGAAGGGGGACGGATGCTACCAAGTTTGCCATTATGGCTACAGGTGGCAGGAGAAAGTCTCTCCTCTCTCTCTCTCTCTCTCTCTCTCTCTCTCTCTTTCTCTAAAGCCTAGGGGTTGGATAATTTGCCTGCCGGCTTGCTTGCGCCTCAAAAGGCCACCACCTTTGACGCAGGAAGAGTGGCAGTTAAAGATATCGGGTGTGGAATGCCGAGACGAACCGTCAAGGGCTTGATGGACATGGTCGGCCGCTGCTCGTTCGTGTTCGATGGGCGCCGACATGCCAGCTCGGTACCGGCCGTGACCCTGCGTAAGCTGACTGACATGGGAGGCGCCGCCAATTACGAGTTACGCCCGGACAACTCGATTGACATCGTGGCCAAGCTTATGAAGGAAGCAGGTGATGGAAGCCAAGAAAACCCCTGTTGATGAACGGCGCCATTGGCATGTCTAGTCACCGCCCTGGGCTGGATTCATGTCGAATGCGAATTTGGCGCCGCCGCATCTCTCCGCTTTTATAGGTTTTCCGACTCGGGTCTTGCCAAGCTTCTTTTCCAAGTGTCCGTGATTGGACGTGCACTAAATGCTCTCACTTATCCTCTTCCTTTACCCTTGCATTTTTCGCGGCTAAGCCGGAGAGTTCCCGTTCAAATAAGGATCGTCCTTGTCGATGGCAGGGCCCATTCATTGAGCGATCCATATTCACTCGGCGAACGACGCACTCCGTCTGTTTATATGCCCTCTCCGTGCCCGCCCCTTCAGCCATTGCCTTTGGAAGTGCTCACATCACACGCAAGGCCATCCAAGATGAGTTACACGTTCAGGCTGCTGATGCTCTTGCATCTCGTGGGCCTCAGCTTCGCCCTGCCCTCGAGCATCGAGGTCGATCTCATCTTCCCGCGGAACGACACCGTGTATAAGCCCGTGTGGCCGTTTCCCATCGTCTTCGCCGTTCGCAACGCCTCGCAGCTCTGGCAATCCGACGACGAGTTCTTCAGCTTCTGGGTCAAGTGGGAACTGACGGGCTACGCCGACACCAACAGTTCGCAACTCTTCACGTCCGGCGTGTGGAAGACGGGCAAGAACGCAACCACCAACGACACCGTCATGGTCATCGAGGCCTCCCGCAGAGATTTGGTCGACGCACCGGAACGACGGTTCCAGCTCAAGTACACGACGACAATGTTCGCCGGCTGCCCCTCAACGCCACGAGCAACGGGCCGGATTCCAAACCGCAAGACGTATCGCACGCCGGCCAAGTGGTGTTCACGACCGACCCCGACGCCGGACAGGTCCCCTCCATCGCCGACCCGGAAGAGTGCCCGACCTTTGTCGGGAGCTTTGGCGTCACCGATGCTCGACACAGCTGGGGCAGCCTCTGCCCCGTCATGACCCGGAGCTCGCCGCCCTCGCAAGCGTGCGGTCTCAAGATGGACCAGGCTCTGGCGGACGAGGTGCGCGAGGCCATGCTCGACCGCGCCAACTGCGCGCGCGGGACCTGGCCCGACCCCGGAGGAAATCTTTCGGCCAACTTTTGCAATGCCGAGAACATCGGCTCGGCCGCCAAGGCGCTCGGCGTTCCTCACGCGACGGTCTCGGCGCTCGTGTTCATCTTGGCCGTGTCTTGGGCGTTGGTCTGAAGGCGCGGCCGGACCCCACCCGCGAGAGTGCCCAAGAAATGCTGGCGCTCGGCGGAACCTGGTTGAAGGCGCCAAAGTATCTTGGCGGGACAGAGGCGTTTTCCCCTGAGCATAGGGGGTTGGAAGAACTTTTGGTATTATTCGTGATTAACGGGGGGTGTGTGTGTTCGGCTGGGAGATATCCAATCAGATACGACTGGAGTTTGGGAGTTGGGGAAACAGGACTACCTACCTACAAGACGATTGGTAACTCGCCTGTTGCCTTGGCGTATAGGAGACTGGGAACGTATTTTATTTGTGTTCACTTTTAAACATCGGCTTTAAAGTCGCGAATTCACTTGCACACAAGAGTTTTCACACCAATCGGACGTTGTCTCCACCATTGACTCGGGGGATATCGACAGAAGGGTTTCGCAAGATGCTTTAACCCCGGGCCAATTTTATAAATCGGCTTTGAGCCTTTTCTGGTTCTGTGCAACGGCTCGAGATAAGTAAACGAGGACGCTCCCCTTGGGGCCTGGTCGCGGCTGCAGGCTTCGAGGCAGGTCTTGCGCTTAGTTGAGCCAAGGTTCCCAGTGGTGCAGCGCACAAATAATAGCTCTCGTATAGACGCACCTTGAATTTTCGTGACAACGCGAAGTTTGGGTCTATTGTAAGGCGAAAGGAGGATCTGTCAATATCAGTGCTTCATTCAGATCAACCAACCCAACTTTAGCCTCAAAGTTAGTTGGTTGACATGAGGTTATTCGCAAAGTTAGTTAGTTGCTTACTATTTCTTATTAAAAGTTAACGGGATTAGTTATTTTAGTTAGCCCACTTTAAGAGACATAAAGAGCCAATAAGAAGAGGTTAAAGAGGGCGCCGCAGGCAGCAAAACTTTCTACTAATAACTAATTAAAAGATAATTATTAGATCCCAGCTTTAGAGTTTCTCTGGGTGGCTTAGGTAATTAATACCTAGGACCTAGCATAGGAATATCTAGATAATCTGGACTCTACTATAGTCAATTAACTAACTTAACTTTGGCCTTAAAGTTGGTTGGTTGATATGAAGCTATTCACAAAGTTGACGGGTTGGTTGGTTGAGTTGGTTGTTAGAGTTGATTTGAATGAAGCGCTGGTCAATATAGGCTTTAAAAAAACAAAACCATGAGCGACATTCTCAGCCCAGTCGCAGAGAAATGCCAAGTAGTCAGCATGCTGAAAACCTGGCCCCTCCAACCCATAGGATTCAGAAGACTTCCCTTCTTTTTATTGTTCTATTTTCCTCGATGCTCTTCTGGCGCCTGCGAGTCGCTGCACGCATGGCTTGCGCGAGACTCTGCCGTTGCGTCTCTTCCGAAATGCCATTGACAGAAGCAGAAAGTCGGAACAGGTTGCCGTTGATTTGGGTTGATTTGGAATCTGTGACTCAAAGCGCACAGGCAGCAGAACGGGTGAGACGGTCCGAGCTGTTCGACTTTGCTTATTGACAACATTCAATTCTGAGGAATCCGTAGAAATGAGCAAGAGGAGGGATCATGTCATGATTCTTTTATCTGGACATGCGCGGTTTCTTTTACTTCTCGGGATGTCTTTGGGGGTTGTCTTGCCATCATCTAAGAGACCATCTTACTTACATTCATGCTCCATGAGACTCTGTGAGACATATTATGCAACTTGCAACTGACGCTTATGCATTTCATTATATCCGGGCCTGGCATGCAGTGTTTTGTTTTACTTGCCGAGAACAACTTATCATGATAGGTATTACGATAGAAAGGGAATTGCAGACATTTGTACTGTCAAGTAATTATAGGAAGGAACAGCAAAACGCACCAACGCAGCCTGGATGTCTGTCGGGTGATGGCACGTTGTAACGAAATCTCATAAACACGACGGGCTCGGTGATCTACACATATTGCAACCGGGCTACTCCATAGGAAAATGCCCGCCAGAATGAGCAGTAGGGTGTTTTTACCGCGTCCTTAACGAGACTAGTCTCTTCACGGCAGACAATAGTCCCGCTACATCACAGCCTTGTGGGAATACACATCATTGTCAGCCCGACCAAGTAAATCTATCATGTCGTTACATAATATTATTATCATTAAGTAATCTAGGTTTTAGTGAAGCGATGTCGTCATCCTCGCCCAACGTCTGGAGCCGCCTAAGGGCTGCCAGTTAGTGAGCTGGTCTGCCATCTAGTTGTAAACGTAGCAGAGAGGCGAGTTGCCGAGCGTGTTTAACAAATACTTTATAGGGCGGTTCTGCGTGAGAACGCCCATCTCGATGATGTCCTCTACGGATGCGTTGCGGCTAGGGGGTTGGTTTAGAACGGTGATGGTGCCGGCGATGTTGAAAGCCTCCTGGAGGTGATGGGCCTGCCAGAGCCAGTAAATACGGTCAACCATGGCGTGGTGGAGGAAGAAGGAAGGGTCGGTTGGGGATGAGAAGAGGTCACTTGCATCGCCGTTGGCGACGAAGTGGCCCGACGCGTGCATGCCTGCCGCCGGATGTTAGTCTTCCATAAGAGCGGGTTTCCTTGTTGAAGGAAAAAATAAAAAAATAAAACACATACCGAGGAACCCCTGGTCAAAACGGCCCTGCAGCTCATCTTGGAAAGTTTTGATGCTCTCGGAAGCTTGGCCGACGGTGACGTTGAGCAGATTGGCCGCGGTAAAGTATTCAGAGGCAACGATGGCGCTCAGATCGCGACGGAGACAGCGAGGGTTGTGGCCCAGGGGACCGTTGGGGTTCGCCGCCAGGCCGCGCATGCCGGGGGACACGGGGCCCAGGTTGACGGTCATGCTGGAGAGTGTCAAGATTGTTCACAAGCTCAGGTTTGACGAGCGGCTCACTTGACGAAAGGACCGCTTGCCACGCATCCACCTCCGTTGCCGGAGGGTATGAAGATCTCTCCAAAGGGGGAAGCGCTGACACTCCCATTGTGAGACACGAACGCGCCATCGCCGCTCAAACTGGTCTCGCTGCCGTCGAAGACGGGAGACTTGCCTGGGTCATCAGTGTTGGCGAACCAGTTCCAGTAGGGCTGCGCCCCCTTGTATCCGCACTCGGTCTTCAAGGCGTTCTCGTACGCCCAGACGTAGTACCGATGCCACGTCAGGAAGTTCCCGGTGCCATGGATGGAAGTCGTCTGGTTGATATGGACGGCAACAAAGTCGTCATACCGGTTGCGGGCACCCGGGGCAAAAGACGGGTCCGACTTGGAGGGGGAGGTCAACAGGCACTGCACCGCGCCAATGTATTCCTTGCGCTCCTCAGTGGACAAAGCGGCCCTACGGATGGCACGTTAGAGGATGTCGTTCCACGGCAAAGAGCTTTGGCAGTCTGCCAACTCACCAGTCTCTACGCACCTCTGCGGTAGACAAGTCGCAGCCCGTGCTCCCGGAGATGATCCCGGCAGCCTCGGCAGCCGTCAGATTCCCCATCCCCTGGGCCTGCAGGCTCGCGAGGATGTCCCCAACATCACCGGCCTCAGGAGGAGTATTGAGGGGCGCGGAAGAGGCGACAGCCGACAGGCCAAGTACGGCCATGATCTTGACGCGGTGCATTCTGTCTGGGACCCGGTCGCGCTCCAGTGAAAGAATGCTCGGAACGCAAGCTGGTTGCCGCGTCGCAAGAGGTGGGAGTGATTGGCAAGGGAGGAGCCGTGAGATCGGAGAGGTAGAGAGGGATGAAGGAATTTACATGTAGCATTGCAGAAGCCCGGTCGGCCTCTATATACATTGTATGCATTTCCCTAAAGCTACTGTTAATCTCGTTGCCTTGTGCGACCTCAGCATGCTGGGCCGTCGTCGGCAGCACCCCTGACTCGTGAACAGAGAGCGTGCACTTCATTGTGGTGGAGCCCGAGGAAGAGGAATACGATGATCCCGGTTGGCGGCCGAGGAATAAGTGGGTGGCGGATGTACACCGAGCCGACTATGCTCGAGTTTGTTGTCAGGCAAAGAAGGCGTTTGGCCCTGTGTTCGCGTATCTTGCAACCTTTTGCGTGTCTTTAGGCCAGAGCCGATTCTTTACAAACAAACGAAGCCCCTCAGACTCGCTCGACATTGACCTTTCTCGAGTCTCGGGTCGTACGCCGAGCCATCACACGTGATAGTATCGTGGGTGGCACACCTTACACTTGTGACTTATTTCACGTATGCGGATATACAGAAGTGAGGGTTGATGCCGCCGAAGGTGTGGCCGCGTGGCGGCTCTTCCCAAATCCGCCAATCTAACTCTGCAGGGAACTACCAGACTAAGAGAGAGAAGCGCGCTAGCAACTCTAAGAACAACTAGGAACTGTGCCTTATGCCCGTCAGTAAGCTGCGTCGTGTTGGTTCTACTTCTCATCTTGCCAGGTAATCACCGGGGCTTCACCCAGCATTATCTCCAACAGGGCTCGATGTCGAGGAACGGCCCGTATAACACCACTTGTATGGGTTCTGATGTCGGGGTCGCATAGACATGGCTGTGGGTGCGGATGCGGCTGCGGGACTTGAGGAGCGCCAAGTTTGCTTGTCATTTCCGACTGACACCGTCCCTTATCATGTTCGCCCGACATTTACCACACTGTTGTGGGCAACATCAACGGCGCAGCCTATAAGTAAGACTGTATCAGCAGAGGGTCTGGAAGCGAGGATATGATTCTTCAGCAGGAGACGGTACACAAGATTATTGATGTAGAAATTGCTCTCAACCCCTATAAGCGGTCTAGTGCAGTTCACCCAGTACTTGTGTAATATCACAACACGCAAAACCCCAATACGAGCACCTCTGACGTGTGCCACATCCCAAAGTTTAAATACAGTAGATGATGCCCGATAGCGTGCACATGAGATTATGCGAATTTCTATCAAGCGATCAAACTCAATAACGTGTTAATTGCAGATATTTATGCTTATTCTCATGTCCAAGTTTGAAATTAAGTGATGGCACAGTGATGGTTCATATTAGGTTACTGATAAGTCATCAGTTTCCATTTCTAGACTATGATGAGGTCGTTACATCTACTAGCAAGATACTAGTGCTGCATGGCCTTTACTCGATTAGGAAATCCACTACGTTTCTAGGGTGACGGCTGGTCGGTGCGTATCTTCGCACTTGATTTGTAATTCGACGATGTTTAAGAACATTGTGCAACCCCTCCCGTTGCTTACGGCATGTCAAATATGGACAAGCCAGTAGTATTCGTGCAAGAGTAAACAAACCACCAACAGCTTTACCAGTTGTACTGCCCTCCGAATCGAGCAATGAACTTGCCAGCCTCGCCGTCTCGCTTTCCCTCCACAATCTCAAGTATGCCCTGCGCACTGGTCTCTGAGCTGTCGGCGCCGTTATTGATTCTGTTTTGCCTGTCGCTCTCCCCCGACAAGTTGGTTACGACATAGCCGGGGCAGTACGCCCACACTTTGGCACCCCAGCTCTTGAATTCGTATACCATGTGCACCGTGGCCATGTTGAGAGCTGCCTTGGAGATGCGATACGCCTCGGCGGGGTTCTTGTACCACAACGACCCGGGGTCCGCGCGCTCGGAGATGGATCCCAGCCCGCTCGAGACGTTGATGATGCGCGGATCCTTGGACTTTTTGAGCAGCGGGATCAGTGCCTCGGTGAGGATGAGAGCGCTGGCGGCGTTGGTGTTGAACGTGTCGAGGAGCTCCGACCGACGGTCCTTGGGTTGCATGACGACGATACCGGCGTTGTTGACGAGCACGTCGAGCACGCCGAACTCGGCGGTGAGGCTGTCCACGGCAGCCTTGATGGAGTCGTCGCTGGTGATGTCCAGGTGGAGCAGGCTCACGGTGCCGGCTGGGTTACGGGCGCGGATATCTTCCACCGCCTTGATGCCCCGCTCTTTGTTTCGAGAACCGACGATGACGTGATTGTCCGGGGAAGCGGAGACAAGAGCTACGCTAGTATCGTAGCCGATGCCTTGGTTACCACCTGGAATGTGTCAGTTACAAGTCTCGGTAAGTCGTACGCCTGGACTCAAGTTTTCGCTGAGCAGACGGCCTTCATTTGTACTGGGGGGGATGCTGTATGAAACAGCTTACCAGTTACGAGGATGATCTTTTTGCTCGACATGTTGAGATAGAAGCTGTGCGTGCTGTAAGCGAGGAAGGCTCTACGACAATGTGAATAGCTGCCACCTATGCAGTATTGAGGGAACTCTCCAGAGTTTATATGTTTGTAGACTTTAAGCTCCTCGGGGACTATGCGTAGACGGGGTCCGTTCCTGTCCGATTTGTCAGGCTCAGACGGATTCCTGATCCACTCGGACTCGGGTTGTGCCATGTCATAAGGCCGAGCTTACAAACGGGCTTTTGTCATAACAGGCGGTCCAACTCTGTCCCTAACGCCGTGGGCTTGTTTCGTCATTCTATGCTGTTTCGTAGTATTTATTGTACCGAGTATCCCATTGGACTTTGGAAGCCAGCGCTACCCACTTTGGCGTCTGGGCGGCCACAGGGGATAGCACGAGTCGACTGCCAATGACATAAGCACATTGCTTATATAACTTCCTTCTTGAGTAGGTGATGGCAGCTGCGTCCTAGTTCTAGGTATTTTGGAGATGATTCTATGGCAAGATGATGATTGGCGGGCAAGCGGGTACCTGCATTCGGATTTAGGAGTTAACGGTGATCGGAAATGCTTGGCGCATGTGGTCCTAAACACCGGAGCAATAAACACACATGCGGGAACACTTCAACAGCTACAGGTAATATAGTGTGATGATTGGTAGTAAAAGTGGAACCACAATTACAAGGCAGTACATAATTGCTACTTACTACGTATATATCCGTACTCCGTACGGAGTAGTATCACGACATATCCCATTGCTGGCGACTGGACCTCACATCCCAGTGAGAGGTAGAGCCAATTAGGGACTACTATTTCAGCCAATCCACCAATAGATTTACTCTCTGATGGGGTATAAATGGGCCCAAAGGTTGTGAGGTCCAGTCGCCAACAATAGGATAGGGAGTGGGGCGCTTGGCGAGAGCCTTATCTCCAACCCCCCCCGGTCAACTTTTTGGATCAGCTGTGTTCGGAGTGTATCAACAGGAGAAACCGAAAAGATAACAGCCGAAGTCGGGATCACGACAGAAAGCAAGTACTCGCCTGGAACAACATCGCAACCATATTGTGCCTGGATTTTGTATGACCAGAGTCTACAAACAGCTTTCTAGACCTCAACGCCCAGCGCTGATACCTCGTTTCTTGTCGCCGCGTAAAAGGGGCTGTCTTTCCCAACAGCTTCTTCTTCCAGGCGCAGGCCCGTCAACGCCAGCTCGTGTCCCTTCTCCGGCCTCTCCAGGTCGAACGCTTTCCGCGCAGCCGCGACGTACATGGTGGAAACTTCTCGGCCACGGATCGCCTCCGCTTCGTAAGCGTCCAGGAGCGTCAGCATCATCTCGAACTCGTCATTCGGGTCATCCGAGGCGGCCTCGGCGAAGCGCTCCAGCCGGCTCTTGATCTCCGTCCTCCGCGTTTCGCCGGCCTTGAATGTAGCAGGGTCACAAGCGGAGCACCCGCAGACGAAGCCGTATCCGTCTTGCAGTGCGCTCTGCCGCGAATCCCGCAGGCCCAGGTGCTCGTCGAGGTACGAGATGGTGATCTCCTCGTCCTCGCCGATGTCCCTGGTCGCATGGATGGTAAACGCATCTAGCGCCTGGTTAAAGTTTCCCTGCGAGTTGGGCACGCATGAGTGGTTGAGTCGCGCGACCTGGGGAAGAGGGCTTGAATGCGGTTGCCGATGTTGAAGTTGTTGTTGCGGAAGATGTTGAGGATTGTGTGATTGGAGACTATGCTCCGCGGAGCAGACTTGCTCCGCCATATGGATTCTAGCCAGCTAAAAACACTTGATTTGCCGGGGTTGGTCGACAGTGACAGGAGTGATTTCTGGCCAGCTGCTGACAGGAGGTGAGCTTGTTGAAGGATAGAGCCGCCATCTGATGATGAGGTGGTGAGCAGAGCTTGGTCGGTGAGAATCCTTTGACCTCTGGGAATGGGCTTTGATGCAAACGCACCGAGGCCTTTGCCGGCCGCTTGACGAATCGCGAACATGATGGGAAACTGCTCTCTGGCAGTTGGCACGTTGTGGTGGTAAAGGTCTGTCCCCCCCTGACGGGGAAAATATTTCGTCTGCGACAAGGCCCAAAGGGGCAAGGGGCGTTTGCGGAGATTGCCGCTTGTATGTACGGCCGAGAACGCCGGGGGACCTTTGTTCCTTTACCGATGTTTCACAATTATAAAACATGGCCGAGTCTCAACGTTATCGCCATCAACATGTCGAGTTTATTTTGTTGTTGGGCTTGTCATCACCGGATTGCGCTTACTCCAGTGATCCAGTTGTGGTTCTTAGTCTCCACCTCCTCAACAGCCAAGCCATATTATATTCTATAGGAGTTCCACAAAGCCGCTATCTACTAACGAAACTGCTGCACTTACCGTAAGAATACCCGGATAAAACAATAATAAAAAGGATAAACAGTGATGCTTGGACGCAGACTGAATGCAAGAAGCATCGGACCCCACAACAACTTATACAAAGTATACTTTGTTCCCGAGGCTGCAAGCTGCATGTAATCCACAGTGTTGCGTAAAGACAGCCGAGTTTTCGCACTATGGCCGTCAAGCCAACTTCCAACAACAGTATTCGTTAGGCACCAACCTTCCCATCTACATCCCCTCTCAAGCATGGCCCTCCAGATTGTCTCCGACTTGCACTTGGAAGCGCCCAAGGCCTACGACATGTTCGACATCGTCCCGCGGGCGCCATGCCTGGCTCTTCTTGGCGACATCGGAAACGTCGCGGCCCACAAGACGGATTCCTCGCCTTCCTGATTCGACAACTCAAGAGCTTCCGCACCGTCCTCTTCGTCCCGGGGAACCACGAGGCTTACCACTCAAGCTGGCCCGAGACCCTCAAAATTCTTCGCAACCTCGAACAAGAGGCCCGAGAGGATGATTCGGTCGGAGACTTCATATTGCTTGACCGAAAGGCCTATCGGATGCCAGACTCCAACGTTGTCGTCCTAGGCTGCAGCTTATTCTCCTCCATCCCGCCACAAAGCGCAGATTCGGTCAGCATGGGACTCAACGACTTTTTCCAGATAAACGACTGGGAAGTTGGCGCGCATAACGAGGCACACACTCGAGACCTTGCATGGCTCAATGCTCAGGTCACGGAACTCGACCGTTCCAATGTCGATATCATCATCTTTTCGCACTGGAGCCCCTCGACAGATGGCCGCGCTATCGATCCAAGGCACGCGCAAAGCCCAATTACCAGTGGCTTTGCGACTGATTTGTCCGGGGAAGTGTGCTTCAACAGCAGCAACGTCAAGATTTGGGCATTTGGCCACACGCATTACAATTGCGACTTCATAGTGGAACGAGAAGGACGCTCTGGTCCTCTGAGACTAGTTACAAACCAACGAGGATACTACTTCGCACAAGCCACAGGGTATGATGGTGGCAAGGTCATTGAAATCTAAAGAGACAGACTAGATTCGAACAACAGACTGAGCCCTCTCTCGTCATGATTTCCAGCGTGCCGAGAGCGCGTTCGTCCAGATCATCCGTCCAGTTCTGGCGGCAACGACCCAAAGCGGGTGAATTGACATAACATGGTCGACTCTAAGGGAAAGTGGGATTTTGGGCCGAATGCGAGGGAGGAAGCCTTTGGTTCGGGGTCTTCAAGAGAGTTGAAGAAGGCAAAAATGAGCTCTGAGAGGTCGGCTAGCCGCCTGCCTTCCAAACAAGAACCTTCTCCAACCTCTGTGGGTACGTACCTTACATAGCAGGTGTCTACCAAGCTAATTTTGGTCCAAACCATAGCCACTAACAATCTTCTTCAAGCCGCCCAACAGCAAGTCTGCCCGCGAGACGATCCCATTGTTCCTTTCTGCGAAGACCATCGAGACTCAACGAAACATCAACATGCGCGATCTTTCAGAGCATCTTGTGGCTTCAATAGCATCGGCTCTTAATGCTTCAAAGATTCCTTGCGTTCTTTGGGGCCATTATCTGCTCATTGTGCACGGTGTACCTTCGATCGTGGGGGTGTGTTCATCTACGCCAGTTCCAATATCAGTCCCAAGACTAACTGGACATAGTCAATAGATTTTGTCATCCCGGATCATCTACTGGCAACTGGTACCACTGCTTTGTCGGCTTTTTCCGGCCTCCAGCCATGCTCGTCTCCGGCAACTTGCCCCTCGAGCTCCCAAGAACGCCGAACACCGCCACCCGCATTCCACATCCACATTGATGGTTCGGAAGTTACGATGGCGCTTTATCTCCAGTCAGAAACACTATGGTTTCTGCCGGTTTTGGACAGTTCTCTTTTGTCCCCGGATCAGTCTCAACTGCCGTCTCGTTTTACCCTTGCTTCCAACCAGGACTTACTGCCCCCAAGCGACCCGGGCGGGGGTCGGGTGTCTTCAAGTACACAAAGATACTCGTTGTAGTCCTCAAATCCCACGTGCTACTGGAGGCTTATATGCGGCTTTATGCCCGCGATCTTGGTAAACCTGTGGGCGCCTTTGCCATGGCGATGATAGCGTACATGGAGGAGTACGTCGATGACGACGGTCTGCTCGATGCAAGCCAGCTTCACGAGCCCTTGAGAACACTATACAAGGAGTTGCACGAGGACCAAAAGCCTGTTCGACAGTGGACAAAGGAACTGAGACAATACCTTCAGATTCCCGAGGAAGAGTCCGAGTCCGAAGAAGAGGATATATAGTGGACATGATTTCAAAGCGGCAACTGATTTGTACCGAGGTCCTCTTTACTGCCGTGACGCGATATTACTATCTACTCAACTATCAAATCGCGGAGCTTGCGGGCTCTGGCGTGAAGATTTTCATACTTTTTCTTGGATTCTATCGAGAGATAGATTGATTCATCGCCCGGGTAGAGCCCAATCACTCCAAGTTTCGTGATGCATCTCTGAAGAGTCATGTCTCAAAAGTGCGAGTGTTGAATTAGTCATACCCTCTACAGCTGCGATCTTGAGGTTGAGCGTGGAGGGGACGCCGTGCCGTTGAGACAGATTGCGAACCAGAGGTAATTACTTCCTCTGAAGTTATAGGCTTTGAGAAAGAGAAGATAACAGAGGCTTGATAAGGTATATCGGCGGTTTAATAGACACTCGAAGACGTAGTCTTTCAACTAGATCACAACTAATCCAAGCTTCATAACAATGCATGTCAGCTCGTAGTTACAAAACTCACTAGTATAAAATGTTTATACACCTTCCAGGAATTTATATCAATGAAGTGCGTAAATAAAAGTCGCATACTGCTTTTCTTCGATTATTTCTGTCCTCTGCTGAAGCACTCAACCTAAGTCTGTTACGAAACCGAATGTACATGTTTATCTTCATTTTCACGACCGATATCTCTTCGATAAGCCTTACATTCAAATTCAACGGAATCGATGCTGGCATAAGCTGCGTTGCTTGCTTCTCTGAGGGATTTTCCAACGCCGCAAATAGTAGCTACTCGACCCCGTGCGACCTGTAGGAATCCATCCGTGTCTGTCACACCCCCGTAGAATATATAGACACCTTGATGCCCACTAATTAGCTTCGATTTGATTCAAGTGTTATGTGCACATCCATGAGAGGTCGTTGGTGTTTTTCATACCTTGACTTGAAGTATACGTCTCGATCCTTTGTCCTATTAAGGGTCGATCTGGATATCCGACAGAGACCAGTACGACGACAACGGAAAACATACTAGCTGAAGGCATGATTTGTCGATGAATACACTTTGTATCAAACGAAAATATTAGATCGGCTAAATTCGCTCTGGTGCCGCCTTGGATTACTGCAAGCAATGCCTGTGTCTCGGGGTCTCCGAAGCGACAATCATACTCAAGTGCCTTCGGACCATGCGTAGTTAGGATGAAATCTATGCATATGAAGCCTGTGTAGGGATATCCTTTGATCAGTGTCAGTAAAAAATTAGGCTGTTAGAGTAGCAACACTTACCTTCTCCTGCCATTCCGTTTATGGTTGGCAAGAAAAAAGTATTCTCAATCTCGCAAAGCATTTCAGACGGGCATCTTGGCGTGGGGCACTCGGCACCCATTCCTCCCGTATTGGGTCCGCAATCAAAATCGAGCAACCGCTTGTAATCGCGAAACGGTGGCAACATAGTCAGCGATTTCCCATCAGTCAAAGCAGCAACACTGAACTCGTCCCCTACTAGGAATTCCTCGATTATAACAGGACCAACGTCTGCAAATGGTCCCAACTCTTCATGAACCATCAGTTGAGAGAGTGCATGCAAAGAGTCTTGTGGGCTATCGCATATGATGACACCCTTGCCGCTGGTGATACCCGATGGCTTGATCACCAGTCGACCTCCAGTTGACGCATAATGGTTGGTGATGCATAATTCAGCGTCGGCTAAATTGTCGAAAACTCCATGCTTTGCGGTTGGAATGTTATGTCGATTCATGAAAGTTTTAGACAGTATTCGAGACAGAAACGGCACACGGATGAGCGGTGTTTGCACCACATAGTTCTGTAATACTTTTTGCGCTTTCAGAATTTTCTGTGAGGTCAAATAATCCATTTCTGGCCAATACAGAGTGGTGGTTGTGAGCAGTCTATGTGTCTCTCTGAGTATATATACTTGTATGCATATGCGTCCCACAAGCTGGGTGGTAAACGCCAGATGGGAATGAGAAACTGTTTTTCTTCTCTTGGACAGGTCTCCGTTACAATTTCAACTTGTGCTATGGCAGGCTGCTTAACGAAACCCTGTGCGAACATTCCAGTGACAGCACACCCGGCTGTACTAGGACAAGTCATACGTGCGACGTCGCTCGCCGTGTTTCATAGCACCAGGTTTCCACTTCGGTAAATAAGTCCAGAAGTTTAAGAGCTCAAGGACTTTTAACCTGGTAGCATTTGCTTCAAGTTTGCAATGCCAGTACGCTTTCTTCTTTCTTGCATAGTTGACACCTAACCAGCTTGCGACATGGACATGAATAGATCGAGCCTCATCATTCTTCTATTAGGAAGTGGAGGAAGAGAGCATGCTTTTGCATGGTGCCTCAACAATTCACCTCTTGTCGAGAAGATTTATTGTGCGCCAGGCAATGTCGGTACTGCGTCCAGTGGTTCCAAGGTCGAAAACTGCCCCCCAAGCCTCCATGCCCTCGACTTTCCTAATCTCATCGTCTTTGCCAAGTCTCATCAAGTCAACCTTGTGGTTCCTTGTTCAGATGAACCTTTAGTTGCTGGTGTTGAAGGTTGGTTTCGCGATGCGGGTATCAAAGTCTTTGGGCCGACAAAAAACGCAGCACGCCTTGAAGGGTCCAAAGCGTGGGCCAAACACTTCATGTCACGACACAGTATTCCAACAGCTAAATACAGGACGTTTTCCCAGTCAACTGAAGCGATACGTTACATCAGTGAGGAGATACAGGGTCCCATTGTCGTCAAAGCATCAGGCCTTGCAGCTGGAAAAGGCGTCCTTATGGCGAATACTCCTGCTGATGCCATTCAAGCTGTTGAAGACATCATGGTTCGTCGCAAATTTGGTGATGCAGGCAACGAAGTGGTTATTGAGGAGATGCTTGAAGGTCATGAGATCAGCATCACTCTAATCACTGATGGCAACTCTTTCAAACTTTTTCCTGTTGGCCAAGACACCCAAAGAGTTTTTGACGGGAATCTCGGGCCCAACACGGGAGGTATGGGAGTGCATGCGCGGACAGAATTGCTAACCGCAGACGAGATTGATGAGATCGCTCGAACTATCCTCAACCCAACTATCCAGGGGATGAAGAATGATGGTGGGTGTTCCAACTTGCTAAGAATTTTCCCCACTATCCAGTCCATATCTAAACAGCTGATTCGGGCAATCCTTTTCTTGGATTCATCTGCATTGGGCTCATGATGACATCCGGCGGGCCCAAATTGATCGAGTACAATGCTCGGTTCGGGGATCCTGAAGCCCAAACCCTTCTACCTATGCTGGAAAAGGACTCTGACCTTGCGGGAGCCATGACATCTTGTATCGAACAAACACTTGACCAAACTGTTCTCCATTTTACAGAGGACTTTGCAGTTTCCGTGGTCATGTCATCGGAAGGCTACCCAAGTGCGGTAACTACGGGTGATCTCATCACTATCGACAAACTACCACCAGGTAGGTGCTCCCAAAGCAAAATTTTGTGACATACTGCTTTTGTTGACAGCATGAAAATTCCAGGCGTCCTAATATTTCATGCTGGTACTCGTTTGGAAGAAGGAAGACTGATTACCTCGGGCGGCCGGGTTCTTGCGTCCGTCGCTCTTGGGAAAACCTTGAAGGAAGCTACTAGAAAAGCGTATGAAGGTGTGAGATGCGTTGACTTCAGAGGGATGCATTTCAGAAGGGACGTTGGACAGGACTCAACTTTGCGAATCATGAGCAGTGGGAATATTTGATTGCATTGTCATTGAAGCCTCATCGTGTGAACAGTGCTATTTACAACAGACAGTAGTCATAGTCACACGGGGGAGTCTGCGTTTTATCTCAGACCATGTTGTGTTTTAATTGGTCCGCGATGAGGTGATTCCCAAAGAGACTCAACGCTTGTGGCGGTTCAAACTGGCCTACGGCTCAACATCGGCCCATGATCTATCAAGGTGACATCTATTTATCGTTAGACGTGTTCCGCTGGACATTTGATCTCGGCAAATTTTGTTCATTCATCACCCGCACAGCGTCTTCATAGCAATGTTGGCAATGTGTAACGCCCCTCATCAACGCATTCTTCTAGTCGGCAAAGGTGGCCGCGAACATGCATTAGCCTGGGTGAGTGTTCTCGTTCGATTTCTTTTTAAAAAAAAAAAGAGTTCTTCTTGTTCGCATATCCATACACTCAACTTTTGTGGTATGGAAAATCCGTCACCTTGTCATGCCTAAGTAACTCCCGGCTTCATAGCCATTGGTTATTATGTTTTCGCCGTAAAGGCATCATTATTAGCAGACATCCGCTCCCTCGCACAAAATCACTCCCACCAAGAAGCGGTGCCGGACTTTCTGTGTATTTCTGATTGTATTTTGAAGCTGAAATTGACCATCGTCCAGAAACTCAGCCAGTCGCCATTGGTTGAGCATGTCTTCGTTTTCCCGGGGAACGGGGCACGGCGAAAGGCTTACCAAACGTTTCAAGCGTAAGCAATGAGACCGAGGGTTATGCAGGTCTTGTTTCCATATCTAGGAGATTGTCAATCACCCTCGTCGTTGTTGGACCTGATGATGATGTCGTCAATGGGATTGAGAGATTTTTCAGAGACAGTAAGTAAACCTATAAACACTTTGTTACACAACATCATCAACTCAGCCGACCATAGGCGGGATTCCTTGTTTCGCACCCACCAAGCAGGCGGCCGAAATTGAGGGGTCCAAGGCATATGCCAAAGACTTAATGAGCAAATACGGTATACCCACCGCGGCTTACATGACCTTTGAGGATATCCACCAGGCAAAAAGCTACGTCGACAGCTTGAACCATAGAATTGTCATCAAGGCAAGTGGTTTAGCTGCTGGTAAAGGTGTTGTCCTTCCGACAAGCAAAGAAGAAGCACATGAGGCCCTGGAAGACATGATGGTTCGCGGAAAGTATGGCTCCGCCGGGACCGCTGTTGTTATCGAGGAATATATGGAAGGCGAAGAAATCAGCGTTCTTACGTTTAGCGATGGCGAAAGCATTCTGTCCTTACCTCCGGCTCAGGATCACAAGCGCATTTACGAGAACAATACGGGGCCTAACACGGGGGGCATGGGCGTATTTGCCCCAGTGCCTTTTTTGAACGATCAACGCATGACGGAGATTGAGGAAAGGATTCTGAGGCCTACATTCGCCGGATTGAAAACAGAGGGTAAGCTGATACAACGCCCCCCTTCCCTCCTCCTCCTCCTCCACCACCACCCGGACTGCGGCAATCGTCAACAGAGAACTTGGCTAAAGAATCACCAGGCCGCACCTTCAGAGGCATGCTTTTCACCGGCATCGTGATCACCAGGGATGGTCCCAAAGTACTAGAGTACAACGCACGCTTCGGTGATCCTGAAACACAAAGTCTGATGCTTTTACTCTCTGCCAAGACTGACCTGGCCGAGATACTGCTGGCATGCACCCAGAAGACGTTGCACAAGGTCACTCTACTCCCCAGGCCCGGGTTTGCCTGTAATGTAGTCGTGACTGCTGAGGGATATCCAGGCCGCTACGAGACAGGGGATCGCATCACCATCGGATCCCCGCTCCCGGACGGAGTGCAGATTTTCCATGCAGGTACAAAACTTGAGAGCGACGGAACCATGCGCAGTGCTGGTGGAAGAGTCCTTTCCGTTGCATCTTATGGTGACAGCCTTCAAGAGGCCGTTGACAAGGCTTACCGCACGATAGAGTGCATTCACTTTCAAGGGATGTACTTTCGGAAAGATATCGCACGGCGATTTGTGCAGGTTCTACAGTCCGATGTAGTTGTTGAGAATCTTGTGTATTAACAATGGCAACGAGCTCGTTGGGCTTTGATCTTATTTACTACGGAAGCTATGGCATGCGCACACTTGGAGGCTATTTAGCTCACTCTTGATTTTGTATACAAGTCTCAATTACGCACCAGGCGGTGGCACCCCTACCATTAATACCTATTCTCTGCTCGCCGTGGCCATCGGTCTGTCTATTCGATAGATAGTTTTCCCCGTGTTGAAGTAGCCTTCATATTCTATAACCTGCTCCTCCCCTTCGGCCTCGTAATGGTAATGCCCCCGGCATTCTTTCCCGACGGGGAAAACGCATGCGTGTGCTCCATCCGCAGGCCCATCCTGCTGCCCGGATCCTCGGAATGCAGCACAGACAGGCCCACGACGGGCGAGTCAAAGTCGTGAAAGGTCAGCCATTTCTCAACCTCTTTCCTGTCTTTGAAAGGAAGACGCTCCTCTGGGGGGAAATCGGGCATGATGTGGTACGTCGCCTTTCCGGCTTTCACCACGAAAGCCCCGCCGAGGCTGACGGTCCTGTCGCTGCCGTACGCCGCGCGGAGGCCTTTGCGGATGCACTCGGTGAAGCTCTTCTCGGGCCCCCTTCGCCCTTTGGCCGTGATCTTGAGCACCAGCCCCGGCTCGCCCAGGGACCCGTACAGATTGGCCATCAGCCCGCAGTCCGCCGAGGGCTCGTGCCGACGCGGACGGCCCCGGTGCCGCGCTCGATCCGGATGACCCGGCTCTGGTTGTCGACGCTGTCGATGCCGCCGGACCAGCCGAGGTTCGGCGCGAGCTCGCTGTTCTGCCCGATGACGTGGAAGGGACCGGCGCCGGCGCCGATGAGGCTGCCTCTCTCGGGGCTCATCTCCATGTGCCTGGCGAGGTCGGGGATGGACCAGATGGCGTCCAGCCGGGGGTGGGGGAACAGGTTGGGCTGCCCGCCGACGTCTGCGATCTTCTCGTCGCCCGACAAGCCCTCGGCGGCCAAGTGGAAGGGAGCGCTCCGCAGGTCGGGGCACCGGACGACGCTGACGGACGCGTGTTCGTAGTTGGCGGCGAGGGGCGCTTTGAGCTGCTCGGCCAGCTCCTCCAGGCTCGGCGGCGAGAGGGGGAATTTCTCCACGCGCATAATGCGGTGTCTAATCGCTTGTGTGCCGGTATCCAGGGGCTATTATTGGTTCCCAGAAATGGTGTATTGGGATTAAGCACGCCGCCGCGTCGGCAAAGGTTGGCCTTCCTCTCGTGAAGCTTTTCCGTAGTTGGTTGAGCAAAGGGTAGAGGAGGTCAGGAGGATGTCTGTTTCGGGCCTGGTGACGTGCTAACAAATGGCGTCCCCACCCCCGCTTCCGGGCCGTGCAGCACACTGCGCCAAGAACCGGTGGTCCGGGTGCATACGCAGAGAATATCGGGATGAATGTGGACCAACCTAGGAAAGCAAGCTTCCTGCGACAGTGCGGATGTAGGCATGCAGAACTCGATTACGGTGGGACGCAAGACGAGCGCGTACCATGTATGTGCGGAAATGATAACACGGAGCTGCCCGGCGTATAATGATATCCGGGATATCCTTGAGCTCCGGATAGCATCGGTCCCTAGAGTCGGGGCCCAACAAGGGCTGAAGCACCGATATCCAAGTGGCGCGTGCTATGATGGCCTATGTAGCGCGCCATCCGCGTGGCGCGGCGGAAATCCGCGCTACGGCATCTACATCCGTAGTTGCGCTTGGTCTCGATCGTAGTCGCTGGTTTGAGTTCCGACTAATGCGTTCCCCGATCCAGATACCTGGGACCTGGGTAAGTGCAACGGCAAGAGAGCGCACTGCCTCGGAGAGACAACGTCCGCAGCCTGGCAGACGATGGCGATAGCACAGGTGAGGCTGGAGTTGCCACGATAACCTCACATACCATGGTCCATCGGCACTTGGCAATAATAGCACTCTATTACATAGCTGTCTTCTTCTGTATTCAAGCATCGCACGATCATCTGGACGGCGCCGCGGGGCCCCGACCCCAGGAGATGACAATTTCCGTTGCGATTTGTCCACCAACTAACCAAGCATGCTGCGTCGTAACCACGACCAGTGATGTATCCTCGTAAAAGTCGCCCGTTGGACAATCTGCCACTGTCACTCCTCGCACTGACACTACACTCGTAAGTTGCCGCCTTGCTATGGAGACTCCGAGGGCCTGGATCGCCCCAGTCTGTGACTATGGGAATCTGGGTGGGTTTGGAGCTAATGTCGATGCCACTTTGAGGAACTCGGCTCCAATTTTCGCATGTGAGTTAATATTAGTGGCTTGCAGCTTTGCGCCACACCGGTGTTGCAGGAGCCGGTCCTAGACATGGCTAAATGTGCCCCTGGCCTCTACGTGCAAGAACGGCTAAATCGTCACAAGCTAATATACCAGTAAGTTTCGGCCCTGGCTTGCAAAAGCCGTGATAAAAGAAAAGCCCTATTTTGTTAGCTATTCTTTGTTGGAATCTGTCTATATTTGAAGCCGAGACTTGCGCTGGTTCTATCTAGGAACTCGGCTCCGTGACCCGTCTTGCATACTAGTGGCCTGCCTCACCGTGCCATGCGGATCTAGCCGAGGACAGAGCTAGCTAAGCTTGGGCTGCATCACAGATCAGCCTGGTCTACGAGAGAGAGCCTTCAGCCTAGACGCCTACTTCCACGTATCTTCAAGTACTGCCCAGAAGTCCTGTGTTGTTAGTATATATGTGTGCGTGTGCCTGCTGCCACTTTGCAGTCTCGGCACCACGAGCAACGAAAGAAAACCATTGTAAAGAGCCGCACACTGAACAGCTACCATGGCGCCAATAATCACCTCCACCGGGTTCCTTTCTCTGAAGCCGAACTTCCAAGGCCTCAACAGCACCCTCTCTGCGCTCTCCTACCACTCACAGACGCTATGGCTGTTTACCTGTAGTGACATCAAAACGATGCTCGTCCCGATCTTGGCCCTGGGCACCCTTACCGCCATCATCGGAAGCCCGCTGACCACGACCGCCGCTTCGGCCCTGACCATATTTTCAAACCTCCCTCGGCTCCTCCTTTGGCTCTGGCTGAACATACTGGTTCTCTCCATCGCTAACCAGCGCATCCCGAGCGGCGTCCTCGAGGACTCGATGAACAAGCCTTGGCGCCCGATCGCCTCGGGGCGGATCTCTGCCGCAGAAGCCAAGCACCTGCTCCTCGGCGTCATCCCGCTGACGGTGGTGCTCGGTATCAAGTCCGATGTGGGCTACGAGACGCTGGCCTGCATCTGCGCGAGCTCCTACTACAACGACCTGGGCGGCGCGGACGAGCACTTCCTGATCCGCCAGTTCATCAACGGGCTGGCGTACCCCGTGTACGGGGTCGCGGCCCTGAAGCTGGCGGCGGGCGTGGGTGCGGCCGACATCCTCCCTGCCGCATACGCCTGGTTGAGTCTGCTGGGTTTGGTCGTGGGCACGACGATCCAAATCCAGGATCTGAAGGACTATGAGGGGGACAAGGCACGCGACAGACACACGTTTCCTGTAGTGCTCGGGGACGGCTTCACGAGAGCGAGCGTCTGCGCGGGTATACTCTTCTGGTCTCTCATCTGCCCGGCGTATTGGAACTCTTCAGCCTCCGCCTGTGCCGTCGTCTTCTTGTCCGGTTTGTCGGTGACGATCAGGGTGCTGTGCGTCAGGGATGCAAAGGCAGATCGCTTCTCGTTCATGCTGTGGAGTTGGTGGGTGATGGGGCTTTTTATGCTTCCTCTGGCGAGTGCGAACTAGGTCTGCCCGCGTTCAGAGGGTTATATAAATGCAGAGAGGACGCATTTGGAAAAGCCACATTGCATCATTTATTCTCAAAGACTCCCGGGTTGTGACGAGTTTCGAAAGCTTCCAGTGAGTCCACTGAACCCATCAATTGAAACTCGTAAGTCTAATGCATTTTCCATGCCCTTGTGAATGGATCACAAGTGAGTGGCATGCCATTCTTCGATTGGTTGATGTTGGGCAACAAAACTGCTATACAATGAGATATCAGCGCTTCACTACAACATGGTATGAAAGTGCTCTCGGAACCACCGTGCCAAGGTCAATGTTTGTAGCGCATAAAGCCTTGTCCACTTCCGCATGGCTCAAAAAGACGAGGTCTTCGCACTTCGTGTCAGCATTATTGGAATCTCAACTGAAACTGATGGTCGCATTGAAGCCTTTTGTGTAGTCAACAGAAGATTCTTTGTCACACTGGATATGCAAAGCTTTGGGAGCTCTTGCTATGAATGTTTCTGAGGCTGGCCGCTTGGAAACAACATCACTTTCTGGCAATTCCGGTTCCACTTTTCCCGACTTACAGCACACAGCGAGAGCACGAGAATAGGAACCAGAGAGGCTTATGCTTAAATGATACGAACGTAAAGATGTGAAAAGAGAGGCACTTTACATCGGCAAGTTATGCATGCGGGTAATGAGCGAAACGCCACGCCAAGTATGATGCACATCATGGAGCTTATGCCGGGTGTCGCTTATGGATGAAGCCATCGTGACACCACTTTTGCTGTCACACTTTTTGTTTCCTGTGATTATCGGCGTCTGCTTTTTTTTTCTGCTTTTTTTTTCTGCTTTTTTTTTCTTGCGCGACAACTAATTTTTCACCGCTTGAGCCCGGCAGGGTCCTTTTATCTTCTCTAACTACATCCGTCTGCACGTTATCCCCAGGTGGGTCGTATGGGACTCCGAGGCGGTGTGCATTGGAACCGGCCTCTTCTTCAAGGGGGGGGGGGCGTTGATTCTGATTCCCCAGGCGACCCAAATCCACACGTATTGAATGAAAAACACGGGACAACCGAGGGCATCAAGAGTCACTGCTCCACCTCTTAGACTTTTTTTTTCTTGTCTTGGTCTGTGGCCTGCTGCTCCAAATGGAACAGGTGTCCCATGTGTGGGATAATATTGATTGTATATAGGTCTTGTTTCCCCCTCCGGATTCCGTAAAATGTGGCCATGCTCAGAGGTATTGGCGGGCTCGATTGGGTCTAGACAATTCCGCCTCAACTCCTTGAGAAGCTCCGTGGTGGGCAAAGAATCTTGCCTCCTTGCTGCTTACCAGAGCTAATACCTCCCGACCTCGCAGGCCCAACGGCATCATGGGCAAGCCAGTCGACGACCTGGCCGTCCTCCCCGGCGACGGCTCGCATTGGTACAGACATGTCGGCCTGCGGAAGCTTAGCTTCATCACCTTGTCCATGGTGTTGTTTTGTGCGTGGCGCGCCCCCCGATTCTCGGCAGTTTCTCGCAGCCAACGCTGACCGCAAACAGCATCTGCCAACGGATACGACAGCTCCATCGTGGGCGGCCTCTTGGCGCTGCCGAGGTGGAAGGCGTTCATGGGGAACCCTTCGGGCGCCCATCTCGGCTGGATCACGAGCATCTACTGGCTCGGCAACGGCCTCGCCTTCCCCGTCGCCGCCTGGTCGTCGGGCCGCTACGGCCGCAAGCCGGGCATCTACCTCGGCTACCTCTTTCTCGTCGTCGGCGTCGTCATGCAGGCGGCGGCCCGGGACGAGGCGACCTTTACGTACTCCCGCCTGTTCATCGGCCTCGCCGCCTCCTGGCTCGGCAACTCGGCCCCTCTGCTCATCAACGAGATCGCGCACCCGAAGCAGCGGTCCGTCGCGAACGCCCTGTTCATGGTCGGCTGTAAGTCTCCGGGCAGGCCAGCGCCTTCACCCCTCCCCGGCTGCTTATTGACAGCAAATCCCCAGGGTACTTTGGAGGCACGCTCTGCGGCTGGGTGACTTTTGCCTGCCGCGATATCCCATCGGACTGGTGCTGGCGTATCCCCGTCGTCATGCAGTTCGTCCTGCCCTTCTTGGCGCTGCCCGGCTTCTTGATGGCACCCGAGAGCCCCCGCTGGCTGATCAGCGTCGGGCGCGTCGAAGAGGCCACCGAGGTCTTTGCGAAGCACCACGCCGGCGGCGACAGGAAAGACTCCCTCGTGACCTGCCAGGTCGTCGAGATCAAGGCGACCATCGAAGCGGAGAAGGAGGCCTCGTCCAGTGCGTCGTACGCGGACATGATCAAGACCCCCGGCAACCGCCACCGGCTTTTCATCTCCATCACTCTTGGAATCTTTGCCCAGTGGGGTAAGGCCCCCCCTTCCCCCTCCCCCCTATCCTCTGCTTTGAAGACGTGTTGATGCCAACGATATGGCGTTCTAGCTGGTAACGGGGTCGTCTCCTACTACTTGCCTCTCATCCTGGACTCCATCGGAGTCGAGTCGGTCACGGACCAGACCTTGATCTCGGCCTGCCTTAACGTCTGGAACCTGCTGTGGGCGATCGCCGCCGCAACCAGCGTGGACAGGCTGGGTCGCCGCTTCCTGTTCTTGACCTCCGCCAGCGTCATGATGGTCAGTTTCGCCATCATCACCGGTCTCAGCAGCTCGTTTGCAGAATCCGGCTCGGCAAGTGTGGGCCTGGCAGTCGTCCCGTTCTTGTTCATCTTCTTCGCCGGCTACGACATTGCAATGTAAGTCGTCCCGCCCAGAAACCGAAGAGTTTGCCCCCACCCCCCCCAAAAGGAACGCGTCCTCACGCATAGATGCAGGACCCCATTCCTGACGGCCTACCCGTGCGAGATTTGGCAGTTTGGCCTCCGCTCTCGCGGTCTCACTGTCACGTGGTGCTCTACCGTCGCCGCCATCTTCATCAACACCTTTGTCAACCCGATCGCCCTGGAAGCCATTCGCTGGAGGTACTACATTGTATTCATCGGGATGCTTGCGCTTCTGTGGGTCACCGTCTTCTTCACGTACCCCGAGACTCGCGGTCACACTTTGGAGCAGATGGCTCTCATCTTCGATGGCGAAGACGCTGCCGTCCCTCACCCCGCACCTCTGGGCGAGGAAACAGAGGCTCCGATTTCCCATCCGAAGAACGGGGACAAGGGACAGTACCAGAGCGGTGTGGGCCAACAGGTCTGATTAGAGCGATATATTACTGAGCAGAGTGGATTTATGACCCGGGGACTGGGAAAAGTGTTTGCGTTAGAACCATAACAATCACAACGATGAAGCCGGAAGCTTCAATAATAATTAATCTATGAAGCCATTTGTGGCACACAGGCGGCTGACTGGGAATACTGTCCGGCCTAATGTACCTTATCCAATGGCTCGTCCATGTTGTGGCATGTCCCGCCGCCGACTGATTACTATGAATAACGACTCTTACTGACTATTTGAGATGAAAGACGTCGTTTCAGTCCTTTCAAATTCAAGAGCATCCCATGTTGGAACTGAACAGTCATGTTATTGGCCTCGACAGTCGCGAATCCGGGCACGGCAGGCTGCTCCGACACAATCGTATTTTGTTGCTGGACAGTTGGCTGCTAAGTACAAGTCAAAACAAACGCTTGTTTACGTAGCGGCTATTGGCGCCCCAATATTCAACGTAGATATCACAAGTAGTTGATTCTTACCTCGAGCCTAGCCCGAGAAGCCGCGAGATTCCGGATCGTTGTACGGTTGACAAACTATTCAAGATCAAGTTACCGAATCCAGCCATATAGATAAACACGGCGGAGTACAGGTATTACCGGCAAGCCACCCATCACAAGACATCTCCATGTGGTAAGGGATGGCTCAGTCCCCTTGAGCCTTTTTGGACAGCAGGTTTATTTGCCGTTGGCACGTCGTCTAGCTACGGAAAGAGCACATCTACTCTTATACCGATAATTGCTGCGAACTGCTACACGTAGCGGCGGCGACACCAGGGGCGTGCCGACCATCACTCAGAGGGGCGTTTACATACCCCGCCCTCGCGTAGCATCTCGAGCACGATCCTTCGACCACGCGCCAAAGGACGCATCGTCCCCCGGAGGGGGCGCCGGATCTGTGTCGCCGGGTCGCTGGCTTCGCAGCATCGCGCGTCACAACCTCACTCGGAGTCGGCCCACGTCGAGCCAACAGGAACCCTCCCCAAGACGCCATAGACGCACCAACAACGCACGCACGCACCCCCGGAAACATGAGGGAAGCCAAACGCGAGGCGTTCCAGCCTCGGGGCTGACGCCGACGGCATTTGTTTGGCCGCGGACCCGAATGGGGGCAAGGTCCATCGTCGTTGTCCCGAGTGTTGCCCCTCCCCCCTTTCTCCCGGGGGAAAGAAAAACGTGCTTGCTCCGCGCGCAACTAACGCGGGCTTGGGCCAAATTACATTACATTTCCCAGGGGGAGGCCGCATGTGAAAATAGGCGCGAAGGATTTCCGTCCCCCCCCCCCCCCCCTTGGCCGACGAATCCTACGGGTGCTTGGTCGGCGCTTAGTATCAAGACAGCCACAGCAGCGGGCAGTGGGCACCAGTTCCGGGAGAAAACGGCGTCAGAGAGGGACTTGGTGTAATAGAGGATAAACGAGGTGGACTTTCTTTTGACGAGCCGGGTCGTATATGCGGGAGTGGACTACGGGTAGAGAGAGTTCAATATTGGGATATGTGATGATGGGGATCACCGTTTCTTCTTGCTCCTTGGCGAAGGCGGAAGGCGATGGAAGACGGCAAAGGATGTTCTTCTCATTACGAGACAAAATTAGAGGAGCCTTATGCGGAAATGGCACATTCCCGCTGCTTTACGGCGTTACAGAAGGCTGCGAGCCCTTCTCCAAGAGGCTACAGTCCCTCGCATAATTGCTTTTCGCTACAGCCGCCCAAGCATGTCTGCATACGTATGCAAGGCACTCTTTAGATTCATTCGGCACGCCCCTTTCCAGGTTCTACAAAGGGCTCTTAAGGGGAAGCGCTGTCTCATTATGCAGATTGAGCATCTGAACATGGAAGGTGCGTGGGTTCGGTTAGATATCCTTGTGAACAAGATTCAAGTACACGATTTGGAATTGGGCATTTGCCAGACGGTACAGGAACTCTCAGACACGACATCAAGATAGAATATTCTTCCATCGTTTCCCCGGGGGGTGTAGCTCGCACAACCAAAGACAGAGACCCCGCTAGCCATGCCTCAGTTTTGGATTGCGTTTCTTGACGCGTTGTATAGCCGAAACGGTCAAGTCAGCATCTTCCACTAAGACTGTCTCCGACCAACGTACTGCGTCGAGCGCGTCGGGACACGCGTAATGATGTGTAAGAACCATCATAAAACACAGAATGTAACCTGGCGCTCGGTATGCAGTCCATCTCTCTCCCACTAATAACTGTATATGGATGTAGTCGGACGTGTCCGAACACAGTCACTCCGACATCTGGCGTGCCAAAAAGGCCGTCGACAGTTGCCGCATGCGTTTGTGTGGTGGCTGACTTGGAAGGGGAAACCATCGAGGCTGGGCTATCGTGGGCTCAGACCGACGTCCCAGACGCCGTTGTGCATGAAACAGGCGCAAAAGAAGTTGATCTTCAGACCTGACGAATGGTTGAAGTTCTGGATGGCGCTTACACTGTTTTGGTTGTTCTGGATCGCAAGACAGCTTGAAGCCGACGTGGAGAAATGCATCGTGTGCTGGATGTGGGGGTGGACTAATAAGACCAGCAAATACCCTTCCCACCCAAGACAGGGCGGTGAAAAAGAGACCGGGCCGCGGCCCAGCTTCGCGCAGGCTGGAGGCGCGCGCATTAGAGCCGGGGCCGGGGCATTTGCGTATCGGCGTAAGGCAGATAGATGGCCGGTCTTTTATCCCGGACTGGTTGGGCATGTTGCGTGCATGGGTAGGCAATCCTCCGAGTCGCTGGCGGCCAACGGCATGGTGGTGGCCGGCCTCGCTGGCTCCTGTGCATCACATGGCGCGCGCTCTGGTGTCTGGACATACTTCTGTTGCCGGGCCAGATGGCTGGAAATAGGGACCGCTGGCCGCCTGCGATGGGGAGCGCTTGAGTAGGCGAGAGAAGATAGGCTCATATTGCTCGAAAAAGCGTCGAGAGTCGAGACGCTGAACGGTGCCGCGCGCGGAGTGAAGCAAGAAGAAAAGCAAAGCGAAGCGAAGCCAATCCAAGCATACGAAGTTGAGGCCGTAAATAGAGGAGCATTGGAAATGGCGAGAATAAAACGGACAAAAGGAATTGGGATAAAACGGTGGTCGGCTCCGATGATGATGATGATGATGATGATGCAGATGATGAAGGGAAAGAGCAACTTGTGATCAGCTCCTTCCATCCACGCCGCTCAACTTTTAGCCAGGAAGCCGAGAGCCCGGCGCTTTCTTTCCCTTTCTCCTTTCTCCTGCGAACCAGCCAACAACCAACAAGGCAGTTGCATCGCGCCTTTCGTCACCATCACCCACCTCAACCTCGCATCTTTCCTTTCCTTCCCTGTCCGGCTGTAATTACACGCTGCAGCATCACACTCGTCTTTTCCCCTCTATTCTTCCCTCCGGCATCTCGTTTCGACTCCACTTCGATCGGGTGTCTGACAGGTTTCCCCCCCCTGTTTTGTCTGCTTCCACCTCGCCGCAGTTGTCGACGCCATCGGACCGTTGACCCTCTCAGCCTCCCCGGCATACCTACCTACCTGACCTTCGCATCCAATCACGGTAATCCTTGCATCTCACCTCGTCCAACGGAAAGCCTGCCTCGACTTGCCACCAAATCAGCACCGCGGCCGGTTCTCGACACATCTTCCCGGCAGACGAGGCATCTGCAAGATCTGGTGGACGACGTAGGGATTTGCAGGTGAGAAAAAGCGCCCTCGGCCAGCGTCCAATCACAGGGAGGCGGCACTAATAATAGTTAGATCACCGCGGAACGCCGCCCGAACGGCTGCCCCGGCGCCCCCATCTTCTCTCGTGCTCCTACGGCCTATCCTCTGCCTTTCACTGGCTACAGTGCACCTTTCCTAGCGCCCATAAGCAGCCCGTCAGACCCAGCGGCGGACAGCCCGCAACTGCACGACACCTCACCTCAACCCGACCCGGGAGCCAATCACGACTCCAATTCGACCTTTGCACCAAGCCATTGAGGCCTCTCCACGCCGGGCCACTGCCGACTTGACTCTGGCCAGCTCAGGTAGCTGCTTCGCCGTCAATTTACCTTGACTGCTTCGTCGCCTTGTCTTTTGCGTGCGTTCTGTCTTGGTCGAGTCTCTCTTTCAGCCTGGGGTGTGCCCTGAATTGCTCTCCACTTCCACGGCACATCGCATCCACTTGGCCCTGCGAGTATTCGTAACCTTGGGGCTTGTGATACTTGCCTTTGACTGGGCGATTACGACTTACTGGCACTGGATACCCGTGCCGACCATCCAATCCTAGTTGACGAGACGTCCGCACAAAAACACAGCATCGTCATCACGACACATAGTACACCCGTTACCTCAGCCCATCTCACCTGGCCTTGCTGCCCGATTACCTTGGAACAACTCTGTCCAGTACTCGCCTTCCACCCCACATCCTGGGCGAGAGGCCACGAGGCATCCACGATCTTGAGACGGGATACACGGTGATCCCAGCAACCCGCCAAACGCCAGCCGCGGCCTCCTGTTGACGCACTCCAATTGGTCCGTACCCCGGACACCCGCAAACGGGCAGAGAAAGAGCCTGTGTCGTCACAGCCAACGGGTTCATCGGACAGCGCAATAAAGCTCGGGAGTAAATCACAACCGTCCAAATTTGCCCGCTTTCTTTTGGCGCGAAACGAGCCCGTTCGTCTACCACACCAGAGGCAAATTAGCTACAGCAACTGCTCAACCCCTGGTCCGTTTTTGGCTTTTGTCTGCCCTGCCAGGAGGCCCCCGTTCCATCTCCGTCCAGTCTCTGTTTCGCTGTCTCCTGCAGCAGGCTCAGCACGCACTAAGGCAGTGAACACCACACACCACACGCGCCCACACAGCGAATCGAATCGTCGCTTGTTTAGCGTGCGCAGCCAATCCCATCTCTTTCACCTGCTGCTTTCTTGCCGCTTTAGAGACCTCCCCCCGGCCCATCTCGCCTCTCGACTTCCGCGTCCAGTCTTTGTTGCTCCCCACCACCACGCTCGCGCTGCTGCTCGTGTCTCCCTCCCTCCTCGATACTCCCGCCGCGCGCCACTGCTTCAATCTCGTTGGACCACACGTATCCGCTGTCACCGACACATCACTACTCCTCTTCACCTTACAGGATTCTTCTCGCGCTACCGCAACCGTCTGGTGTAGGCCTTGCTCCTGTGCTGTTGCTCCGACCCCTCCCTCGCCTACAGTATCTCGTCACCACACGCCCCTTTACACGCCTCCCTGCCCTGCCCCTCCCTCGTCCAGCCTGCCGACTTGGTACAGACTCACATCCAGTCCGCCTGCTCGTCTTCCCGCCCAAGCTCGAAACTTGTCCTGGCGAATAGCACCGGTTTGCTATTACCCACTTGTTCAACCCCTCCCCCCCCCCAGCAACCCCAGACCAAACTTCCGGGAGCACATCAGCTTCCCAAACCTTCCATCTTCCTTGCCGCCGTCAGAGCTTAACCTCACCCTGCAGTCCTCTTCCCGGGCAACTTACACTGCAACCACCCAAGCGCCCATCTCATTCTGACCCAAATAATATAACGTCCTCCCACCCTCACAACTGCCGCTTGTTTCTCTCTCTTCTCCCCCCAGGCGATTTGTCTCTGCAGCTTGTAGGCAGCTTGACTTCCTCCTCTCAAGTCAGAGTCATTCAGTTGACTGGACATATTATAGCGCTCCCCCTCTTGCACTGCACACATTCGCTACCACCTTGCCTTTCGTTCGCCTCTTCCGCTTCAACTTCATCATGCCTGCCAACAGACCCAAGTTGGCCCAACTGGCCACGCCCGTCACCAGCACTTTCCCCTCGGAGACGATCTTCTCGGCCTCGACTCCGCTATCAGCCAGGCCTATGTCATGCAAGGACCTGCCCATCAAGACCCCATCAGCCCGCCCACCGCCTACACGGACTTCCTCAAGCAAATGTCTCTCAACTCCCCAGCTGCCTTCAAGCCTTCAACATCTGGGGCCACCACGCCCGAGTCTACTCCAGACTCATTACCCTCGACTGCCACCAGCGATCAAACAGACGTTTCTTGCAAGTGTGAACACGAGCACAAGACCCCGGCCACTGCACCACCTATCCCGCCAAGCCCGTTCGCACAGCTGCCAATATCAGCACCTCCCACCGGTGCAAACTCTTTCCCGAGCCTCAAGATCCCGCCCTCGCCAGCGGTATCACACATGGATTCGCCCATGAGCGCGCGGTCACCATTCAGCGCCAGATCCATCCATTCGGCGTTCGACTGGGACGCAGCCCTCAGAGCCAAAAGGTTGAACGACGCCAAGAAGCCCTCGAGGACGAGTGTACGTCATATCCGCGAGGTTGTCACGCGAACGGTGACTTACACGCCGAGGATGAATCCTGCGCCAAAGGGCAAGAGGAGGAAGGTGGAATGAATCTCTGGACCGAAAGCAATCTATTCGACTCTACCAACTTAACACACCATCGGCTTTACATGTGCTGATCTTTATTTTGTTCTACCATCACGATCGTCACCTCAAATCGACACCCAACACCCTACAGCATCTGATGACCAAAGGCCTAGTGCCGCAAAAAGACAAGGACAACATGTGACGAAGCAGGCTCTTCCACGGAGGGACATTTTTCCAATGACATGACTTTATGCAAAGCAAACAAGCACACGCCATCGGCGCACACCATGGGATGAAAGGCGAACGCAAAGGGCGGAACATGCGATTGGTTCTCAGCGGGGGTGGGACATCTTGCGAAGAAAGGGGGAAAGCGACTTGGATTTTTGTTTCAACCCATCTACTAGTCCCCCGGTTGGGAAGGGGGACCTACCGGAGTTCTTTGGCGTCTCTACGCTGCTCATGTTCGATACCAGGAACCATTTGGGTGGGCCGGAATACGTTCTGTTTCGGGGATTTGGAGGGGGTAGAGAAGGGGTGAGCTCAATCAAGGAGCAAAATCAACCAGTTAAACTACCTAGTACACAGCAAGCCAAGGTAGCAGCCTAATATCAGCATACTGTGTATATCCGGAAAACGAGTCACTCGGGGAAGACACCACTTGACCTCACCGCGTAAGAACCCTGCGGGAGGCGTGGGCTTGTTTATTTGTTTATCGTTCCACAGACAGCTTTCTCGTGCAGCCCGGCCGCCCATGCGGCCTGCGCCACGGGTTTGTTGTGGCCCCGCCAGAGAGGAAATGGAGAGCGAGAGGAGGGGTGGGGTTGACCAAAAAAAAAAAAAAAAAGAGGTCACGATAGTCGGCCGCGGATGGGGAGTCCACCGGGAGACAGGCAGGGAGAACGGGGATGGGGAGAGGGGTGTTTTGGACAGACAGAACGACCGCCAAGCGACGGACGGAAAAGCAAGAAGAGAGAATAATTAAAATAAAATAGAACATTTCCCCTACGGATACAGACGTTGATTATTACCGCTCTTCTGCATCTGCGTCTCTGCATGGGAGATGGCTGGGTCCGCTCAGAGAGCTGTTGGGGGGGGGGGGGGGGGCAGCCTATACAAGGGACGCTCTCGACGGCGCGGTAAGCATTCCGAGCATCGATGCGACGACGACCGGGAAGGGAAGGGTGAGGGCAAAAAAAAAAAAAAAAGGCCTCGAGGCATACACACCAGACCGACTTCTCAGCTCCCCCTCGTCGTCCGCCTCGATTCCCGCTGTAGAGGATAAAGGCCGGGTTGGCATACCATCCCGTCGACCTCCCCCTCCCTCCTCCCTTCATGCCCCCTCCCATCATGTCTATGCATTTTGTGGCCCTCTCGCTCTTTGCCGCATAGGAGCCACACACCAAGCAGGGACGCCATGAGGGATCTATGCAATAGCAGTCGATCTATGAATGGCTGAGTAAAAAAATAAATAAAAAACCTGGCACTGCGGTGCAGTCGATCTGGAGGGGTAGAGAGGGGCCTGACGAGGGCTAGATAGCAACCAGCAGCCGCGTGTGACTGGATGAGGAGCAGGGGTTATCCGGGGGTGATGCACTTGGTGGCCCCCCAAGCCCCGAGAGCGACCACTATAGAGCCTGGCGCCGTGGTTCCTCGTCCAAGCTACTTAGCTGTCGCAGCGTGCCGGTGTTGCATTCACGATGGGTGCTCTGCGTGACGACCAAAGTGTAGAAACGACGGAACGCATGCCCCATGTTTCCGCACCAAACTCTTCCTCCGCCTCCTTCGTGATCCGCCTGGCCTTTTCTCGTCACCTTCGCGGGACCGGGGGCTAGGGTCGATTGGGGTCCATCACGGGATGCGTACACACCCCTCCACGGCGTGGGCGAGCACGCACGCACATTGTTGTTGTTGTTGTTGCTGCTGCTGCTGCTGCTGCTGCTGCCGCGTCTCCCAAGAACCCGACGCCCCGCCGTTTCGCGATTGAGATCAAAGACGCTCCGCCCTCCGGCGCCGTGACGGGACACAGTCAACAAGCAGATGCAGTTGAGGGCGTGTCGAGGCAGCAGGAAAAGGTACCCAGCAGGCGCGAAAGTCCGGTAAGTGAGAGGAGGGGAGGGAGTCGGACGGAGTGGTTGGCAAAAGCGGCCTGCGCTATGCCGGATCCGGGAATGGCACGACCCGGGATCCCGGGCGCTGCATGGGGGTGGGTGGTCGCGTACGGAGCGAAGCCGTGGAGGAGCGTCCCCCAGTCACCTCACTTTGCTAAGCGCCTGTCCTCAGCGGCCCCGGGGTCTGATTGGCCGGAGGTCGGGAGCAGGGGTGCCGCGGTGTCCCGGCTCCCGTCAAGACCGTCACCAGCGGCCAGCATAGAGGCATTGGATTGGTCGAGCCGTTAAGCGCCGGCGTGCTGGTGTGGGGATTATGGTGCGCAGGGCCAGGCGAAGCGTTGTAACTGTGTTTTTTAACCCTTGGTGCAGAGTCACCCGTTGCAGGTATCAAAGTCGAGTCACTCGGAGAGCCCTAGTGCATGTCGTCTGGCTTTACGTTGTCGCGGATGAGCTAGGATATGTTTCCTAGCGAGAGATGATATGGCATGAGAAAGAGTAGACCCGCGAGCCTGAAAGAAGCATGATGCCGGCCGTTCTTCGCCCCGGTTGCCCTGCTAGCAACGATGCGTCCAAGTCGGTTGGTATCGGCTCCTCTCATGTGGCGGTGAAGGGATTCGAGAGAACCGTCAAATGGGGTTCCAGACGGCATCCTCCTTCCGGACATTAGTTGCCATGTATAACGCCCCATTAGCCCACGCACGCAGTAACCAAAACGCCAGGCAACCCATAAGTCTGACGAGCTCCCCCAAAGATACGGAGTATGGTTGGTATTAATGCTGCTCCTCGCAGCAATACCACCGTGATTCCGGGCAGGCAGGCGCGTGGTTCCCGCCGTCGGCAAACGTTGCACATCTCCGTCCTGATTCCGCCGCTCAGCGCTCAGCACAGCAGTAACTTCCAGTCAATCTCCGATGGTCTCTTTCTCAATTACGTCCATGATTGGCTCCGCGCAATTGGCTGCATGGTATTCATAAAATCTCCGACCCAAAACAGAACCCTGTAGCTCCCAGTGCCGCTTGTGACTGGACGTATCTAAATCTTCTGCCAGATTTAGCATCCCCCACGCCTCAGTTTCTAAACCCTGGCTTCTCTGAAACGAAGGCCAAGGGCTCGGACGCTCCGTCAAATTGTCAGATCAAAATCAGGCTTGGAGATTGCCAATCATGAGCCAGATATGGTCATCTAAAGCGGCTGTCACGCTGTGTTTCGCCCGTCGGCGATAGACAAAGCCTAGTGGCAGCTTTCAGGGGCAACTCCGGCGTTTCGAAATCTTCTCTCGTTTTTCCACGGGCGGGCTTCCATGGAAGTTGAAGTGAACGGAGATCGACTCCTATTTTTGGTAACACCAAATGTCGTATTTCGGCTCTCCGCTTGTAAGATGAGCTCGGCTGAACCAGGTGTATTGGCACCTGGCACTGCGAGAACGTCCGATATCAAGCAACCCGTAGCTTCGAAGCGTTTCTGGTATTCCTTGACGAGTCCCGGCACGATCATCTCGCTACTACAATGGCCATCCCATCGTTGCAAGCGCCAAATCTTAGCAATCTCCGCTTCTCGTAATACCATGCAATATCCCGCCTAGTATGGCCATCATGGGGGTGAACAAGAAATACTCTGGCTGTTCGCTGCTTCGAGTATCGATACGGGTCCTCCTCAGTCCACTGCCCTGACTTCTTTGGCCACGGCGTTGCAAAGCACCACCTTTACGCCTGCGCCCGTAAGGACATGGATCCATAATCTCTGCGTATCGCTGAGCCGATCATTAGCACTTTTGACCTCAGCGAACATACATTCCTTTTCCGGCTCCGTTCGCCAGAGTATCAGGTCTGGCAAGCCTCCGCCTCGCTGCCGGTACTCTTGCGCCATCACCTTGCAGAGGGCTGCAAGTGCGCCGCCATTGAAGCACCCGACAAGCTCGACTAGATCCTCGATGTCGTAGTCCCAGTTGAGACCGATGACACAGGTGCGCCGTTCGCGTTCTCTGGCGTCAACCTCGCGGACGATTCTTTCCGCCCCGCCGTTTGCAATCTCTACCAGCCGATGGTTGATCTCAGACATGCGAGTTGGGTAGAACGAGTCAGTGTGCAGGTCTAGCGGGCATGTCTGATATGCCGTCTGGAATACATTCGGAATATAGAGGAACAGAATGTCGTAAAACAGGTAGGCGAATAGAGTGCGGACGATGCCTCCCTCGGCGTGGTAGCCCTTGTACCCCTGGCTACGGTACCAGCTGAGGCACATCTCCTCAACACTGCATTCGCCACCGTCTTCTAATTCATCAACCCAGATTGTTTTTGTGCTTGCTTGACGGCCGTTTCTGCCTTGTCGATCATCTCTCTTTAATTGAATGCCCTCCACCGTGTGTTCTATCGGCTTCTGAAGACGAACGTGCCCAAAGTCATGCTGTAGACGACGAGGTATGCGCAGTTGCTTCTCGAGCTTGATGAGGCGTTTCTGCAAATCGTAGTGGTATATCAGATGGCAGTCTTTGTCTTCGAGGCCAGTTTCGCACGTGGTCGCGGCAATTCGCTTCCAGTGCTTTTTCCGAATGTCCGGATCAGCAGCCACTGCATTGCTGTCGAGTGCATGCATGTAATGCTCCTCGAGCAGGGCCTTGCGCTGGTACCAACTTCCTCGTCGCGCCGGATGGAACAGATGCTGATCCAGAAGCTCGGCGAGGATGCAATGCTCGCGTTCGTGGTCCTTCAGCCGCCCAAACACAAATGCAGCTTTGTGAACGATACGGGTATATGAATGGACAGGCGTGAACCTTCTCAGGTAAGCACCCTCGCCCTCCTCATACACTCGCTTTTCCTTCTCCTCCTCCTCAGCTAACAGGGCTTTCCACCGAGGATATACTCGATCGAAAATGTCTACGACTTTGCGAAACCCTGCTTCGCCTGGTGGTCCATTGAACTCCAGAATTCGATCAACTTCAGCTTCCACTCGGATTGCTGATTCGAATTCGAGCACATGCCTGCGAGTAGCGAAGATATTTGAGCTTCGGCAAACGATATACTCGGGGTAGTTGCGCCGTGCAATGCTGGCGAGAATGATTGCCGTAAGGGACTTTTCAGTCCACTCGGTTGAGCGATAGAATACTAGATGTACCCTCTCGAAGAGCTTGTATGTCAGGGGCGAAAGCCTGATGCATGGTCCAGTGATGTCTCTGATCTTTTCCAGAAAATGCCGCGTCTGATTCGATTCTTGCCGGCTCAGCTGTGGCGGCGTATCATGGCGGTCTCTCGTCAAGCCTCGAGCCGTCTGGGATTCGCCGCTGCCAGATCTCTGAAGTCCATGCGCGAAGAGACCGGTCTGCTGATGGCCTGTTCGACAAAGCGCTCTCACCAGATCGGCCTTGTTCCGACCTTGAAATTTTGCCTCTCTGGCCAGGTCTTTGAGCTCGTCCAGGCTGAGCAGTGAAGAAGCTTCCTCAATGGTGGTGATTTGCTCTTCCGAAGCATCGGCAAAGGTGAATGTGTCGCCCAAGCTGAACTCTTCCAGCTCAACGCCCTCGATCGGGTTGCTCTCTTTGGATATCTTAGTTTCTGGCAGATCTCTCACTTTCTGGAGAGACTGGATGGCCACGTCGGGGTCCGAAATGTCACTATAATATCCCAGTCGGTCTTGACGGTGCCAAGCCGATGTCTTACGTAGGAACAGTCGCACGTAACTGGCGGAAGCATTAGCCAGGAAAGGCAGAAGAATTTGAGCCCAACCCACAGGTACTGGGCCTCGTAGTGGAGGCTCTTCCACTGCTCGAAAACGTGACGTTCCTTGGCATCAAACAGGTGAGATTCGTCTGCCAAGACGGTGTTCAATGCGAGGTTGAACGCATCCACGTAAATGGAACTTTTGCCTCGGATCCATTGGCGGTTCGCTGTGGCTGGTCCTTCATCACTGGAATTGCTGGCCTGGGAACTCTTCAGCATCTCGTACTCCTCAATCGCATCCGTGTCTGCTTCGATAGGCGGCAGAGCACTCTCGATGTCGGTCTGTCGGACACGGCGATCATCTTTGTCGTCTTCATCAGACACGTCGTTGACAGTAAGCCCCGACGTATCGGCATCCTCATCGGCGGACTTGATGTCATGTTCATCATCGTCACAGTCGCTGACCTGGATCTCCACCTTGGCTTTCTTGGCCGGCCTTTCACCGAGCGGCGACGGCCTCGTTGGAGATCTCGAGGGGCTCTGTGGCCTCGGGCGCGGCAACCGCTGTACAAAGGCGTCCATAATTGAGGCCGGAAAAGCCCGACATCGTAAAGAGCAGGCTTTTTATGCTAGTGCGCGGCAGCCGAGACGTCAGTGTAGCGAGTTTCGCCTCGGTGGCGTCAGCGATGGAGACGCGAAGAGGACAGGCAGCCGCGGGAGGGAAAGCGCACCGCACAACGCGACGTCAGGTGACCCCGCGTAAATGAGTTTCCATTCTGGCCGAACATGGCGGGCAGCAACCAGCTTCGCTATTGCAATCAATTGCTAGACATTGAGATACATGCTCCATTGTCAACTCCTGGAAGCCCCCTTGTCGCATTGACCGTTAACAGATCCTTCAGCCTGTTCACCATTGGCGCATGATTCGTTCCCACTCAAAGGTCAGCCTTTGTCTGCCGTTCCATCCTGGCGCAAAACCCACGGCCAGCAAGAATCGCAGACTTTCCAACGGGTCGCAACCAAGCTCTCGCCCAGACGACTTGCCTGCTTCACCCACCGAGCCAGCGACAAGGCTGCCTCTGAGCTAGTCATATAATTGCATATATCGGCCATTTCTCGCGAATTTCGCCTTCCTTCCTCCACAATGTCCGACCCAACAGCCACAACAGAACCAACCCCGCAAGAGACCGCAGCTCCGACGACAACAGAACCTACGCCCACGATGCCGCCCGCGCCCGCAACCACATCGGCCGATGCCGTCAGTCGCGACGTCGCCATGACTGACGCCGCTGAGCCGTCGTCTGTAAGACCCTCCTCTGCAGCTTGCCCCGCCTCCGCAAAACAAAACAAAAGTCGCGCTGACACACGATCCCTCATAGTCTCCCGCCCCGATCCCGCAGGCAGCCCCGAGCGCTCCCAGCCCTGCTCCCGGCCGAACGGGCACCCCCAGCCGCAACCTCAACGGCGAAGCCAGCTCCCGCGCCGGCTCGGCTCACCCCGACGCCCACCCCACGAACATCCCCAACCAGGCGGTCGAGCACGGCGACCCCGCCCGGATGTACATCAACAGCACCGTAACCGCCGTTCTCCTGGAGGGCATGAAGATTATAGGAAAAAATCAGTAGGTGCTACGGCTATGGAACGCAAACCCCACTGAAGAAGCGCTCGCGGCTAACGTTTTGTGTGATTCTCTAGGCCCAAGAATCCTCTCAAGGTCCTGGGCGAGTTCCTCCTCGAGGAATCCCGTAAGCGAAACGAGCCTTCTAGCTAAAGACCAAGGCGCATGGGTTTGTTTTGCCATACATGCATCAGGAGGAAGACGAGAGCCGAGCTCTGTTGGCATGCATAAATGTTGGACAGGACTGGACTTTTCGCATTTCAGTGGCTTTGGGCTAGGCGTTCCAGGAGGTAGATAAAAAAATGAGTCTTTGGCAGGTCTTTAACAAGCGCTGCGCGTTACGGTCATACGAGACGAATTTTGATACCACGGTTCCTCATAACTTTTGATTAATCATAAAAGCGCACAAAGACAAATGCTTGTGTTGCCGTGGAAAGGAATTTCCTCTTCTTTTTTTGGGATGATGTGTCTACTTCTTTCAAGTGACATGGGATGGAAAATAAAAAAAAACTTTTGTTGTTTTGTTCATTTCCTCCTACTCCACGGCTGAACCAATGCGGCCACCGGGCCCTCAGAGAGCTGGCATCGGAGCTCTAAATGCAACTTTCCTAATACCCCAACTCCAATGACCTAGAATCCACCGCGTCAATGCGACGACCGTTTCCATTCGTAGTAGCGACGACGAGGGCGCGCGCGCTTTAGGAGACGATGGTGGAGGCGGTGGCGGACTCGTATCTCCAGGTGGGGGGAGGACACCGACGGTCTTGTAGTAGCGGGCGAGGCGGTGGATACGGGACTCGATGAGAATGAGGCGGAACTTGGAGTCCTTGTCCTTGCGGTTGCGCTCGAGGTGCTTGCGGACGGCAACGGCCTGTGTGTCGTGTCGCGTGGTCAGTGTTTCCGTCCTCCTCTTGTGTGGTTTCCAAACGGTTGGGCTTGGCGATCCAAAGGGCGGCAGCACGTACCTTCTTGATGAGCATGTACAGGTCCTCAGGAATATCGGGGGCAAGGCCTGTTCATCAATCTCTCTGTCAGCCTAGACCAAGCAGAGGCGCAATTAAATGCGGTAAAGAGGATTTCTCCTCGCGGACGAATTGTGTATTCTCGACATTCGGAATGTCGCCGCTTCTTTTCTTCAGCTGACTGGGATCGTACCGTTGGACTTGAGGATGCGGAGGATACGGTTGCCTGGAGCGAGGGAGAAAAGTCAGTCGCAAAATTCCTTTTAAAAAAAACCCCTCTCCGACAATTACTGGGGCCTCTTTTCTCTCGTTGAACTTACCGGTGACAACGCGGACCTGGGCAACGCCGTGGGAGTCACGGAGGATGACACCGATCTGGGAAGGGGTAGCACCCTTCTTGGCCAGCTTGCAGATCTGGTCAACGACCTGCTCGGGGGTGGTCTTGAGCCACGAGGGGGGGTTGCGCGAGTAGGGGATCGCCGAGGCGGAGATACCCTTTCCCTTGGAGTGAAGACGGCCCATTTTGACGGTGTTGGTGGTTTTGTCGGCTGGAGACGAAAGGGATCTGTCGGTCGGTCGCTGGTCGGGTTTGGGAAAAAGGGAAGGGGGAAAAGTTCACGATCGGAGAAAAGCGATATGTTGCGAGAGGCGGGCTCCGTTCGGGCGGCGGTGGATTGTGCGAGAGCCGGCGAATCCTCGCTTAATTAGGGCACCTCTGGTCGCTCCTTGTTCTTCTTCGCTCTTTGCTGCGGCGTCCTTGTTCTGGCCAGAGATTGGTCGAGAAAATTTCGGGCGGGAGACCCACCGGTGTGGATTCGTGGGTCGTGCATGGCAGCTTCTTCTCTGGCCCGTGCGTCGCTTTGCTTACCTCAAGCTTCGTGAGCTCGCAGATTTTCTCTTCGCTCCCTCAACTCCATCTCTTTGCTGAGATTGCCGCTCACAAGATCTCGTGTCGCGGCGGCTCCTTGCGCCAGCTCTCTCAGGTAAGCTATGCTCGTCCACACACCCTCGTGTTTCCCCCTTCGCATCAAATGATGATCCTCCACATTTTACTTTTTTCTGGTACCTCTTATTTTAAAGCCTTCGGGTTTAATGAATGAAACGGACTTCTGACACTTGCACCTTCACCAACACTTGCGTTCGCTGCTGTCTTGTCGGACGAGAAGCTAACAATATTTCAAAGGGCACATTTCTCCCTAGACGATGGTCGGTTATGGAGTCACGCGTCAAGTGATGCTGAATCTGGGCTTCATTCAACAGACTTCACTGGTGGCAACGGGGCCTGGCGCGATAGCAAATTGCAAATAGATGTCATTACTCGCAAATTAATCCTCGTCTGCATCATGCCGTCTGGCTCTGATCCTTGGCAACGGTATATGCTGTGATTTATTCGTTCCCATTATCAAAAGGCAGCCTGTGTTGGTCACTCCGAGTAGCGGAAATCTGTCAATTCTTACAGCGGAGCATGGGAGGGATATGTTATAAAGCCTCATCGCTTTCATTCGCGGTCAATCACTGGCTGCAGGACGCACCCGCAAGTAGATCTAGTTTGAGCGACTGAAAGAATACTCCATATGCCTGGCTCGCCGCGCCTCGGAATTATGATACAGCATTTTGGTTGGTTACAAGGCAGTCGGCAGACGACTAGCCCGAGATTTCTTTTCCGCCGAGCCATGCCCCCCTTACAACGGATTGTGTGGTTTCTTCTCTTTCCCCCGGCCCATCCGCCACAAGCAAATTACCAAGCACCGACCTCGAAGTTCTCCTGCAAAGATGGTCAGTGAGCTGTAGTCGGACGCGGATGATCGAGGGCATTTATTTACCTCTGGGAAATAGGTTGTGACGACGGTTCTGTCCGCAAACTTGCGTCCTGCAAGCGCTTTGAGCGCTTTGTTGGCCGACTCCTTCGTTTCAAATTTGACAAAGATCTTGCCCACACCGGCAGACTGCCTGCTTCCTCCGACCGGCCGAGGAATCTTGATGTCGAGAACGGTACCGAACTTGGCGCACTCTTCTTGGACGTCTTCCTTGATTTCTGGGAGGCTGTCAGCATACGCCGCGTTTCGGGCAGGGGATCGTCTCCTTACCTTCATAATCGTCATTGTCCATCAGTTCCTCGGGGGTCACCATGTTGAGAAGCTGCAAGACGCGGGTCTCCTCAGAGTCCGTTGAGGTCGTCCCCGCCAGCATAGACATGGCGGCAACGCCCATCTCTACTCCGGCGACTTGTGTAACACCCACGCTGGCCTTCTGAACCTTGAGCCTCTTGTCGCCGAGGTCCATACCGTTGAGGCCCTGAATGGCAACGTCTGTGGCTGCGGGATCGACGTACTCGCAAAATGCAATGCCCTGTGCAGTGGGTTAGCGTGAGCCGTGGCAGCCAGGAATGCAAACATCTTACCCGAGACTCTTCGGTGCTCTTGTCACGGACAAGCACAAACGCCTTGAGTTCACCAAAGGAAACAAGGAGCTCTGAAACCTGCTCCTCGGAGAGGTAGATGGGCATGTTGGCAACGCTAATCTTGTTCGGCGTATCGACGACGACGTTGGACACGACGCCCGGCTCGTAGGGCACATCGTCGACGACAGCCGGGACAATGTAGTCCTTTGGCCGGCGGATGACCAGGCCCTGGTCGGCAGCCGCTCCGTTTTCGGCATCGTCGGCCTCCATTGAGATTCCGTCGAGGGCCAGCGCCACGGTGGCTTCGGATGCGTTTCTAAACTCGACAACGGCGAACGAGTGGTCCTTGGAAACCTGACAGCTGGTGCAGGGATCGGGGCTCTCAATGATGTTGAGTCCGTTCAGCTGCAAGTTGAAAAAGTTCTGGATGCTTTCCTCGGTCGCAGAAGGAGGGAGGTTGTTGATGAGCAGTCGCTTGGCCTGGCGCGAGTTGCTGGGCTTCAGTGCAGCGCTGTTGACCTGACCACCGGGCTGGTTCATGATGGCCTGGAGCTTGCTCGGGTCCATGGGCTGCTGGCGGGGAGCACCGGGCAGAGGGAACATGCCTGACAGCTTGGCTTGTTCAGCAGTGACATTCTCATAACCGGGGGGTTTGATGTCCCACTGAGTCAAACGTCGCTTGCGCTCCAGGACTGACGTGACGTCGGTCAGATCAGGCGTGGGTTCCCTCTTCTTGGGAGGTGGCGTTGCGCTCCGCTGGCGTTCGCGCCGGGCAAAGCCGGGGTCCTCGTTCCTGTCTCGTCCGCCTCGGCGTCGGTCGTCGTACGGGTCGCGGTCTCTCCGAGGACGGTCATCGTCGTCTCTTCTGGCATCGCGTCTGGTGGATGCACGATCGCGATCCCATTCTCGGTCACCTCCACGTCTTTCGCGTCCAGAGTATCGATCCTCCCGCTCGCGCTCGCGATGGCTGCGGCTGGTCGCATAGCTGTCCTCGTCGTCGCGACGTCTGGAGCCTCGGTCGTATGGCGAACGGGAGCGTCTTCGTTCTCGGTGTCTGTCCCGATCACCGCGTCTATCATCGCGATCTCTCTGCATCCTCAATCAGCGGGCCGTCTCGTCTCGGTGGCAAGGAGCGGCGGGCAAGGCTTACCGGATAGTCGCGAGATCCCTTTCCTCGTCCTTCTTCCCAGGAGGCAGATGTTAGAGCCGGGGGCAAACTGGTTGCATTTTGCGATTTGACCAAGACTTACCGCGAGAATAGCCGTCGCCGTTCATGATTGCGGATGCTTCTGGCGTAACAAGGCTAATCTTGGATGATGGGCAATCAGGGCTGGAGAGGGTGGTTGACAATGGAGATGAAGATTGCCGCTTGAGGCAAAAGCGCAGTCGTGCTTTCCACTGACGCGAGGCTGGAACTTTTTTTCCCAGGAGAGGTCAAGCTCTGAAACCACGGTGTGATTGGCCAATAGCTGCGCGGAGAGCGGCTTTGGGGGCCCGCTTGAGGTGCGCCAAACCACGCTAAAGGGAATCGTGTTTCTTTAGTCAGCGGACGATGAGGAAACATGGGCTTCCGGCTTCCGCACCTCACGTTCTGCCGAGAATGAGATTCATCCTTTTTCATGACAGGGAGCCCGCCCGTCGGTAACGCCGAGGCCATTGCACCTCCAATGTTGACCTTTTTTTTTTTTTTTTTCGAGCTCTCTTTCCGAGGTATCTAGTCCACTTGCGGCACTCAACCTCGCTGCCATATGTCGCAGCATTAGGTAGTGTATCCGTATCCGTCCTCAAATCATTCGTCATAGACGATGGTCGCGCCTTTTCACAATGCGTCATCTCATCCCCATCGGATTGAGATGCTGACCGGCTTCTCACGACTGAACGAATCAGCCATGGATGCTTTCCCTCCTGCATTGTGGCATTGATTTGTGGTCTTCAGGTAGTGGTCACTGATGCCGTTCCCCCCTACATCTTTGTGCACGTGTTGGCCGCAGTAGCACCATCTATTTGGGGTTCTTTTCATGTTTCGCATCCACAGCCTTTGAAGGATTGCCCGCACAACTGGCGCAGCTTGGGTTCATATCTGCCGACTTTTTAGCTCCTCATCGCCACACTCCCCAATAGTATCGTAGTCCTACCAGCTACCGCACGTCCGAACTTGGCCTGTGCGGGCACGAGGATATCGCCGCTCGATCGCTAAGCGCTTTGCATTTTATCCGTACATTCCACGCTCGTCACATTCAAGCAAGGCAAGAGTTTGCCTGACGCCTTTCGATAATGACCGCTAAGAATGTCTCCCAAAGGCAGCTTGCAGCGGCTCCAGCTTCGGATACCTTTGCTCGGAGTTCAAGACCAGTGCCTGATCGCTCGCACCGACTGAAAGAGTATCCGGCACTGCGTCTTCAATGTCTAGCATTTCAAAACGTGGTCCTCGTTTACACGTAGTTGCACCGGCAGTCGTGCAGTCGACATCCTTAAAGATGGGTGGCCCGCCGTTTCGAACTTGATTGCTGTGCCGTTACACCAACACTCAGCATCGCCATACGGCCTCGGCTCGTCGCAGAGATGGTCACACAACCGCGATTAGAGTCGACATAAGGCGTCTCAGGGAGTGCCATCGCCTCCCACCCGCTTGCTGTCTCGGCCGGAGCTTTTCAGGTATGGTCTGGTGCTTGGCCTTAGTGCCGCACTAAGACCACCGCAACGCTCTGGCGCGTGCAGTGTCCGACCTCAGCCCACCTCAATTGGGGGCCACTCTTTTCTCCTTCCAGGCCGGATGGATCTGCTCTGTCAACCCCGATAGCGAGGGCGTTCTGCCGGACTGGGTATACTGAGGCCATCGCAGCCTCAACGTTTCGTCTCGTTACACGTGATACTCAACTAGGTTGGCATGATACCAAGCGAGGGCCTTGTACAGGTAACTAAGCTGAGATCAGCCTTGGGTCTGTCTGGCGGATTGGCCCTTGCCCCACGGGCCGCCGGGCCGGACTCGTGGCAACAGATCCATCTATTCAGGGTTCATGCCCGCGTGTACCTTCTTCCGCTTTCTCAGCCGGGCGTCTCTTAGGGCGCGCGCCACGGAACATTGTTTGCCATTCGCGGATCGAGAACCTCTCGGGGCACGATGGCAGCAAAAGGGTTTGGATGCCAAGGCCACGCCCCCCTACACTTTGGAATTCATCCCATCTCGTCCCCCACTTCCTATCAGAGCGGGCTAGGATGAACACTCAGTTACGACCCAACGAGATGGTACCTGAGGCTACCGAGCTACAAATCGCGACAGGCCCGTCGTTGTCTTTCAATCTTGGTCAAGCGTCCTCAATAGGACCGTCACGTCAAGCTTAGCATCATGTTGACGGTCCATCGTAGTCCTCGGCATCGTAGCAAGCGTATCCGGTCTTCGTTTTCCAAGATTAACAAAAAGGGCTGCCTCGTCGTTCCTCGACTGCCAGGACACTCCCCGCTCGCCACGCTGCAGCAAAGCCATCTGCAAAGCCCCATCGCCGCCTGGAGGCTCACGCATACATGCTGGCCCGGGAGTTTATTTCTCGCGACGACCTGCCAAGCCAAAGAGCTAGCGGTCGAACAATCCAGACACCGGTGTCGAGCGCCTAGCCTACTGCTTTGTCATGCCTCTCTGCAGGCGGTGGCGCGAGGAGCTGCAGCAATGTGGTCTCAGCTCTCAGGCCCGAGTTACCTTCAAGCCCCGAGCTTATGCTCGGACCGGCATCTACAGGAGAAGCTATTGGGAATAAGTATTGTCATGGTCCCATGCGGCGAAGGACGGAGGGCGCACTAGTCCTTCTGGTTGCTCCTTTTCTCCTTCTTTTATCAACGCTCCGAAGAGACTGGCGGTTCAAACTACACTGCAGAGCTGGTTCGAGATGGTAAGTTCATTGGTATATGGGGTCGCCGCCCTGGCGATCTTGGTGAAAGCCCAGTCGCCGGTGACACCCACGCCGTTCCTCACGACGACGCCTACTTCCGGCCCATCTACGACACTCAACGTCAGAGCAGAAGCAACCTCGACGCTCACGACTGGAAATGCTTCGGCCACGGCAGCGGAGACACATACCATTGCTGTTGGTGTGGTAAGGTGTTCCGCCATTGACATGTCCGGCACGAGCTTACCTTGAACAGTCTGGGTTTTCGTTTACACCCTCAAAGGTCGCCGCCAACGTCGGCGATACCATCGAGTGGCTCTTCTATCCCGACGGCCACTCCGTCATACGCGCCGAGTTCGGTTATCCATGTACGCCGTACGAGTACGTGGACATTGGCCGCCAAGGATTCTACAGCGGCAATGAGTCGGTCAAGGCCATCACGAATGATGTAAGTCAAGCGGCGGGAGTACCGCAGCCACTCGGCTGACACCCTGCAGATGCCACGGTTCAGGGTGCTCGTGAACGACACCGATCCGATCTTCTTTTACTGCGGCGCCCCTGGGTCATGTTACAAGGAAAAGATGATCGGGGTGATCAACGAAGTGAGTTGCCGTTCCGCGCCCCGCGATGATGACGGGACACTGAGAGGGTCAGAACTCGAACCAGACGCTGGCCCAACAACTCGAGGCGGCGCTTACTTTGACGACCCAAATCATTCCCGGTGAGCCTTTCCCGGTAGAATCAGACGCCCCCAAACCGACCAACGGCACCGGCAACTCCACCAACGGCAACGGGCCCGTCGTCACCTACCGTCCGGCCCTGAACGGCGGCCAGATCGCCGGCATCGTGATCGGCTCCTCGGCCTTCCTGCTGCTCGGCGGCGCCCTGGCGTACATGTGCGGCCGGCAGAGCGCGCTCGACCGGGCCTACCGACGAGCCTCGAACAGGCAAGAAGCGCCGCCCCACCCTCCCCACCCTCCTATCCCGCAGGTGGAGGTATCGGAGCCGCCCGTCACGGAAATCAACCATTCCGCGCAGCCAAAGACCCCCACGGTTCATGACTGGAGAGGCAGCAACTACAGCTCCTTCAGCGGCGGCCCGTACCGCGACACCGCAGGGGTCTCGGCCGAGGTCTCCGACCTGACGAGCCCCCGGGTGGTGAGAGGGTTTTCGCATCCCGTAGACGGCAACCAGACGTACTTGTAAGTCTTTCTTCTTCTTCTTCTTCTTCTTCTTCTTCTTCTTCTTCTTCTTTTCGCTTCCGCGCTTTGTATATACATGCAAAAGTTCCGGCCTAACCGAGAGGCAGCGACTCCCGTATATCGTCCATAGCCCAGAGCTCCATGGTCGAGGCCCCGGACAACCAGGCCGCGTCGCCGCCCATTCTGGCGCCCCTCTCCATCCCCGGAAACACCATTTTGGCCGAGCTTCCGACGTACGGGGACCCGGGTCACTCTCCGTTTCCGCAGTTCGGGTGGCGGTTCTCGTTTGCCGGGCAGGAGAGCGACTACAGGCCGTCCAAGGAGGGGTAGGTACTCTAGGGAGCGCGGGACGGCAGTGTGGGCGGCTGCGGGCAGAATGTCGTGACGCGAACAAGGCAAAAGAAAAATACTCGAGCTTCATAGGCAAGGCGTTGGTGGGTTGTTGGTGTCTGGTTTTCAGGCTGGCTTTCGATTCCCTGTTGTACATTGTCGCCGTTGCTAGGTTAAAACCCTGGGAAATCTTTGGGGTTGGATTGCATTTTTTTCCCCAGCGTTTATTAACAAGTATTGAATAATGGAAAGAGCCGCGTATGCCATTTCGTAATTGAGGCCGATTCGAACTCCGGATTGCGGCGGTTCTTGGCTCGGGAGGCTTTCGGGAGGGCCGCCGTTGCGCCTTCAGTGCCGGTAACTGAACATCAGTGTTGTGGAAGGCAGGCTTGATCGGTGTTTTCATCTTATAGCACGTCCGTCCTTATTTTGAACCTTCTGCATTGTCGTGGTTCATAACCCAGCGTTGGCCCTCATGGAAAGGCTAGAACACACCCAGACAATATCCAGGTCACGGATGGGCTTGTAGCCACCCATACACCATGCCCAAGGAAAGAAAGGATGATGAAAATGAGAGTATCTCGGTGCAAGTGAGGACGGCCGCGTGCAAGACTGCGTATGCCCGAGCAGCGCCGCACAGGGAGAAAGACCGGAGCGGCAGGTACCCTTGGCCACGCCACAGGGCATCTCCTCCTCGTGTCCCGTTCGCCGTCGACCATCTTCTCGTCGCTCGACGTGCGATCTGTTGGCCTGCGGGCAGGGCGGACGGGGTTGATGTTGGACAAATTTTCCAATTTTCACAACAGCTCCCGTGGTCTAGCTGGTTATGACGTTGTTCTTATAATTACATCATCAATGTGAGAAATGCGAAGGTCGCGAGTTCGATCCTCGCCGGGAGCAAAATTTTTGCGCTTGCCGTCCAAAAGGAAGCAGCCAGCATTCGGTCCGTTAGTGCTGTCACAGCTCGTCTAATCGTTCCCATCCGTATATGCACTCGCTCGCTCACTCACTCGTGTTAGCTTGCCGGCATGCCTGTGAGTTGAGTTGCTGTGATGTGTGTTGCTGTGATGCGGGTGCCGCTATGGTCTGTGCTGTGCATCATCTACCCATCATCACTCCGTATCCTCTGCCTGCCTGCCGGATGGACAGACAGATGGATGGATGCCTAAAATGTCCTGAACCCGGGTGGTTTTGTGGCGACTCTCCACACCATCGTTACCTTCCGCGAGGTGCGGGCGGGGCATTCTACATCGTATATAGGAAGCGCCAAGTTGCTTTCGCTGTACCAGCGCCAACGACTAGCAGCTTGGTTTGCGAGTTAACTCATTCCTTCGTACGTACGTACAAATGGGGCCGTCGAGTAACCCCTCTCAATCATAACGTCGTACCCCCATCGACCTTATTATACCCCGGTGGCCATGAGCTAGCGCATAGTTGAAGGAATCGCACCCGACCCCGGCCTCGATCGATGTCAGGCACCATGACACCCTGCCGCCCTCTGTTCCCCGCCTTGACACCCACCCGCCGCTTCCGATCCTCCGCGTTGTCATCCGTTTTGCTTATCCAAACAACGACATGGGCACAGCGGAAGACGGGCAAAAGGAAAATGAGGGATCCCGCTTCCCCGCGACAGCAGGCCAAGCCGAAGATACTGGCTGTAAGGTGCCGTCTTCAAATCACGTCCCGACAACGCCCGTCCAGCTTCACCTCTTCCATAGTCTCTCCCCCATTGACAACACGGTAGAGGCACCCGACCTCGGTCGGCCTAGGGGGGGGGGGGGGGGGCACCGAAAATCGCTTAGGAAATACCTTTAGGCAACACCCGCGACGAAAAGGCACAAAGACCCCGGACAAAGCATTCGTGCCCCAAGAGGCTGGTGCCGGGAACGTGTAATCCCCGTTGCGTAAATACCTGGCTGCTCGACTCATTCCTGATGCCCATTTCGTTACCCACTCATGAAGTCGAAGAGAGAGAGAGAAGGAGAAAAAAAAAGAAACAGAAAACACGGCTAATAACAGTGTGAAAACATCACACGGGGAAAAACTCCATGCTGCCACCCCGCATGCTCTATATATCACCTCCGATGCCCGCAGATACTCAGACACTCCGCCCCTCCTCCTCTCCCGCATACTGGAAAGAAGAAGTAGAAAAAAAGTTCATCACGTTCGTCGGAACCAGATACCCCCATCGACCCCCCTCACCCCCCGAAAAACGCTTTTCAGACCCGCAGCTCGACGGCAATCTTATCATCCTTTGCCACGACCTCCCCCTTCCCCTCCCCCTCCTCCTCTTCCTCGTCGGGGCCGCCGCCCCGGCCGTCCCGCCGGCGGCGCAGCTCGCTCTCGGCGATGGACCGGATCAGCTGGACGGCCAGCTCGGTGCCGCGGGCGACGGACGCCTCGGAGGCGTCCGAGGGGACGTGGAGGAACGTCACCCGGCGGTGCTCCCGCGCCCGCCAGAGCTGCGCCAGGCTCGAGAAGTAGATGAAGTCGCACAGGTAGTGGCCCGCGTCTTCCGATATGCGCAGGTCGGAGCCCTCCTGCTCCCCTCGCCGCAGTCAGCAACTTGTTCGACCCTCGGATGAAGAGAAGAAGAAGAAGGAAAGAAGAAGAAGGGGAAAAAAAAAGAAGAAGAAACAGGGAGGGGGCATCGAGAATGTCCCCGTCGTCTCGGTTATACGCCAATACACCAAGGGGCAGGGTAAAGACTCACCGGGCTATGGGCCCTCCACAGCTCCAGCACCTCGGCCAGGTCCAGCCCCGTCTCGATCTCGGGCGGCATGCCGTGCCAGACCCAGCCGTCGCCCTCGTCGCGGCGGCGCTCGTCGTCGTCGAGCTTGTTGCCGTCGACGTCCGGGAAGGTGTAGCCGTCGCGGTGGCCGCGGCGCTCGACCGAGTAGAACAGGCGCGGGCCGGCCATGCCGATGTGCACGACGGCGTCGACGCGCGGGTGCGTCGCCGGGTCCCAGAGCCGCGGGACGAGGGCGCGGACCGTCATGTAGTTGACGCGGATCGCCTCGGGGTGGACGAGGATCCGGACGGGCGGGAGGGGCCGGCTGGCGGCGGCGGCGGCGGAGGCGGAGGAAGAGGCCGGAGGGTGCTGCTGCTCTTTCGGGTTTTTGGCGCGGAGGGGCGGGAGGTAGGCGGGCAGGGAGCGGGCGATCTCCCAGGAGGGGTTGACGGGGTACTGTGCTTTGAACGGCTGGAGCGCAAACACGGCCTGGTCAGTTTCACAAAGGAGGGCCTCGTTTCTCGATACACGTCATTAGACAAATGAAGAAGAACCACCAATTGGGAAGAAGGGGGGCTCGGCGGATTGGAAGCCCGCCGGGCGCCGCGGGTTGGGTTCACGATGGGACAGAAAAGTCACCATCGGGCATGGCGGGGTCGCGAAAGGAGGAGGGGCAGATCCGTGGGAAGACGGGCACACTCGCGCGGGGAGGGGAGGGAGGGGAGGTGTGGGGATTCCAGGACTCACGCCGAAGCCGGTGACGAGCACCGTGAACTCGTCTTCCGAGTCAATCTGGGACCCCATCGTGAAGTCCGTTTCTTCTCTTCCCTTCTTCTTCTTCTTTTTCTTCTTCTTCTTCTTCTTCTTCTTCTTCTTCTTCTTCTTCTTCTTCTCCCTCGTCTTCTGCGGGATAAGAGTACAGGTTTGAGAGAGAGGGTGCGAAAGGGGCGGGGGGAGGAAGGGTATGGTTTATCCAGAAAACCCACCACAATCCTCCAGAAAGCAACAGGGCGCGCGGGGGGAGGGGGAGAGAGAGAGGCGGGGGGGGGGGGATCAACAGCACCGAACCAAAAAACACTGTTGCTTTTTTGTACCTGTGCGTGTAAGAGGTGCCGCCATCCTGCGGGCGGCGTCCGGGTCTCGCCTGTGTTCGCACCCGCGCGCAATCGGATGGGTTGATGTGGGGTCACAGCGCTACGCTACGCTACCTAATCGACACACTTGCAGCAGTAACAACAGCAGCAGACCTCAAAGGGGGAGGGACGGGACGCCCACAAACAGTGTTGTGGGGCGCATGCGAGAGAGAGAGAGAGAGAGAGATCTGAGGCGGGCGAGTGGGTGGGGGAGGGGGGGCTTTGCCTTTCTTCAGACGACATGTCGGCACTACGCCAAACTCAGGCCCGTCATGGCTCACGCCCGGCCAACCACCTCGCCGATCCTCGTCATATACGACAATCCCTCCTTTTGCATCAGAGGACCAAGGCTGGCTGGGGTTTGAGAAGGCAGCGTCCGGGGTCAATTGGGTACGGGGAGACACGATAGGAGATGCACGAGGTCGGCCGCCGTACAGAAAAACGTGATACGCTCGTTGATCAGGGGAGGAGGGGGGTTATTATGTCTGCCGTTTGAGATCGCAGCAACCCCGGACGGCATGCTATTGAGCAACTGTCGCGGGGGGAGAAAGAACAGAAAGAAACAAAGACTATTATTCTAGGGCGATGCGGGGGGCGCGAGGCGCGGAGGCTGGCGCAGCATTAGACATGATTCGCCGTGGTTCTAGTGGCACAGCATAGCTAGGCCGCAAACTCAGCGGTGGAGGTGGTTTGAGGGAGATCGTGCCCAGTATCCGTACGGAGTACTCCGTACACCGACCGGCTGCAAACGCTTGGCGTCGTATACAAGAATAAGAAACAAAGCTTGGAGCAAACATACACTTTGACGCGTCACTGCTGAGTCGCGTCACCGTCCATGTGCCTACTTCTCAGAAGTATGCTGAGGCCTTCCAGAGCTGCTCCAAAATGATTCAGCAAGCTGTCCGTCCATCGACGCGCGCTCGCATCCAGTTCCTAATGCTGCATGTGCCTAGTGCACCGTTCTGCGGCGCGGGTATCAACCAAAACTTCATATATCCAGCCTCGGCTGAACCTGTCATAAAAAGTCATTGTCCAATAAAGAAAAGTGCCCTCAACTCGAGCCTGACCGCGGCTCGTCGAGCATCACCAACCCGCCAGTGTCATCATAGCCCACCCGCCCTTCGTTCGCAGCTCTTTGCATTTCCTCCCGAAGAACCGTCTTTTCGCCCGTTACCGGATCCCATTCCCAGCCTTCGCGCATCCACATCCACCGTAGACACGCCCGGAGCTCCTTGTCGTCCGGTCGTACTCTCATCCACTCGGGCTGGAAGTTGGGCGCAGCGCCTCTGCCGTTCCAGTCCGAGGCCCGCCCCAAGAGCTCGTCACGGCAAAAGATGCGCCAGCTGTCGAGCGCGTACTTGCCTTGCGTAAAGTGACCCATCTCCCACGCCTCGCCTTCGTCAGTGCACCCGGCAGGAGGCTCGGGAGAATCTTCATCACCACCGGGCCTCGGTGTTCCCGGTTCCACGTCTCTTTTGTCGTAATTCTTCACTCTATAAACGACGCCTGCTGTCGGTGGCTTCTCGAGCCACACTCGGGCGTATCGTTGTATCGCCGCTGTTCGCACCACCGAAAGACCCAAGTGATGGATCATGCCCACGATCGCAGTGGTCGCCTCTGGATCAGCCAAGGCGGCTGGTGTCGGGAAGCGCTCCTTGACCTTGTAAAACGCAGGGATTGCCAGCGTCCCGGCTGTCTTGACAAGGAACGTCACAACCACGAGAAGCCAGAAAGGGTCATGGGCAAACTCTTCCTGAATCAAGCCAAAGCCCGGGGCTGACAGAGGCGGGAAGGGGATCGTGGAAACAAGACCACCCCCGCGTTTCGATCGGGGCGACGGTTTCAATTGCGGCTGGCCGAAAAAGGGTGACTTGACGGCCGCCTTCCGTCTCGGCGAGGGCCCCGGTGGAGCTACTTCTCCGACTTGACCCGTCTCAGCTCCTCGGGGGACAATAATTCGGACGAGTTCGTCGGGGATGGGCTGCTGCGCGGGGATGGCCAGGATGGCGTCGCCGCCCGAAGACCCCCGGCTGTCTGCGGGCCACTGGCTTTTAAAGTGCTCGAGTTATCGTCGTTGGTTTTGTTAGCTGCAGCGCCAGCATGTGTGGTCTTGACATTGTCAGGACGGAGTGTGTCTCGGCCAGTGGTGGAGCATTTCCCAAGAGCCTCACTTTCTTGGGGTTGCTTGCGGGGCGTGGGATTGGGCGTTGCGATGCCGTTACGGATGAGTGCTGGTGTGACGATCTGGGCCGTGTCAGCAGGCGAGGGAGTAGCTGTTTCCTGTTCGGGGCCGGTGCGTGGCGATTGCTCGTGGGCGAAATAGTGAGATGTGGATGGCTTGGGAGTGCTTCTGGGCCGCTTGACTCGGTGCTTCGGCTCGATCTCGTTGTCATTGTCGTCATCCTCCCGTCTGCGCTTGGGAACAGCGACCTCGCGTTTGACGGCTCGCTCCCTTTTGATGGCGGCGGGCTGAGACGGATGTCGAGGTTGGGGCTCGACAGCGTGGCCTGGTCGATGAACACGCAGCAGTGCCGACAGATTCTTGATGGATCGGTCAGTGGCTGCCCAACCCTGACGCAGCTCCGCGGCGGCTAGCGTGGCTTCTTTGACTCGAGGGATGTAAGCTAGAATATCTCGTGCATCAAGCGGCGAGCGAGCTAGGTCCCTGGCCTTCATTGCGGCCGCACTCTCCAGCATCAGGTTCCAATCCTCATATCCACTGAGGAGGCCGAGGTCGTAGATTGCTAGCTTCTCTTCCAAGGGTGTGCCGGGAGCGCGGAGGACGCCGAGAAGGAAGGGCTTGTCGTCGTCGGAGACGTCGAAACCGGTGAAAATGTCGTCAGCTAGCGCCATTGCTAATGATGTGTGATGATGTGATATCGTGGAATCGGACGTGATGAGGCAGGCGGTGATGAACCGGTGATGATGAATAGCTAAAGTGATGGCTTGGCCGAAGGGGTGGGTGATGGAATGAGCAAGGACGAAATGTTGCCAATGGCGTAAAAATTGTTTCGGGAAAGGGAGTGAACGGAGATGGGTTTTGAGATCCAGGGCAGTGAGCTTTGAGTGAGAGGCACCCAGGGTTGACTGAGGCTTTAACGGTACCGGAGAAATGGCGGGTGGGATTTTCCTCAGTTGGCTGGCTACCTACGAGCCTGGCATGGCCGGCGTAGAAAGCACCACCCATTGTGCTTTGGGGGCGTTGAATAGCATTCGGTTCCAGCGTCAAAGAGACACTGGCATGGGAAGGAACAATCGAGCCAAGGCAGGGCAGGTGCGTAAATGGGCAAGGGGGAGTTAATCCGCCTCCAGCAACGACGGTTGTCGTCAGCTCAGGTTTTAGGAGCGACGTTTTCCGGCTCAGCGCAACACAAAAAAACCTGCTGGGGCATGGACGTGGTTGTTTAGCCTCATGCGGATCCCCTGGCTCAGGTACCTTTCTCTCTCTCAGTGTCATCGGGCCAGCCACCCACACACATATACCTAGGTAGTTTAGGTACGCTACACACAGCCCGTGGAGGGACCTAATTCTCTGCCTGGCTTTGACTGCAAATCTGGGGAAAACAGCAACCGGCTGCTACGGGCCCAGGGGCTGCAATGAAACACCCGGCTGGCTGTTGAAAGAGGCGGAAGGACAGAACCGGCGGCCACATTGTCGAAGCCATGCCATGTCGTGTGTGGCTTATGAGCTCGCGTGTGCTGGTGTCAGTTGCTTTTTGCCTTGGGGGTATTCGTCGACGATCAGGATCAACAGGCACATCAAAATACAACGAGACCTCCAACTCGCCTCGAATGATGTGTCAGGTCGGCCCAACTTATTGGAGATGATGCCCTGTCATTTATCCAAGTGCCAGCAGCCAAGACACCCAGCACTGGCTAGCAGCCTGCAACCCGTCCGTCCCAACTTCCAAATCACCTTCTCGAACTATTGTCTCTTCAGGGGTGTCTCGCCGGAGCTGAGTCGCCCTCCCCCCTCCCATCCCTTTCCCCAGATTATCAGATTATGCGATAGGCAAGATAATCTGGCTGGCAGGCTGCTATCGCGTTGATTAGGTTACGTGGTCTTGGTCCTGATCCTGATCTTGTGACTTGCTCCGAGGTCCACTTCTCAACCATCCACCATACGTACTGAACCCGAGCGGGCCGGATGATGAGATGCAATCCTCATGAGGCGTCAGTCTGCTCGAGCGTGTCCCAAGGATGTTGCATTGATTACAGAGCAAGGCAGCTGCAACGTATGTGAGTTTGAGTCTGTTTTTGAGGCACCGACCGCCATAGGTAGGTAGCTACGCAATAAACAATACAGGGCGTGCAGACCCATGCAGTAGTACCTGAAATCGGCAAGTCCAATCGAAGCCGCCAAGACATCTCATCGCTTGGAAGGCTGCTGGAATCGCCGTTCGGCACCAGTGACCCGCGGATCCCCCCTCCCCCGCGAATGAATGGCCTTCTTTCCTTTTTAGATGCCCGATATCTCCAATGCAAGTAGGTCTTATTTCCGTCACCGTCGGGATGGCCTGAGTACCTAGATGGGCCGAGTGTGGCAGTGAGATGAACCAGCAAAGTCTATGTTGTGTTGTTTTAGTGAGCGGAGACCGAGATTGGTGTTCGGTGCTGCGGGTGTACCGGGTATGCCACGTTTGCGGAAAGCCGACGCGGGTACGTACCTTCCCTAACCACCTCTGTGCAACTGCTTTGCCTGTGTCGACGCATGATGACTGGTCCACCGCGTGATGGTCTGTGGGGCGTCACAGGTCACGTGGAAGCCTTCACCCAATCCTTGCCTCCAGCCAGCCCGTCGCCTCATTTACTGCCTACTCCCCATTTTCGCCATTCCTAGAACTTCCAGATCCTGTCCTAACTTCCGCCCATCCCCCCCATCACATCCAGCGCGTCTTTGTCATTTCTTTCGAGTGTTCACCAACCCGAATCGATCACTCTCAGCGTCAATCGAGCATCGAGAGATGAGTAGTCGCGGCGGTAAACTAGCCCCAGAAGTCAACCGGTGAGTCTGAATTCTTCAATGCCTAGCCTGCCTCTGTATATCTCTGCATCTTTTCCCTTCCCTGCCTTGCACACACGACACACCCGGAAGCCGGCCAACGTCACCCCACGGCCCATGCCGCACACATCCGACCTTGCCTATTTGGACACTCGCCTGGGTCTCTATTCATACCATCTCCGTTGCACTGCTTGATGAAGGAACATGACTGACTGGTTGTTGCACAGAGCTCTGTTCGTGAAGAACTTGAGGTAAACCCTTACCCGTCCTCGACATCGATCACGCGACGCTTGGCATCGGTAACTGACATGATGGCAGTTACAACGTAACTCCGGAGGAGTTGTTCGACCTCTTCGGAAAATTCGGCCCAATCCGGTACGCACCACCCCGTCTAAGACTGGCACTCGACCTCGACATTAGGGACTGACCTATATTACAGACAGGTCCGTCAGGGCATTGCTAGCGGCACCAAGGGTACCGCATTCGTTGTCTATGAAGACGTAATGGATGCAAAGCAAGCTTGCGACAAGCTCAACGGTTTCAACTTCCAGAACCGTTATCTCATCGGTATGTCGACGCCGACCCCCCCTGCACGACCCGGTGATGAATGCTAACATGAACAGTTCTCTACCACCAGCCAGAGAAGATGCTCAAGTCAAAAGAGGACCTCGAGGCCCGCCGGGCCAGTTTAGCGCAGCTCAAGAAACAACACGGTATCGATTGACAATCCGACGGGTCTGCGGCACGCCTCCAGACACCTTCCTCGTCTGCAGGCCCGTCTATGTCTTCACGTAAATCGAGCGCTTCTCCGGATCAGAAGACGATCCTAAGAAAGGGCAAGCCGACCATTACCGGGCACGCACGCAGAGCCGGTGTACGATTCGCCGACGGAGTGCGACCCAACTCGCTCCAGGCCCAGACTTGTGCTTGATGCGGTGGAGTTGTGAAAATTCATGACCCGCCCAAGAAAAATCAAGCTTTCGTTCTGGTCGGGATCCTTACCGTGCAGAGACACGCGCAACTTCATTCGTTCGCTGGTTCTGGCTTGAACACGCCCGAAAACTCACTAGACCTCTCCTGGAGAGTATCATGACTTGATATGAATCTTGCGCGACGGAAGGGAGCCATTAGGGATTAGGAAACCGGGTTGAGCCGTCCGTGGACGCTGATGCCATCTTCAGTTCCGGCGGTGTTTGTATCATTTATTTTTTTTCCTTTTGTGCTGAATTCGGGAAAGGGAGGAGGCGTATCACCTTTGCTTGTGGATTACCTTCCTTCGACACTCTTCACTACAAGTCACTATCATCAGAGAATGCATGACAAACAACCGAGGGCCTGTCCTCGTATTCCCCTGCTGCTGCTGGGCGCCAGCTCGCCTTCTCGGCATGAGTTGGCATTGCACGTTGACATGCCACGGTGAATTGTTGAGTCGCACATGTATGCGTTCGTCATTATGTCTGAGCTCCGTCTCATGTCATGGTCCACTCCATGGGTTACTGCACGTTGCTGTTGGGCACATCAGTGCAAAGAGGCATATGTGCGGCTTGGGCTTTTTTCGGGGTTGGTCTCGCCGTTCGACTGATGAATTGTTGTAACCGCCCAGCGTGGTTACATTTGCCTTTTGATCCGCCGGACACCGCGCTTAGGACGTGCTGAAGTGACGGACCACCCATCGACCGGTGTTGACGCAGACCGCCAGAGTCGGCGGATGTGAAACGTCTTGCGACACGACGCCTGGACCTGGCTGGCGCTCCTCGCCCACGGGACTGCCCATTGTGAAAGCCGGCCAGCGCCTCGCCATCAGAAAAGTGTCCAGATCAATCGCGTACCCGCGGCAGGTCCTGGGTGGTATGACAGCTGAAGGGGAAGGCCACGGGCGAGTGTCATCATGGATGTGTATGTGTGTGTGTGTGTGTGTGTGTGTGTGAGGCGCGTCGCGGGGGGGCGGTGAAAGAAAGCCGTTGCTGCCGTGGGCGGCAAAGAGGAGGGAGAAGCAAACGGGGCGGTGGGAGTGTGTCTTGGCAAAGGAAAACGGTAGTCCTTTTTTTTTCTCTTCCTCTTCCTCTTCCTCACCGGGCCCGGACTTGGTTCCGGACGCGGGAACCGGGCCGGACGCGGAATCGCCGGCCGGGAAAAAGTTGGAGGCCGAAGAGGTGGGGGCGGAATTGTGAGAGGGCCGTTCAAGGCTGGCATTGGAGTCTGGGGGTTGTGTGGGGTTTTTTTTTTTTTGCTTCGTTTTTGCTTTTTTTTAAAAAAATAATTACTCCCGTACATTCGATTCTTTTCTGCCCCTTTGTTGTAATTTTCCATGCCTACCCAGCTCCGTGAGAGCCTTGTATAGACACCCGCCTCCTGACGGCTTTGGGGGAGGGGGTCATGAAATCGGATGATCACCGTCCCGTAGGTACATCCCACAGTCTCACCCCCACAACCGTTTGCTTCTCTTTCTCTCTCTCTCTCTCTCTCTCTCTCTCTCTCTCTCTCTCTCCCCTCTCCTGTCCCCCGCCAGCAATGGGCGGGCAGCTGCGAAATGTTCAGAAACCCGTAATCCATCGCAGCGACAACGCGCCGCTGCCATTTCCAATGTCTTTTTTTCCCCTCTCCCTTTTGTCGGGTCCCGCGTTTCTCACCCAGGCAAAAAAAAAAAAAAAAAAACGGCTGGCCGGCCGGCCTCGTCGCCGGCTCGGCGCGCCCGGGGACTTTTACGTATTCAACAGCCAACCTGCCCCCCACCTTCGAGCCCCTCCACCAATCCCAACCTTGTTTTTGGTAGTCTTCAACATACTTCCACAGACCAAAAAAAAAAAAAAAAAACCAAGCTTCCCACGAGCCGCATGGCCCAGCTGCGGCCTTACTTGGTCTCCGTCGTTCCCCGTTGGCCTCGTGCGTGCCGTCCAACCTGTGTGTATGTGGGACGGCGGCGGCGGCGTTGTGGCATTGAAGGGCGGCGATGCTACGACGAGCTAGCATCTGAAGGAAAAGGAAAAAAGAAGGAAAAAACGTCATCAAAAAGTCATCCTACACCAACACCCAGCTGAGATTACGAAAGTCGCCCGCCTAAACAAGCAATATAAATAAATAAAAAGTCAAGTGCTCAAGGCTGGGGAGACAAGCACGCAACCTAAACTGCCGTCATTCAAGACTCTACCTACACCCCAGAGCAGGCGGAGCCAGTCCATGACGACCTGCGGGTATCGGCCAAAGAGGTAAGTGAACACGCACACACACACACACACACACACACACAGTCCACAGAAAGCTCCAATGGCCTAGTCAACGGCTTGCGTGCAGCTCGCCATAAAAAGGACCAGTTTTGATTGCCTTTGACTTGGTGCCTGGGGCTTGGCACACCTATCCTCACTCACAACCTCCAGGCTCGTTGGCCGACAAAAGACCAGCGTGAACTTGAACGTATCTTCTCCATTCCTTAGCGTGCAGCTTGAACCTTCAGTATCCACTATAGAACCTTCCGCTTCTACCCGTCATATATGCTGCAATGTGACTCCCGAGAACCCGCATTTTCCCAAACGCGAATTGCAGAGCGGGACAAAAGGCGCAACCATTTTTTTTGAATGCCGTTAAATGCCAAGGAACCGACCCCATAATATCGATTGTCTTCGTCTTGTTTGTTTTTCTCCAAGATTTCCGCCCCGTTTCGGAGCCGGGCCTTGGTTGTTTTCCGTCCTCCGCCGTTTAGTAAACCTTCTTCTTCTCGTCGATGGAGAACTGGCCGGGGCCGGCGTTGACGAGCAGGAGAAGACCGCCGACGATGGAGAGGATCTGGAAGAAGTCGTACTTGGCAAAGTCCTTGTGGGGGTGGTGCTCGTGGAGCTAGTGGGTTGGTTAGCATCCGGGGTGCTGCGCAGCAGACAATTGCACGGTGACTTACAGTCCAGAAGTTGTTGACAAGGATGTTGAAGACGCTGAGGATGAGGACAAGCAGGGTGGCGCTGAACTTGGCCTTGAAGCCGACGACAACCATGACGCAAGCGACGAAGCCGATGATGGAGGTGATGATGCGCCAGATGGACCAGGAGCCGCTGAAGATGAAGCCAACGAAGAGGAAGATGAGCAGGACACGGCCGGCAAGCTGGAAGTACATCTTGCGGTCCTTCTCGTCAAGCTGGGGCAGACCGGCAAAGGCCTTGCTCTTGCGGACCCACGAGTCGGAGAGGACCATCAGGAGACCGCCAATGACGGACAGGTTGCGCAGGAAGAAGTTGAGGTCGAAGATCAGGCCATATCCAAGGGCCTGAGTGACGACAACGGCCATGAGGCCGGCGACGGCGTAATCAGAGTACTTGCGGATGATGACGAGACTGGAGCAGGCGATCATGGCGAGGACGTTGACAATGAGGAACATGTGCGTGATACCCGAGGGGACTGCAAAGGGTTAGCCTTGGTCCCGCCACATGCTGGTTTTGTTGACTCGCAAACGTACTGTGGCGGTAATCGTGGAGATAGAGGAGCTGGTCGCTCCACTGGGTAACGATTCTGATGGCATCCTCGAGGAAGGTGACGACGATCAGGAAGCGGCCAATCACAGGCAGGTGACTGT
>SWKJ01000129.1:0-52500 GCA_019425465.1 Colletotrichum falcatum | reverse complement strand
GGGCAGCCGCGTGTCGACCCAGGTCATCTGCACGGAGCCGCCGCCGAGGTCGAGGAACAGGCCGCCGCGCGAGATGTCGACAAAGGCGGAGCGCGAGCCCATGACGGCGCCAAACAGGGTCTCGACCTCGGGGGCCAGGACGTGGACGCCAATGTCGGCAGCCTCGCGGATGGCGGTCAGCATCTCGCGGGCGTTGGCTGCGCGGCGCATGGCCTCGGTGGCGAGGACGGAGAAATGGGCGGGCGGGACGCCGTACGAGACGGCGATGCGGCGGAAGCGGGCGAGGGTGCGGGCGACCTGGGCGATGGTCTCGGCGGGGAACGTCATGGGCTCGGACCCGGCGGCGGGGGAGACGTTGAGGGCATCGAAGAGGGAGATGCCGGCACGCTCGCGGTATATGGGCCGGAGGAGACGGGTCTGGGGCGGGGTGAGGTCCGAGATGGAGAAGCGGATGCCGTTGCTGCGGGATGAGGTGTCAGGTCAGTTTCGGAGGCGCTCCGCCCGATCAAGGATCAACGGCAAGCATTGCGACACATGAATGCCATGAAGTACGTTTAAGCATGTCGAGGAACCGGAGTGATAGGGCTGAATAAAGCAAGGCGACATGTCCCACCCGATCCCTGAAGACGATCGTCGGAGACGTAAGGGGGGGGGGGGGGGCAGGAAAAAAAAAAGCGGCGATGAGAAGGAAAACCGCGCCGACTGACCTGCCCATATCAACGAGCGCATATAAGTGATTGGTGCCTGCGGGGTCCCATCTTGGCAGCAGCTGCTCAAAGTTGTCAAGCGTTATGATGTCAGAGGTCGAAGCCATGGCCGGCGTGGTGGTTGGAGGGAGGGGGGCCGAATCGAGGACGTGGGAGGTGGTTGATTAGATTAGAGGAGGGAAGGGGAAGAAGAGGGAGGGAGGGAGGGAGGGGTGAAGGAAACAGGAGGGGTAGTATTCTGCCCTCAAAGCAGTCGTTTGTGCAGAAAACGATTCCCACGGAGGGTACGGCTGCCGACATATATCTCCTCTCTTTTCTTCTTTCGCCTCCGCCTCCTCCTTCTCCGTCCTCCTTCTGCCGCCTCTTGTCAAGAAAATTGCTTGTTTCCGGTGCGCGTGCGCGTGCGCTTGTGCGTGTGCGTATGCGTGTGCCGCAGGGATGGAGTGTGTATGCGAAGTAGGGGCAAGGCGAGGCAGGGCAAGGCAAGGGGGAAGCGTGAGATGGAGGGCGAGAGCGAGAGCGAGAGCGAGAGAGGGAGAGGGAGGGGGAGAGACAGGGTGACGAAATAACCCTGGATGTCTCACAGAAACGTTGGTTGTGTCCTTGATGTGAGGGGAAATGGAACTCGTTGCGGGCAAGGTGTGGATTGCTGGATACTCGGGCCTGGGAACCCGGCGAACCCACAGTGAGTGAGTGAGTGGTGAGGGAGTGATGAGGGAGTGATGAGAGAGAGAGAGAGAGAGAGAGATAATATATCCAGATTTGCGTAAGCAGGGCGTCTCCGGCCGGCTTGACATACCTGCCCTCTTTACTCTCTTTTGGTCTGCAACAGTCGAGAAGGCCCTCTCGGTAAAAACATGTGCAACACAGGGGTGTCTAAGCCGTGAAGCAAAAAATGGCAAATCTCTCGTCCCGTCAGTATCACATAGAACGGGGTGAGGGCGGCGGCGGCGGCGGCGGCGGGGGAAAAAGCCGCATCAAACACATGTTACACCACCTACTGCGTACCTATCTTACCTTAGCTAGGTACCTATCTACCTAACCTACCTACCCTGCCTTACTCGGTAGCTTGCGGGAGGGGCACCCTCGACCTTCCGATCCGGCTTTAGGCAATCAGTCCGTCGCCCCCTCCCGTCCCCCGCCCCCGCTCTTACTATGTACTCATCTCACATCTCACAGCGTCTCGACTCTTTGGATTTTCAATTCCATCTAGGATACCTAATCACACGCACACACACACATGCGCCCCGTTGTCCCGCCTCCGTATGCCGCACCCGCTCTCGCTCCATCACCGTGACCCAGACCCCGAGGGATGGGCCGCCTAGAGCCCGCTCAGTGCCGCCCCCGGCGGGGTGGGATTGGCCGCGTCGTCGCGTGACGGAAAAACCGCTGGTCGATATGCATGGCCGGGCCTACCAAGGTAGTAGGGCAAGATGATGCATCTCTGGCTGCAGTCGGGGCCCATTTCTTTCCCATGCGGGCCTGCTCTGGTCCGCAGCCTGCCTGACCCCTGCCTACCTAGGTAGGTATTTGCCTGCAACGCCCTGTCGCTGACGGCCCAGGCCACAACTTCGCAAAGAGTCCCATCAATAGGCCCCGCTCCGCCCATGTTGGTTCTGGTTCGTTTGTCGCCGCCGCCGACGCCAGTTGCTTCCCCAGCCACACATTCATTCTACTTCCTCTCTACTGATTCGGCGACGAGAGACGACCAACGCACGAGGCTCCAACCGGCTCTTAGCAATGGCGCTTCACCTGCGCGCGGCGACGCGGGGCTCGCATGCCAAGCCAGAAACCTGCACAGAGTAACGACGAGTCGGTTCTTCTGCAAGGTGAGGGGTCACCGCGCTCGACCCGACTGACGACATGCCGCCAAGAGCCTGGTTGAACGTCAGACATCGAAACGCTTGGCCAGGCTTCTGTGTGCATCAAAGACTCCAAGCCGACATCTGACATGCGGCGTCCTAATATGGCATCCCTTGCATGCAGATGGTACGTGACAGGCGCCCGTCAAAAAATCAAACGTAAGCATTAAGGCACTTAGTTCTCTAGACCCAGACTCGGTGTGCCATGTTCATTGCTCCCTGAGCCTTCTTCGTCTTGCCGATTCGGTCACGGCCATACCGTCGCTGCCATGGCGAACGCCCCCCTGTGCTGCCCGTACAGAGTAGTGAAGTCATCGTGCCACGCAACTCCCCCGATAGAATCTGGTTCCGTGCCGACCGGCCCCTTCCCAAAGGCGTACGACCGTCTCAAGGCCAAGTTCCACGCAAACGCGCTCGCGCTTACGCCTGCCACCAGCCCGGCCTGCAGCATGATCTCGTAGTCGACGAGACCCCGCTGATCCCAGGTGAGCTTCTCCAGAACCGCTTGCTCCTCCTCGTCCAGTATGTCCACCTTGGTCACGACCGTAATGTTGAATTCCTCAGCGCGGTTGACAAAAGCCGTGACGTTGTCCGTGGTGGCGCCCGTGGCGAGAAACGCGACCTTGGATCCGGACTCGAACATGTAGTCGAGGTAGTTGGCAGCCTGCGAAGGGTAGTCCGGGTACCTGTCGTCAGCGTTCTCCTCCGTGCGCAGGTGAACTCCCACGAAGCTCTCTGGGTGATACCGCTTGCGCGGGTCGAGGTCGAGCCTGAAGCGGGATCCGAGGGTGAAAAGCGCCGACGCCGCAAGCCGTCGAGCGTCAGGGCGGACGCGGAGCATACGCCCAAAGGATGATGCCAGGGAGTGCCTGTCCTTCGCTACCTGCCACCTCCATTGAGTGCGCTGCAAGTGGACTCGGAACGGGTTTGTCCTCTCCGCGACGGGCACCTTCCCGTCGATGAATCTGTGGAAGCTCTGGTGCCAACTCTGTGGCGCGGCCATCACGGTGCCGTTCACCCAGTCGTCATTGGTATCCGGAATGCTGAACTGTAGAACACTCCCAGCCTCTGGGACGTCATAGAGGTCGTTAAGCGACTCGTACACCTTCATCTGCGGGCAGTACGTCGCGAGCGCGTGGTGCAGATGGTCCATGTCGAAATAGTAGTCGAGAGGCAGACCGGCCCGCCCGTTGACGGCTTTGATGTCGTCCTCGGAACGAGAGATGATTCGAGGCAGCACCAACGCGGCTGTGGCATGTCAGAACCGGCCAGGTAACATGGAAACGGCGGATTGGTCCCTTACCTCCCGCCTCGATTGAGAAGCGGATGCAGTGCAGATGGGCATTGCGTACCTCGCCAACACCGCCAGCAGCCTCATCGCAGGTCATCATCAACCCCGGTGTCCATTTCTTGCTGGCACACAGAGTCGCAATGGCGGTGCCGTCGAATTGACCATCGATCTCGCGCTCGAGGAAGTCCTTGATAAAGAGCTCCCTTTGGTTGCGGAACGCTCGGGTGATGGCATTGATGTGTTGTCGGTTGAGGCCCAGATACCATAGTGACCAGCATATCAGAAGGAGTGGGCCCGCAACCTTGACAATCCGCGACATGGACGAAGATGCAATCATGATGGGCTCAGCGATGCAGTCTGGCTGCTGTGATGCGTATGCGTGGGAGAAGCATCCTCTTGACGACGAGGAAAGGCGCCATAAAAAAAGACGGTCGGCTCTAGAGGGCAACGCAAGTGGAATGTCAAGCTTCGCGCCCGGCTGAAGGAGCTGGGAATGTGGCGTTTGCCTGTCGTCCTCGGGACGGCATGGCGTTGATCGACCTCTATGGAAGGGATGGGATTGGCAAAATCACGCGGCCAGTAGGCTGCTAGCCTGGCAGCCATTATCATCGTTGACGTTTTTCGACAGCGGCTTGGAGGCCTTGGCTACACCCACTTTGCGACCTCTTTTGTTGTTTGCGGCAAGTTGCGACTTGCAGCTGCCCTCGTGTCACGAGGCTAGCCGTCTAGGAGCATCCCAGTGTGCCAGTGTCCTCTCAGGGAGCACGCTAATGTAAGCCCGGATCGCACCTAAATCCGCCCTGGCCATGACGAGGATTGCCGGTCCAATACGAGTGCCATCTGTGGATTCCACAGCTCTGAAGTCGAAAACCGCCATGCAGCTTCACGACTTTGTGGGCTAGGGATTCTGCTCTGCTCAAGTGGTGTTTCGAGATATCGATGGGCATCAACGGTGCACGCTCTCGTGGGGGGGATGTCATGACGCCTGTCTGTACTTTCGTTCCCTCATCATGTTGCATCCAGTCGTGATTTCGGATGGCAGATGGCCACGGTGAGCCATAGCGCCGTCCGTTGTGCAGTGGTAGTGGTACCTGGGCTTCTCGACGGGCACCATCTGATCACGTCGTTGAAGATACCTGCCAACCCGACAACGTCGACGTGGTCCGAGGATGCACCGTACTGCGGCAGGGCACATTCGGGATCATGCTGCTTGGATCTCGCAGCAGACAGCCGAGCGGCACCACGCAGCGCGCGCTCACGAGAAGGGAACATGCGTGCTAATTGGCGACGGCGGACCGCTCCACGGTTCCTCAGGGTTGTAGGCGGTTGCCAAGTGCCCTTCGACTCGGGCGGGTGTGTGATGGTGTAAACGGGAGCGTACTCTTTAGTGCCTTGTCGAACAGGAGTGGGATGGGAGCTAGGGCATTGAGATTGCCGATGCCATCGGAAGTGGCTGAGCCCCCCAGGGACAGGCGCAATCAAACCGGGGGTGTCCTGTCATCGAGCGCCGACGTTCCCAAACCTAGGAGAGAGAGAGAGAACGTGGACGTCGCATGAATCCCATCGTTCTTGCAGTGATGGATCCCAGCAGACTCAGCTGCAGCGTTGCAGCAAACCTGCTGATCCCAGAGGCGGCCGTCCTGTCATTTCTTTGAGCAGAGAGTGGTCAAAGGTGAAATGGGCCGTGGAGGAGGTTCGCAGCAGCCGGCACACTAAAAGGCGGGCTTGCAGCTGACGTGCCATTCAATCACGGTCAACGGTGACCAGTCGCGACTATCCACACACCACCAGCACTCACCGCATCGCGGCTCCGTCGTCGTGCAGACCGAAGCAGGCATATGCAGCTGGCCAATACGCCATGCCGCACGTGGATTGGTCCAAGATACAGCGACCCGGGAGCAGGGGAAGAGCAGAAGCCGAGGGACGTAACAGTGCGATTCGGATTGACATTGGCCATGCTTTGGGGGTCTATCCTGGTGTTAGTCTCGCCCGGCACGGTATTTATGTATAGTCTGTACCGAGACGCGAATTAGAATGGCTTGAATCTGGGATTGAAATTCCATCCCGCCGTCAATGCCAAACTGGAGATCAGACCTCTCTCGTGAATAGGTCGCGGTTCGTAGTCCATGGTTCGTGGTCTTTGGGGGGGGGGGGGGGGGGGGGTCAGACCTCAGACGGCGGTCCTTAGACAGTTTAAGGGCTTGGGAACGCTCGGTTCTGTTCATGTCACTCATACGGCAGCCTGCAAGGCCGACTCCGTCAAAACCCAAGTAGATATTAAAAAAGCCACTTTTTGCTTATATAACCACACCCCCGTCCTAATATTAGATTTACTTTATAGCATAATATTTAATATAGAATTAATAGGATTAACTTAGCGAGGGCTTATACATAGTTATATAAATCTATTACCTTTTATATATAGTTATATAGAAGTAAAAAATATTTCTCCTTTTTATACCTATCTATCCTATAATAGTATAAAAATACTTAAATAATTATAAGCTTAACTACTTTTTTACTAAATTAGTCTATAAGTAGTTAACTTATATATTTTACTTTTAAAATCTTTTAAATATTATTAAGCTAAATAAAATTAACCTTATAGTTATTAATAACTTTAAAACCCCTATTAACTAAGTATTTTTCTATATATAACTATATTAGCTTTCTATAATTATTAAAAATAAAGTACTATTTATACCTAAGGCTAGGAGCTTTCTTAAAGCTACTTAAGAGGGTTTTTATTAATATAAATTAAGTATTTAGTAGATAAAAAAGCCTATAAAAAGTTCTCTATCTATTTTAGTTAGTATTTATTTATAGCTTACTATATATAATAAAATAGAAATTAATAGGGTTCTTATTACTATATATATATATATAGTATTATTAAAGAAGTTTAATAAAATATTATTATTTTTTTTAATAATATTTTATATATTTTATTTTAATATAATATAAATAATCTTATTAAAGTTTACTATAGAGAAGTACTTTTTTAAGTAAGAGTAAAAAGCTATATATATTAATCTAAAAGTTTTAACTAATATCTATAAATTCTAAAGTACTATATATAAAGCTAAAATACTTTATATATTCTTTAATAAAGTATTTATTTTTCCTAAGAAAAATATATATAGCCTCTTAGTTATATTACTATTATATATAGATATACTAACTATTTACTTAGAGGTTATAAAAAAGTAATAAAATATAAAGAAGATATTACCTTTAAATAAGTTTTAGTAGCCTAATAATAATCTATCTATATTAATAAGGTTAAAGATAAAGACTAAGTAGAAGCTTATACCTAAGGTATTAGAGATAACTAAGTTACTATAAAAGTATACTACCTTATAAAAGTATAGATATTTATAGGTAGATATAAAGGATAGTTAGAAGTCTAAGATACTTTTACTTAAGGAAGAAAAAGATACTATAGTAGTAGAAAAATAAAAAGAAAATATATAAAAATAGTCTATATACTACTATATTTCTCTACCCTTAATATATCTATCTTAGTCTATAAAAGTCTATTAATATTAATACTATATATCTATAATTACTACTTAACTTAATTTACCCTACTTATTTACCTTCTTAACTATAAAATTATTAGTTAATTACTAAACTAATAGTATAAATTTAAATAATACTATAGATATTTATATACTTTAACCTATAGATATATACTACCTTTAAACTATATAACTTAAGTAAAGTTACTTATATTTTAAAGAAGTTACTTATAAAGTTAGAAGGTTTTATCTAGTAAGTACTAATTTAGTAATATTAATATTATATCTTAGCTTAAGATATTTAATATTATCTAAAGCTTAAAAGGATTATATAGATAAAAGTAATCTTAAGTAAACTCTTTATTAAGATAATAATATAGTTACTAAGGCTACTTAAAAACTATATTTAGCTAGCTTTTCTATATATAAATATAATAGTTATTCTAAATATTAATAAAATCTATAAAGTCTTTATAGATTAGGGGTATAAAAATAAATAGAAGTATAACCTTATTAAGAAGAGAGCTTAGGCTAAATAATTTAAATACCTATAGTTAGTTAAAGTATTCTTATATAATAATTAATATACTTATATATAGAATAAGTATATACTTACTTACTATTATACTAAAGAGGCTTAATAAAGTTACCCCTACTAACTCTTAATTTTAATATTATAAATACTTTTATTAAAAATCTAGTAGTTATAAAATTAAATTAGGATACTTTAATTTAGTATTAATAAGTTAAGCTTTATATAGCCTTATAATAAAAAGTAATAGCCTCTAGTAGTAAGTATAGTCTTAATACTATAATCTAACTATATTTTATAAGGTATTATACTTTATTATAAGATAACGTAGAGATATTAATAAAGTATAGCCTAGGTAATATATACTTTAACTCTTATATAAAACTATATAATATAATAAGAGTATATATTAATACTAGTATATATTTTAAATCCCTATAGAAGGAGTTTATTATATATATTAATTAACTAAATATAATTAAGCCCTATAGTTATATAGCTTTTTTATTAATATTATAGCTTATTAAGTTAACTTATAACTTCTTTAAAAAAAACTATATAATATACTTTAAATAATATATTATAGCTAATAATATACCCTTACTATTATATATAGGTATAAAGAAACTTATAGTTAAAGCTATAAATTTAATAGGTATTTTTATTATTTATATAGAAGTATTTAGTTACTTTATAAGACACTATAGTAAGTTACTTTTTTAATTATTACTACTATAATTAGTAGTATTTTTAAATATTTATTAGGCTATTAAGTAATATTTAGAAGCCTTTATTTATAAGTATATAGAGTATATATTTATTAGTAAGTTACTAGTTAAAAAATAACTTTATAATATAAGTAAGAAGTTAAGTAAAGAATTTTATTTAAATTTTATAGTAAAAGTTTTATTTTTATAAGTAGTATTTAAGGGTTAATAGAAATACTATAATTAATTTTAATTTAAAAAGAAATATAATAATTATAAAATATTTCTAGTAAGCTTAAAACTTTTTATAAATATTATTATAAAAAGGCTTAAGATTAATATATAGCTATAGTATTTTATAAAAAATTTATAAAAAGGGGTTATAAGTATATATAGATTTATATAAAATAGTTTATTTAGGTATTAAAAACCTAAAAAAACTTAAAGGTAAAGTAGATTTATAAGCCCCTATATACTTATATATAGGAGTACCTATACTTAAAAAAACCTACCTAAAATACCCTATTTATACTTTTTTTTATAAAGTTTTATTAACCCTTATATATATCTTTATATACTTATAACTCTTTACTTAAAAAGGTATTTAACTAACTATTTAAAAGTAAATACTTAACTAGCTATATAGGAGTATATATATATATATAAACCTATAGCCTAATTATTATCCTTAGACTTAGGTACTAAGAACTAAATAAGCTTATTAGGGTTTATAGATAATTATAAGCTTTTAATATAAGACTATATATAAGTATATATAAATATACTATAGCTAATATTATTAAGCTTACTTATAATACCTAGTAAGGTATTACCTAAAACCTTAAGCTAATTAAGATAAATACTATAAATTATTATAAGAAAGTTTACTTTTATATAAGAAACCTTTAGCTTATATAGAATTATAAGGCTTAAAGTATATTATATAACAAATAGACACTACATAAGAAATAGCTATAGAATGTCTAGTAAATATCTACACTAATATACGTAAAATATTACGTAGATTAATAATATATTCCTAGAGAATTCCTAGTAGATACTTAGGGAATTCCTAGTAGATAGTTTAGCTAATTCCTAGTAGATTTATAAGAGATTCCTCTCTATTTAACTATAGATTAGTAGCTAGTATTAGAGAGAAGAATTATTAAATTCTATATCTTAATTTTTAGCACTAAAGTATAATAAATAGTAATATAACTATTTTTCTAGCTAAGAAGGTTATTTCTTTTTAGATTATAAAGGAGACTAAGTTAGACTTTATATTTAGACTCCTTTAGCGCTAGTATTTATTATAGAGGTTTAAGACTTTATATTTAAGTCTTTATAATAAGTATTAGTTAAATAGGAAGATTTAAAAAAACCTAAGTTTAAACTTCTTCCTAAATCTCTTACCTAGTAAATTACTAAGTAATTTATAAGATACTTTTTATTTATTTATAAAATTAATTTAAATACCTAAGTAGTCTACTTCTTAACTTCTATTTCCTTTAAACCTATTTATAGTAGTAAGAATTACTCTTACTTAGTTATATAACTAAGAAATACTTAAACTAATAATTTTACTAGAAATAAAAGCTCTATTAGTACTAACCTATTATTTATTATACATAAAATATAAATTTCCTCTAGAAGTATTAAAAAATATACTATTAACCTAGACTACTTATAAAAAACGTTTCTAAGAAGTTATTAAAAATTAATAAAAAACTAAGAAAAGTATTTATCTTAAGTAATTAGAGCTATATCTTTAACTTAAGATAGTAAATCCTACGTAAGGTACTATAGAAACTATTAGTAAATTACCCTTATCTAGTTAATATTATAAGCTAGAATACTAGGAGGAGTTATATAATATAGGGGAATAATAGCTTTTATTAACTTTAATTCCCCCACCTTCTAAGATAGAGTTTATTAAATATAAAGCTCTAACCCCTTATCTAAAGGGAAAATAAGTAGTTAATAAACTACAAAATACTAATAAAATTATAATAGAAAAGTTAAAAAGGATATTACTTAATTAAAAAGAAGATATATAGCTCTCTAGAAAAATTATAATTAACCTTTAGTAAAATATTCTAAAGGAGAAATTTATTTATTAGGTAAAAAATAAGTATAATTAATAGGAAAGAGAAAAGTTTATATATACTCCCTAAGGAAGTAGACAAGGAGGATAATAAAGAGCCCCTAGGAGAAAATTACGTTTAAGAAGCTAAGAATCTATTAAACCTCTAGATAATAATCTAAGTTCTTTAGAAGCTAAGGATCTACTAATTTACTACAAAATACTAACGTCTTTTAACTTTAAAATAGAATATATTAGACTATTTAATTTACTATCTACTTAAGAAGGATATAAGAATAGTAAGCTTAAAGGAACTAAAACTATTTAGTATAATATTTATTAATTTATTAACTTTTTTAAATAATATACTAAAATATCTTATAAATATATAATAGTTATACTATTAAATCTTTATCTATATTTACTAGGAGCTACTAATAAGTAGTACTTAGGAGATCTAGATTAGTAAGATTAAAAAAAGCTCTATAATCCTAACTAAAGACTTAAATTATAGGAAAAATTACTAATATAGCGCTTTAAATTACTATAAGAAGTAGCTAAGCAAAGACTTTATTAATTAAAATATACACTAGAGGATATTATAAATAGAGTTAATATTTATTACTTTACCACTAAAGTTAAATAATTAGCTTATATAGTAAAAGAACTAGAAAACCACTATCTTTTACTTATATACAATAAAATAAATCTTAATCTAATTATAGGATTACCTTAACTTAATAGTATATTTAATTAAAAAGAATAGTTAACTAAACTAATAACCCTCTAGGAAGGATAGAAAAGAAAAGTTTAATCTAGGATATAAAAAATATTTCTAAAAAAGAAAACACTAAAAGGAAAAGAAAAATCTAATACTTATAATTTATAGTAAATATATCCTAAATTACTACTATAATAGATTAAGAAAAAATAATCTCTATAATATTACTAATTACTCTATTAAAAGGTAAATACTTCTAATAACGCTAAAGAACTAACCCTTAAAGAAAAAATAAATAAGCTACCTTATTTTTAAAAAAGATTTAATAAATAAGTCCTAAAACCTATATAGAATACTAAATCCTTATAGTTAATTTACTATTTTATTCCTAAGGACACTACTAATACTATAAAGGAAGCAATAAAATTACCGTTAGAAAATAGTAATTTTAACGCTAAGGAGGTATTAAGATTATAGAACAAAGGATATATTTTATTAGAAATCTACTAACTAATGTCTAACTAAGAATTATTAAAATCCTCTAATTTTTCTAGTTTATCTAATATAGACTCTTATAAGTCTACTAATTTTATCTCTAACCCTACCCTAAGCAAGGAGTACTAAGAAAGATTAAAATATTTAGATTAATACTTTATCTTCTTATCTTACCTAAATTACTTCTAATTATAGGATAAAAATTACAAAATATAAGTAAATTACGCCTTTTTATACTAAAAAAGATCTAAAAATTCTTAATAATAACTACTTTTAGAAAGCCTTCTATAGTAAACACCTTTAAATAAACGTATACCCTATAATTTTATATATATAAGAATACTTATTAGTCTTAGTATAAATCCTAGTAAAAAAACCTAGGAAGCTTATATTAATACTAGTTTAAGAAGAGTTATAATTACTTGTAAAATTCTTAAGTAAATTCCTAACTATAAATTAGACACTACTAAAATAATATACCTATAAAGAATTAGAAACATAAAAACTATAGGATAGGTAAAATTTTAGGTTAATATTTAAGGAATAATTAATAAAAAACCCTATAATATAGTACTATACCTTTAAGGTTATATTATAAGAAGCCTTTCTATAGGATTACTTATTAGATAGGAATTTAATATACCTAATAAAGTAGATATTCTTAACTTAGAGGGTATAATTTAAATTAACTCCTATAATAATTTAAAAGTCCCTATAAGAATTTATTTAAAATAATCCCTAAGGATTTATATAGCTAAGAGCGTAATTAACATTACTCTCTTACTAATAAATAAGGTAATTATACTAATTAATTATACCTCTAATTTAAAATAGATTTACTCCTCTTTTAACCTATAAAAGAGAGTAATATTAACATAGTAATAGGTAATTTACTATTAGTTATAATTAATAATTACTTATTTAAACTACTTAAAATTTATTAAGGTAAATAGCTAGGTAATATCTTATTATTTTAATATAATTTAACTTTCTTAATTAAAAATAATCTATTAATCTATTTAATACTAAACTATAATAAGGATAACGAGGATATATCTCTAAAATATAGGGAAATTATTAGAGAAAAACTTATAAGGGACTAAAAGGTAGGTATTAAACTAAATAAAACTAATACTATAGTACTTTTAACTAAAGGAGTATTAATTTATAACCTTAATAATAAATTTATTAACTAAATAAAATAGTTAATTTAAGACTTTCTAGATAGTACTAGCCTAAATCTAAAAGAAATAGGAGAATTAGATAAAATATAGGAAGATAATCTTATATATAGCTCTATAGAGAACTAAATTAATCTAGAACTTTGCTATTAAATTAGAAAAGGTTACTAAAAAGATCCTAAATTCTAAAAGATATAAAAATAACTTTAAACATAAAATAAAGATAGTTTTAATTTACTATTTAAATTAAACTATAAACTACTATATTTTATTAAGTATTTAGGAAAACAAAAGCTATATATTCCTTAGTAAATTACTAAGTAATTTATTGTAGTAGTATATAATAAAAATTACTATATTAGAGATAAAAAGGTCTAGTATAACTTATAAGATAAATTTATTATTTATAATTTAATAAGGAAAATATAGAATTATAGTAAACATTATTTAATTTATAGACTATTAGGTAAAAAATAAAGTAAACCTATTAGAGTATTATAACTAATTCTAATACCTTTAATTCCTTTTTACATAATTATAATAGACTTTATTATAGGACTTCCTTTAGTCTCTTTAAAAATAATACTATAGTAATTACTAAATTTCCTAATTTTTAACTCTCTCCTAATAGTATCTAATAAATTCTCTAAATTAATAATTCTAATTCTAGGGTATACTACTTATACTACTAAACAATAGGCTTAAGTTTTACTAAAATTCCTTTAAATTTATAATTAGGGTATACCTAAGAATATTATTTTAGACTAGGATCTAAAATTTCTCTCTTAATTTTAGAAAACCTTATAAGAAGAAATAAATACTACCCTAAAATTCTCTATAGTATATTATCTATAGACTAATAGATTATTAGAGTAAAAAAATTAAATAGTTAAAATAGTTATCTAAGTATTTATATACGCTTTTCTAAACAAATAATAGATAGATACTATTATAAGTATCTAAAATAACCTTAATAATATATACGTAACTATTATTAAATATACTCTAAATAAATTACTATATAGATTTAAAACTAATAAGCCTTTAGACTTAATTAGTAATACAAATACTAAAATAAACTAAGAATTACTCTAGGAGGAAGTAAAATTTTTAATTATAGCTACCTAAATATATATAAAGGAAGTATTTAACTAGAAACATTAGTATATTTCCTTTACACTAGGTAATTATATTTATCTCTAACTAAGGTAAGCATATAAATTACTAAGAAATCTATTAACAAAAGTATCTCCTCTATATACTAAACTAATTAAAATCCTAGAGAAAGTTAAAAAATTAGCCTATAAATTAGAGATTCTACTAACAATAAATATATATCTAGTAATTTTAATAGCTTACCTTATCCTAGTAAAAGACCTATAATTTAATCTATATAAATAGACACTAGCCTTAGTATTACTAATAGAGGTAAATAACTATAGATAGGGAGAATAGTAGGATAAGTATTAACATTATAAGGTTAAAAGAATTTTAAAAAAGAGAATTACCTATTATAAAAGAGAAAAACTAAGGACTTAATACCTTATTAAATAAAAGGGATACCTAAGTATTTATAACACCTAGATAAATAAAAATACTATAGAAGCTAACAAATTAATTAAGGACTTTAAGAAAAAACGTTAGAAATTACTAAATAATTAATAAAGGATACAAAGGGAATAGGAACTACTTTTAAGGTAATATAATTAATCTACTCCTAAAGAACTTCTATAGTAAAGAAAGAGAATAAAAAAAAAACAATAATAAAATTAAAGTAAAATAGTAAAAGAATCTATAGACAATAAGCAGGAGTTAATAGAGTTATTCTAGAGTAAATGTTAGCAAAGAGCTAACATAGAATAACTAGTTATAGTTAAATAAATATATTATTTAAGGTAAATATGCAAATAACAACAAAACTAGTAGGATTAGCTAAGCACCTCACCTTTTACTAAGTAATAACTATTTACTCCTAGCTAATAGTTATTTTACACCTTCTACTATTATATAAAAAAATAACTTACCTTTTACTATTCTTTATTTATTATTTTTATAATCTATTCTCTCTACTAAACAATAAAAATTCTTTATAATAGACTAGTAATTTTATATATATCTATATAAAAGCTACTAGTTATTCCCTATTAATTCTTCCTTTATTCTCCTATACTTTATTATAAGATTTTATATTATCCTAAACCTCAGCAGCAAAAGTCCTTCTACTAATTAAACCTTCTAAAAGCTCTTCTTTAAGCATTTTACTAGCTATTATAATAGCTTATCCCTCACTTTTAAAGGCTATCTCTACGCAATCACTATTTATAGAGGCAAACTAAGACTAATCAATAAAACCTACTCCTCTAGAAAAAAGTTTAGGGAGTTTACTAAGAAATCACTAACAACTATTAACTATTTTTATATTAAAGCTAAGAAGCTTAGTATTAAAACCCCTAAAAAGAATTTTTTTAATAAGGTTATTTTTACTAACACTAATACCTTCTACTACACTAATAATCTTAACGAGGCCTACGTAGTATTCTCTAAGAATCTATAACTAAAGTTCTATAAAAAAAAAAGATATACCTATACTAAAACTCTTAGACCCTATCTAGTCTACTATAGACTCCTAAAAGATTAAATTAAGAAGATAAATAATATAAATCTAATACTTTAACTATAAATTCTATAAACAATAACAAAGAAATATTAGGAACTCTATAAGACAGTTATAGTAAATTTACTAAGACTCCTAATAATAAGAATTATACGTAAGTAATTAAGGAAAAAGATACTTTAATTAAAAGCTTTAAAAAAAAACTAGTAGATTAGCCTTAAATTACTAGATAATTAATTAATCCTCTACCACTAGTTACTAGTAATTTAATATCTACACTAGTAGTAATTAACTAAAATAATAGTTAATTACCTAGCAATATTAACTATATATTAAATAGAGTTATAGGTATTTATAAGGCATATAAGAAGTTTAAGGCGTAGTAATTTAACGCTAATTAAACCCTTAAAGTAATTAGCTATTTTATTAACAAGGTTCTAGATACTAGTAATTAACTATATAAGTATATTACTTCTATATAGTAAAAGACTATTAATTAGCTATAGGATATAACTAGTTAGGTAGCGTTAATACTTAAAGAAAAAGATAATATTTCCCTATTAATTTATATAAATAATACTTAGCTTAAACATAAAATAAGCTAGGTTTTACTCTATAAAAATATTAAAGTTTTACCTAAGTAAATTATAATAGTAGCTTTAGTTATAATAGTATTAAAGTTCTACTAAATTACACTAAAAGACCTAGTAAAACGTTTAGCTTATTTACTGCCTATTATCCTTTAAAAGGTTATTAATAATAAAATAGTTTACACTATTACCTAGAATAGTAGATTTACTATATATCTAGAAAAGGTTACTTAAGGAATAGTCTATTAGATTAATTAAGAGATAATACGTAATCTAATTTACTAAAAATTCTTACTTAAAGGTCTACTTACTATAATTAACGTAGGATATCTAATAGCTAAGGTTAATTTAGTTCTAAGATAGGATAGTTAACTAATAACTTAGTAAGCGTCTAATAAACTTTAGGAGAGACTCTATAATAAAGCTATAGAAATATATAACTAGGCTAACTTAACCCTTTAGGTTAGTACTAGCCTATTTTACGCTAAAATTTATAGTTTAAATTACATAAACATACTAGACACCACTTTACGCTAGCGTATTATAACCTAAAATAATAATTAAATACTAAATATTAGTATAAATCTAGTAGATTATACAATAATAGTTTTAAAGGATTAAGAGGAACTAAAAACATTTAATATAGAGTAAGGTTAATTTCTAATAATAAAGATTAAAAATAATAGGGTAACTTTATATTATACATATAGTAAATTAGGAAGATTAATAAGTAAAAGTATAATAACATTATAGTTAGAAGTATAGTTAATTTAGTTCTTTACTTATATTCTATTTATTTATATTTTACTTATACTTTACTAATATTTTAGGATAAAAAAAGTTATTTTTAGCTAGGTAATTATTACATAATAAATAGATACTATATAGGAAATAGCTATAGAATATTTAGTAAATATCTACACTAATATGTATAAAATATTACGTAGATTAGTAGTATATTCCTAGAGAATTCTTAGTAGATACTTAGGGAATTCCTAGTAGATAGTTTAGCTAATTCCTAGTAGATTCATAAGAGATTCCTCTCTATTTAACTATAGATTAGTAGCTAGTATTAGAGAGAGGAATTATTAAATTCTATATCTTAATTTTTAGCACTAAAGTATAATAAAGTACTAGTATACTTAGCTATATACTTTTATATAAATTAATAGCTTATATATATATATATAGATTTATATAAAACTTACTAAAAAAGTAGCTACTAGTACTATTATTATAGGTATAGTTACTATATATACTATCCTTTATAAGTTAAATATAAAATATAAAAGGTTTAAGTAACTTCTAATAATTAGTATACTTATCTTTATAGTCCTTTATAGTTTTATATATATATATTATAATTATATTATAATTCTATAAATAAGTATAATTAAGGTTATAGTATTATATCTATCTATTATAGGTATTAATATAAAGCTTAATTATATACTAAGGTTATTAAAAATATAAGTATATATATAGAAGTATAAACTCTTATAGGGAAATATATAATAGGAGTAGGATTATATAAGGTAATATATATCTATATACTAGAGGATATATAAGTAGTAGTATCTATAGCTATTAGTAGAGGTTTATATAGAAGTCTATAGGTATATATATATACTTATAAGAGCCTATATAGTAATATAGGCTAGCTTAGCTAAGTATATAGGTTACTTACCTTTACTATTATCCTTAAATAAAGCTATATTTTTAATCTTCTTAGAGATAAAAAGTAATATTATAATTAGTTATATATATATATATATATATACTTATATAGTCTTTATAGGGGTTTTAATTATATTTATAGGGGCTTATATAGGGGTTATTAAAAGTATAAGAAATTATTAAAAAAGTATAAACGTAACGCTAAGTATATATAAATATATACTAAAAATTATAAAAGTTAGTTAAATTCTATAAAAAAAAGTAAAGTTATATAAAAAAGTATAGTTACTATAATATAACTAAAAAAAAGATAATAGAAAGCTACTAATTATTACTAAATATTATATACTAAGATAACTAAGTAAAAAAATATAGTGTTTTAATTATAATAACTTAAAGATTTAATATTTTATAATAAAAAAGTAATAATCTATAAGGGTTATAGTATATTATAAGACTAAAGTTAAGGTAACTTATAAAAAGTAGTATAAGTATAGGGAAAAAAAGAGGAATTAGAAAGTAGTTAGTAAGTTAGAGAGATAGAAAGAAGGGGGGGGGGGGCTACCCTACTTAATTAGCTAATTAGAAGAGGGGATTCTATTTTTATGTATAGAAGTGTAGGTAATAATGCGAATTTGAGGTAGGAGGTAAGGAGGGGTGGGTGTAGCCCCTCCCTAGTTTTGACGGAGTCGGCCTTGCAGGCTGCCGTAACTCACCCCCTCGCTCGTCTGCGCACAACCGGACCGGCCCTCGATCCTGGCATCGCATTTTTATGTTCCTCCCCATCTGGTCTAGACTCTCAAGAGATTGAGGTAGGTACGAAGTACCTTGGCCAACTACCTAGGTAGGTAGCAGCTCTTTCCAGAGGGTAGCGTGGAGGGGTAGCATGGAAAGAGCGTTCGGTGCTGAAGGGCACGCGGGGATGTGACTTTCCAAGCTGGGGTACGTACTATGACAAGTCTACTACGTAGAAAGAGCTTTCCAATTAAACCCCCAGGAAACCGCCATCCGACCCGCATCACTGCATATGACCCACATAATCACGCGTAACGACGCGTTACGAATGTCCACAACGCGTCTCTTTCCCACTACTTCACACACCTCGCGCCTTCCGAGAAGGGGGATCAGAATTTTCCACATCGCTCCGTCCCCATCTCTCTTTCCCTCACCAGTCCCCCTCCATTTTCTCTCTGTCGTGCACGGAGCGCATTCAAGTCAGTTTCATCCCATCGGCCTTTTGCTGGCCCCACCGGTACGCGGATGAACGTCACCGCTCATAAGTGTGATGCCACTGAGTCGCTCGCTGTCCTCACCCGTGACACTCACCTTGACTTTCACCGGCCGCATCCGACGCCTCACCTGGTTGCTCACCTCTACCAGCATACGTCTTTATCTCTTCAACTTGGCCGTCTAGCTGTGGCCGCATCTCAACAAAACTGCGCATTGGATTCGTTCGCTTCCCCCCCACACTGGTTCAACCTGCTGAACCGCAGTGGTCCGTCTCGCTCCACCATTGGTGCTACCTAGGTACACTAGGTAAAGACAGGGAGGGCTCTATCCGTACATTCTTTGGAATCTGTTATGTGTTATATATCAATCATTCGGCCTTTTCATTCATCTTGAGCATTAGCCGTCTGTCCTGAAGACCGCCAACCGTTGCCCATCCCGAGGTGGAATTTGTGGCTTGTTAGCGACGCAATAGCTGCACATCCAGACTCTGTTCGTCCCAAGACCTTAGTCCGGCGCACAAATAAGCTTGGTAGCTGCAGGCGCAGAAACCAGCCTCTTTTGTTTCCCGGCCCCGGTCGCAAACGACCGAGCGCGAACCACTTGACAGTACGGATACTGCTACAGTCTGTCTGTTGACAGGGACAGGACAGCCACCAGGCGCAATAACAATCGCGGCAGGGCAAACGCGCCCTACCCGACAGGGGGAGGAGAGCAAGAAGCTGCACCGACGTCCAGCTCCGGGCAGCATCGTTTGGCTGCTTTTCTCACCGCCCGGCCAAACGAGGCATGCCACCCAGATAGTTGTCTGAAAACCGACACAGGTTGCCATTGCTTGCTCGGGCTCACGTACTATGTATTCGTACGTGGCTTGTTAGGTCGTTCGTTGGACCAGCCAGACTACGATTAACTCCTGGTCACGACTCTAGCTTGTTTTGCCCGGCACTTAGTACATACACCTGCAGGCATTATCCGTAGTCGCGTTGGCGTTGTTGATAGTTCCGTCACAGATCCGGGGGCGCTGCCGTGATGGCTTTGCCTCGGCCAACCCCAGCCCTAGTTCTGCGCGCTTCCCAGACTTCACACACGCGTTGTACCTTGCCTTACTGCTACACGTGTACGCCTGGCGAACGGGCGAATCGATCAACGGGAGACCGAAGCCCTTGCTCTGCTCTGCTCTGCTTTGCTTTGCTTCCTCCGCTCGCTCGTCCGGACCTCGTCGTTCGCTGCTTCATGGTCCGCTGCTGCACATGCACTCCCGTCGTGTCCGTCGACTGGCTAGGTACACGACACACGGCACAGCGTGTTCGGAGTGCATGCGCCTACTGCAAACACCACCCACCAGTCCTTGGAGGTGACTTCTGGAAGAAACCTGGTGAAGAAGAGAGGAGCGAGTCTTGCAAAAGCCACGACTTCATCCGGACCCAGTCTCAAAAGTTAACAGCAGACGATCGACCCCCCTTCAGGGCGCTTCCCAGACCACGCATCTCACCGCACATCGCATCTTCAGGGTCTTGGTTGCAAAAAACAAGACTACGCACACCTGGCGCTCCACTCTGCTGCTACGAAGTACGGATACTCGGTACCTACCTACCTTGGGTATGTACATGCGCTGGCGAGCTTCTGTACTTTGTCTCGAGGCGCTGCCTGCGGATAGGTACACCACTTCGTACGTACCTACTGGCGTGTCCGTCAGTCACAAAACGCTCCACACTGTCACTCGCCTTGGACGGCTCAACTAGGATCCCTTGGGTTTAGCCCGGGTGGGGGATTCTAGCGTGCTCAACCGCCATCCGCCGTCCTCCCACTCTACCTATATGTACGAATAGGTACGGAGTACCTACAGGCTACAGTACAGCAACACCCCCTCCCCCGTTGCAGTCGCAGCAGGGAGGGGGGTGTTCAAGCGAGCAGTGTGCGAGGGTTCGTCGGTTCACCCCGACTCTGCCTATCAGTGTCTGGTGAGGTACTTTCGGCGTCCAACGGCCTATCGACTTTTTTTCCCCTTCTCACTGGGGGTTACTGCAACCCTCAGGCACGAGCGCAGACTCAGGCGCAGGCACACACACACACACACACGTCTTTCTTTTCCCAATCGTATCCTGCGTCTCGCCCTGTCCCAGCTCTCCAAGCAAGGTTCGCGCCACCCGCTCTTCTCTTCTCCACCCGCCCACCGTCGCTGGACCTTGCCATACATACTACACCCGGCCCGCCTCAACCCAACCCTCTCGGATCTTCCCTCTCCCACCTCTCCTCTTCAACCACAGTCGTTCCTTTTCGCAAACATCAGCCGTCCTCCGGTGGTGGGGGTTGCGCCGCGATATCCTCCCTCAATCCCGTCATCACGGCCCATCCACCACCCAGTAAACAATCAACGACATCGCCTTGTTTGTCCGTCCGAACCCACGGCGAGTCGCGACGACCCTTTTTCCTTGGTCCTTTCCACGGTATTGCGCTCACGACCCCTCTCGATATCCACGACCCTATCCACGACCCTATTTACGACCCCTGAAACGAATCGACGAATACGGCACAGACGACAACCGCCGGTTTCTTTTTTTCGTATTCCATTCAATTACTGTCTTAGCCGACCCGCGCGTGGAGTAATCGGACGATTCTTGATCCCAGCCAAGGCCGTCGCGTACTCGATTTGCATCAGATTGAGCGGCTCATAACAACAGTCGCAATTTACCTCAAGTCCAAGACTTGACTTTTACACGTTGCTCATTTTGCGCCTCTCGCCAAAGAAAAAACCCTCCGCCCACACCTCTCGCGAAGATCGGCATCGGCTTCAGCCGGAGCATTTGAGGCTTGGAGACCCTACGCGCGCTACTTTCCCAATCATCTGGAGTGTCAGGATTCCTGCCTGTCTCAAATTTGTCGCCGCCAGAGACAAGTGAAAGAACCACGTCGCCTTTGTTCTTGGGCGATCCCTCGTTGCCTGGCCCCCAAGCGTGGAGCTTCGTTACGACTTGTAATATTGTACGAGGCAATCACATTCCCGCAAGATGAACCCTCAACATTCCGGAGCGGCGACGCTGCCAAAAGGCTTCCGCTTCCACGACCTGGACCACCAGAACCCCAAGACGCCGGAGCCTTTTGCCACGAATGAGGAGCTGCAGCCGCCCTCTCCGCCGCGTCCTCGGTTGAGATTGAAAAGACGCGTCGCATCCAACCTGACCGCCCCTACCTCCCAGTTCCTTGCCTCAGTCGCCGCTGCCGACGTGCCAATCCCCAGCATCGAAGAGCCCGAGTCCTCCGGCGCAAACAAGCAGATTTCCAGCATGACATATCCTGCCATCTACAACCTCAAGGACCTGGATGGCCTTGGATTGCAGAAGCTTCGCGGCAGACGTTTTTCACCACCCAGAACGCCGGCACCCGGCGCCGCGCCTTCGCTTTCGCCCCAACGCTATCCCAACTGGTCCATCGACTCTGCCTTCAGTAGCGGCGAGTCAACCCCGGAGTTCGAGTCCAGCCGGCCATCCACTGCACGGTCCACCCAAACCAGCGCGTCCATCTTCAGCCGTTTCTCCCTAACGTCTGACGACCTGGAGTGCATCAGTCCCGAGACTGACGCATCGGATCACGTCAAGCAACCGTTCTTTGACGGTTTTGACGAGCCTGTCGACCCTCCGCCGAAGCCCAAGTCGAAGCGGCGGAAGGCTCCCTGGACAAAGGCCATGAGCGATCATCTCTGGGCTACCTACCTCACATATCTACAAGACCCCAAGGTCACACCATTCCGCACCGGCAAGAGCTGCATCCCTCCCCACGGAGTGTGCCTCCGCGTTGCGAGGGAAGCGAAGAGGAGTTGGCGAGGCCCCAAGGGCGGAAGAAAGTCACTGAACCCAAAGAGCGGGAGCAACACGCCAACCGTCGAGACTTGCACCTTTCTCCAGTGGCCGCATACTTGTGCGGCCACTCGAGCGCATCTGAGGGAGCTGTGTAAGCTGAAAGCGGCCTCGTCGTCGGCCCGGACGTCCCAGTTTCTCGCCAACAGCCCGACGCCTTTCGGCAGGACGGCGGCCAGATTCTGGAACCGCAGGTCCACCCCGGCCCGGTCCTCTTCCGTCTTCGCGGCGCACGACATGTCCGTGTCGCTCACCCTCAGTACTTCAGAAGCCATGCAGCCTCAAGGTCCCCTGGCACAGCTCACAAAGTCAGGCCCCAACCCTGCCCAGGAGCCCATGACGGAGCCGTTCCCTCTGCTACCGGTAGAGGCCGATAAGCTGGACTTTCCTCTGGGCGAGCGGCCGCGGCTCGGGTCGCCGTTCATGGCCAAGAGCTACGGGCCCAGCTCGACTGGCGCGTTGGCTGCTGCCGCGTCCTCGATGCCGCAAAGGCAGAATCAGAGCCTCGGCCACAGACGCACTCTCCAGTCGCCGGCGCGTTTGACTAGAAGCCGGTCCAACACGCAGAAACGCGTCGGGAGACCCAGACAGTTGTCACATGAGCCAAGAAAGACCAAACGACCCAGTCTTGTCTCCGATCTTTGGACCGAACCCATGCCCTCTGAAGCTCTGCCCAAGACACCACTCAAGCCAGACATTGAGTTCAGCTCGACAGACAATCATTCGCGCGATGACCTCTTTGTGCCTCGCACAAATCTCGCCGGGCTCTTTACGGCGCCCATGCGTATCCCCTCGTCCCGATTCCAGCTGTCGGATTCATCCGATCCGTTCCTGGCCCCGCCCAATGCACCGCCTCCGAGGCTGGGATCGCCCTTTCCTGGATCCAGCACCAGCTTTTCGTTTCCAAATCGGTTCACGCAGCCGGGGGAATTTGATCACGGTACTATCCGCCCCTTTGCAACAGTCCAACAGCCTAGCGACAGCGGCTCGGCCCCTCCCCGCAACCTGGCTGACCGATTGGCCTACATTGACGAACGTCTGCGGGACTTTAGACGGCGGGACGTCAACCGCCGCCGATCTGAGTCTCCCTTTTAGTGAATGCCCTTTTTTTTCTTTCCCTCTCCCTCTCCCTCTCTCTCTCTTTATCTCTTTGTACATGCTGCTACGCCCATTATGGTCTCACGACTTATGAGTTCATGCAAGTCATCTGCCCGATATTGCCGTGGCTAGACTCCAGCAAGGACATACCCCTCGACTGGTACATAGACGACAGCATACTTTGATGACGACCCACAACATTATTTTCCTTGATTCGCTTCTTTCGGACACATTTGCTTCACATATGGAAAGGAGGAGATACTCCCGGCTTGGAGGACTAATGCCTACACTGCTTGAGACGGTGTGCGAACTGGACGACCATTTCTTTTGTTACTTTTTTAGTCTCTCTCTCATATGGCTGTCGATTTGTCGCAGCCTGGTTGCTTGTAATGAGGGCCATGACGATGGAGATGATGAAACGGCATTCGACGAGAAGGTCGGATATATTATGTATTTACCGGCGACCGGGCCTTGACTGGGGCTCCGGGACGTTGAGTGAGAAGGCTCCTTGAGGAGGGGAGACTTGGATGGAACAGAAAGTGTGTGGGAGAAGAAGACAATGAATGTGAACCAGAAGACGGGACAATCGTTTTTAGACGAACAGATATGATGTTTGGGAAAAGTTTGCGCTTCGGCACAACCGCTCCTCCGTGAGACGCACTTGACGTCAGCCGACGCGGGCCCTTGCCCGCCAAATGTCTGGACTTTTCGTCGCGTCGTGCCGTGTCCTGCCACCAGAGTCGACACAGGTTGTCTCGATTCCAAAACGCGAGAAGGCGCGAGTGGAAAAAGAAAGAAAAAAATCCTGATGACGACCGACCGCGTCCGATGCGCGCCATTCGCCGACCTTTACCTGGAGTGCTTCGACGCGTGAGGGGGGGGGGACACAAAGTAATGGAGGCTGGGCCTATCACCGCGGGGAGCGGCGGAGGGCTGACGCTAGGTAGGACGAGGAGGTGCGTATCGGAGCCTGAAGGGGATGGAGAAGCAGGGGGGGTTGGAAAAGTGACGTCGGGAGAGACGGCCAGCTTTCTGCCTTGCGGGCTTCCACGACTGTCCCAAGTACTCTGCGGGCGTGAAGAAAATAGCATAAAAGACTTGGTCTGCGCTGTTCAAGAAGCCGTGTCTAGTGTTGTGCGGATGCCAGTCGTGTATGGGATGTAATGTGAGGATTAGGCCAGGGGGGGGGGGGGGGGGGTGACGGGCAATGCTCGTATGGGGAAAGCGGTGCTTTGGGGGGGCGGAAGTCTGAGGTTGTTTTGGGGCCGGAGATGATGACGGTTGGGCCGGGTAGGGTAGGTCCCAGGCTCGGGTGTTATTATCTATAGCTTATTCCTCTTTCCTAGCATCTATAGTAGGTCGTCAGCATCCTTCTTATATCCAGCAGAAGTCACGTGTTGTTACGTGCAGCCAATTATACGTATCCAGCTCCTTTTCACCATCTACACGTGACTTGTCTATAGTTCTTCTGCTCTGTAGGGAGTCATCCTTTCTTTAGCTGTTGGCCCTCACGGTGCCCTGCTGCCCGTATGTCCAGGGTTTAGTGAGGCTAACATCACCTGTAACTTGTCAGGTCGTAACACGTCCTTTATTAGTTAAAAAACTCTAATGATACTGTTTATGCTACACTACGAGTCATAATGTGAAGTGGATACAAGTTTTAAAGCAAGGTATTCCTATAGATATGTGATTTAGACTTTGATCTAATACATTTTTACCAGTCAACGTAGTATTATTCGTCTCACATCTATAGAGCCAGTTTTAGTTTAATTAGGTTTCCGTCTAGTATCAACAGGCATAAGTAATAACAACTAGCTACAACCTTAGTTCCCACTCAAGACTGTTAGATATATAATACATATCTCCTTCTGCTGCTGCCCGCTATTCTTCTTTTACATTCATTCTCTATTTTACCTTTTACATACTACAAGACTCTCTATTCTACTACCGAGTAAGACAACAGCTTAGTGAGATCTCTAAGTGATATATTATACTTTGTTTTCTAACTACAGTGTTATTAGATCAACTCACCTCAACCCTGTCAAGATGAAGCCTGCTACGTATTTGGCGACTGTTATTTCGCTTTTGGCCGCACCTGCTGCCGTTTCCGCACTCTGCAAAAACTTTCCAAATGGTGAGATTTGCAGCGGGGAATTCCCCAACATATGCGGTGGACAGGGCACTCCGACTCTGATTTGCTGTGACGGAGTAGCCAGCTGCACCCCATAGAAACATCGGCCACGATACAGCTATAGTGTAAGGATTGGATGGGCGAAAGTGGGCTGCGCGCCGAACGCAATAGTTACATATGCGCGCACATCAATAGAGCAAGGATTATCGCACCTACGTATACGTACTTCATGAAGATTTCCCTATCCAAGTTAAGACGTCTTGTAGTACAGAAAGGACTATAGAAAAAGCCCACATTAGAAAGGGGGTGGGGCCGCGTGGAGAGTTAACACAAATAGTGCGTATAGGATATACATGCCTTGAATTAGTCCATGTTTATGAGCTAGTGATCTGTTTGTGGATCCATATTTATAAATCTAGACATTATTTCCACTCCCTGAGTTGTGGACTTAATCCCAACATGTTACAAAGTGCATATGGCGAGTCTGACGTCGTCGTAGTTCCCAATCTTACCAGCTTTACGCTACAGGCTAATTCGCGTTCTGCAAAACGAGCCGCCACTCGTTTCCATGGCCTCAAAACCTCCTCGCTCAACGTGAGCTGCCACGTCGCTATCAGGGTAAGCAGTGGCGACTCATTCCGAAGGTGATATCTGAAGACGAACCCCTCACCGGCGCCTGGGGCCCAGATTTCCATGGCCGTCAGTAAAGGCATGCGCAAGGCAGCCTGGCTTGCCTGAAGAATCAGGTGTTCCAGCGATGATTGGTTGGATACAAGGTCTCCAATATGTGTCGTCAGGGCTAGGTATCTGAGGGCTGGCCAGGCACGACTGTCTGGTGGCCCCGAAGAGTTCTCCGGCGCGTTGCTCGATGCATGCTTGAAAAGGTCCCGAGCATCAACAGCGTGGCATAGAGTAAAACATCGGAGGCCGTAGCTCAAATTGACCGCTGAAGAGACGAGGTAGTCGTTGCGAAACCTGAGAAAACGTTTGCTCCCGTTCAGTGGAGACTGCGCTTCCCACAGATGCACCGATTTTATCGTGGCTAGTTCGCTCGCGCGGTCAAGCAGCATAATCATTGCCTCGTCGCGGGGAACTGTTCGTTTCGATCAACCGCGTGCCACGGCTCGTAGCTGATGGCTCTGAGACGGCAAAGGCTGCGAAGAAGTTTGGCGAGGAATGCCCTCGACAGACTTCTATAGCAATGTTGGTTCACCGAGAACCTTCTGACGACGGGGACCTGGGCAAGCCGGAGAGCGCCAGAGCTGGTGTCTAACAAGTTTCCGAGAAGACGTCGTTTGGAACCCAAGGAGTATATACGGCTCCGATCAAGTTGGCTCGTCTCGACGCGATACTTCCAGGGGTGGCCTGAATCGCTCGGAGAGCTGGCGCTCAACCTCAATTCAATACCAGCAGTAGGCGACTTACCAGGCCATGTTGAAAGAGAGGCGAATAGCTTTTTCATGGCCTGACTGAAGAGCTTGTTGTTTGCCTTGATCGTGTATTGGGTTTCCGGTTCATCGAACTTGTATACATTGTCGTACTCTTCGGTTCTCACGTGAAATGATATCCTCTTGACGATGTTTCTTCGATAGCCGTGGACAAAGGAGCTCAAATTGTCAATGTCGGAACCGGGATATTGAAGCTTCAGGTGTTGGAAAACCTGCGGTTCGAAGAAGGCTTGCCATTCCCTTGAGACCGTGGCCCAGTCTGACAATTTATGTCCTTTATTTCCCACCCCAACTTGCCCCAGAATCATCAGTCGAATCTCCGCAGGTAAATCTGCCCAACGAAGAAGGTGATTATTGACGTTGTCGGGCGAGTACGTGGTTCTTGAACGGAGCTTCATTCTTCAACCGGATTGTTGAAAGTGAGTCTAGGTCGTCAAATCCTGGGATACTGGGATTGATAAGAGGCAGCACGAATGGGCTCATACGTAGCGAATGACCTGCCTTTGTGTAGGAAGATGAATTCTTTCTCTGAAAAGGTAAATGCGTAGACGTGAACTTGATTGCCAATTGCGCGTTGTCAGTGATAGCTTCGTCATTGGGGTGCCAGCAACCCAGTCAATTGTAAAGTTGGTGTAAAATTCCATCGTATTAAAGTTCAACACCTAGCGCTCTACGCAACCGGGACCATAGAAGCCCTAACGTTAAATGGCTAGGCTTTCCCTCTCCCATGGCCAGATTGGCCTCAACCACCCAGTGTCACTGAGTGCCAACCCTTATCCATCGATTAGTTGGGGCCATAGGGCCAAGAGGGCCCTAGGCCATACAAGTAGTGTTAACATCAGTGCTTGCAAGGTTGCAAGCATTGATGGACCTTTTGGTTGGATTGGTTGGCTCAATTAGTTAAAGCCACGCAGCCGATAGGTTACTATCTCAGGACGTCACTTTCAGCGTCACGTTACACCCAGCGTCATGGGGGCTAAGAAGGGCGGGAAAATGGGGCGAGAGGCAGAATCGAAATCCGACTTCTTCAGAAGCAGGATAAGCACCCGTATAAGACAGGGGGAGTGCATGTATCCCAGCGCTAATTGCTGTAGTCGGTAGAGTTGAAAACGGAGGGGCAACGTTTTGGCAAGGACTTGGCTTGTTCCGTGAAGTGGGACTGAGATGGAGCTTTGCCTTCTCATGACAGACGTGTCGTGCCTCAAAAAAAGGGAAGCCAAGACCCTCGCAGCCAAGACTTCATGAGGGCAGTCTTATCTATAGGGGACTGTGTCCACTAACAAATCCGTGTGAGAAATAGAACGGGCCTATAATTCATTGTACAGTACTATCTTGCTAAACTTGTTGAGCTCAGCGGGCTATAGGGGTCGATGTGTTGTGTGTTGTTGTGTTCAAGTTCTTACATGTCCTCCCTTGCCCGGCTGTATACATGATGGCAAGGCTATCCCTTTGTAGTAGATTTTTTATGAATCCTTGTCCTCTGGTTGGTCTAAATCACTGGTAAAGTAGGACTGTTTCTCCGACAATTCCCAGTGCATCCGCCGGTCCATTTTCCGTCATTTAGCCACAGTTCAACAAAACTAATCTCCGTTTCTGATACCCCACTTATAGCGAGCGCCCTTACGCGCTAAGAACGCCTGTGAAGCGGTGAACTATTAGGAAATTCTTCTCCTATTCTTCCTTACCTGCTTAAGATACTTGTGTATAGTTACTAAAGCTAGTTGTAATACACCTCGCCTTAGATAGCTACACCCGCTTACTATGTACATATGTTATATATTTTACTTTATGGAATATTATCTATGAACCTCTATCTCCAATTTCTCCAGTTCACTTCTAAAGTAGGTATGTTGGTATCACAGGGGATACGCCTTTCGGCAGGGTGAAGCAGCAGTCTCTTGATGATATCTACTGTTGCCTGAAGAAGGGAAAAGAAGGAAGAATATGGGCTGCCAAGAAACAGGGTAGAAATAGGCCAGCAAACGGATGCCGGCATTACACTTATTCCATATCCGATATCCATGTTCCAACAAGGTAGTTTTCTCTATTAATCTACAACAGAGTGCTGATAGTGACACCTCTGCTAATAGATTAATTGAGCTAAAGGCCTAAAACACCTACCAGTGCTTACAATCGCAAGCACTGCTGTTGACATTGCTTGTATGTCCTATCTCTCTATCGCTATTCTAGGTAGGGAATCGCATTCTGTGACATAATTCCCTGTATATCTGCTAGTCTATTTCCTATTAATTTACTGCAATTTAACAGTAGGGGACTAGGTACCTTATATAGAATCACAGGAGATCCCTTAGTAACAGGATCTTTAAGATTTAGCTTCTGTTTAATACAACAACCTATAGTTGTATTGTTCTATCCCTGACTATAGCTCTGTTACATTTTAGTAGCCAGTCACCTCTATGTGAGAGTAATATCCTTAGGTACAAAGCCCCCCTCCTTGGCAAAATCTCTATCCAAGAGTGCTCTACAAATACCAACTCGCTTAAAAGTGTTGTCTGCACCTCTCTTCTCTAGAACCAGAATGTACTTCTCAACACCACTTATACTAATACAAACAAGTAACGCATAACACCTCTGGGTTATGTCTCTTTTTGTATCCATCACACACCCATGAAGATAACCAAACTCCTCGTTCCCAACAACCCGTAAGCTCCCAACGTCAACCCCTACATCTATTTGAACCGCATATAGACGCGAGTCGGGGGGGTGATAGACCACCTCAGCAAACAGCCCACGCACCTTCAGCGCCCCAACCGGTTGCGGTTCAATAAACGAGTCTTCGCCCCTTTGCATAATAATTGCAACCTTGTCAAGTACATTGTTAGATGGGCTCCGCGTGCTCCAGAACATCACCTCGCCGTCGACCGAGGCCCAACTCCAGCTTGGGGCGCGCGGCTGACTGTTCACAGGCGGCGCCTCAATCAGCGTGCTGCATACATCGGTACGGGTATATCCAAAGTGCCTACGCTGCCCGTTGACGTGGTTGTATTTAGCGCCCCATATCAGACCATTGGCGATATCCTCGCGCCATAACCCGGCAACGTAGGTCGGTAGGCTGTCGCTATGCAGCAGGGACTTGAACAGAGTGGCTATGCCGGCTAGGGCGGGCAGCTTGTCGGCACCAAACGTCAGCTTGCGCGTTGTATACTCCTCTACTAGGTGGTACCACAGGCTCCATCGAGCCGCCCCTGGTTGCTCACGGATCAGCCCCCGTAGAAAAAGGAGGAGCCCTGCCACATGATTAGAGTGCCCATCGAACAAGTCGTTAGACTCGCTGGTGAGGACTCTGTTGCATTCCCAGAACATCTGCTCGCGGCTGAAATGCATCAACCGCGGCGATAGCAGCCGCTCCTGCATACACCATGCCCGGCTGTTTAGCGGGCAGTCTTGGAGGTAGTCGTATACGTCACCAAACTCCTTTTGTACGGCGTAGTCCTCGTTCAGGGTTGCAGTGGGTGGCCGGCCTTCAGGATGCAAGAAGCCAACGTCACTTGAGGCGGCATCTAGGGCCGAGAGTGTGACAGTGGCTCCTGCGTATACCGATGCCATGTTTCCAGCCTCGGTAAACCAGTCAGATTGGGAGTCCTGGATGATGCATAAGCTATCAATCCAGAGGTAGCGTATGCCTAGGGCTTGAGTAACAGCTATGGCGTCTTGGAAGTTGCGAGGTAAACCCTTGACTGGTAATTCAACCAGGCGAGCCCCTATTGAGGTTTGCAAGGACAGTGCTTGAAGGGATGGCACCGCCCCAGCAGTGGCTGAGGGCAACGTAATTTGCCCGCTCGCCAGGTGCTGTAACATATAAGCGCGGTGGCTCTGCAGACTGAGGTGGTCCGAGGTCAATGACACGGGTGGGCAGAGCGCCTTGAGCAAGAAACGTTGCGTGAGGATGGCGGTCTTCAGTGCTGCCCTCTTCCGCCAGATAAGTGCCGCCGCGACAACCCTTGTGCCATTCGTCGGTTTGACACATCGCTATCCAGTCCCGGTATTTCTGGGCAATATATGCTGGCGTCAAGTGGCGTGGTGCAACAATGACGTCCTCGTAAGTGGTGGGGATTCTCCTGATGAGTTCACGGTACACGAAGTTCCGTAACCGGCCGATGCGGAATCTGGGATCGCTCATTTCCCATGATGATGTTCCGGAGAACCTGGCCCTGAAATAACCCTCGCGGTGCTCGTAGCACGGGAGCAGACCCAACCAGCCAATGCGTAAGTCAGGACCAATTTTCGCAAGCTGGTCGTGGAGTACATGGCAAAGCTCGCAGGACAGGGCGCTGGAGACGAGTGCGTCGAAAGAGAGCTGATGTTTGAAGGCCACACGGGACCTGTTATAAGTGAAGGTTGTCGGGAACAAGGAGCGTCTCTTGTCAGCTGTCCAGCCCTCCCCCTTGCCGGCCCATTTGGCAGACAGCTCCTTGATAAAAGTACGACATAGCTGGCAGAGGGTGCTGCCGTTCGGCTCGAAAGGGTCCTCGGGAGGGTTCATGGCTGGAGTGCACACCACATCTTTATGTTTAGAGTAAAAGAACCTTATTGACAAAATGAGGGGTTGAAACGGTCCGTCAGCCTAAAGTGGAGCAGATCAAGAGGTTGCTCCGTGGGCACTAATCAGTGATTACTAGTCCTGGCCCCGTACAGATCACACCCTTGGGTTATTGAAAATAAAAGCTGGGCACACACTAATATCACGTGGTTAGAGCGCAAAACCACACTGCCATACTGCTACTACGCCACACTGCTACTTGGTGATAATTAGTACAATGGTACGGATACCAGGCTAAAGCAAAGACCCCCTGTTAGGTAGCTCATGCCCACCCCCCTACTACAAAACTTTCCTGCTGGTGCATATCCCCCCTCTATCATGATGACTTGTCAGAAGCAGGAATCAGTGTAGGAGGGGAGTAGGGTAGGGGTACACATTATCGAAGCGCTGTTTACTACAATTAGTAAAATCCAAAACGGGGAAGACAGAGGAGTACCATTCTAGTATGGAATCACTTTGTGCCAAAAGGTGGGGCTGGAATGGGAGCTTTGCCTTCCAATAACAGAAGCGTGATGCTTCAGAATTAGGAAGTTGAGGCTCCCACACTTAAGACTTCATGAGGGTCTGATTAGTAGTTTGGTCGGTGACGACCAGCGAATACCTGGTGCTGTATGTGTGTTTTCTTCTCCTTCTCCTTCCGTTATTATCCCACCTCTCGGGGACTGGTGGTCGGGACGGAAGTTGGGCGAGAAAAAGAAAAGAAGAAGAAAAAAGAAGAAGAAGAAAAACTGCCAGAAATACCCGGGTGGCCCAGATGTCGACCACAGGGTCGAAAAAAGGTTCCTTTGACTTCCCGCCTGGTGGGTTTTTCTTTTTCATTTCATTTTTTTTCTGGGAAAAAATGCAACGAAATAAAGTCAAGCCCCCGGACGTCTCAAACGGGCAACGGCGCTGGGGCGTGGTTTAAACTTCGAAGCCGGGAACGCCGCCGCCGCGAGGCGAGACCCCCGAGGTCCACCTCTACCGGACACACACGCCGGCGTCGGGGGTTGGGGGGGGGGAGCCTCGATCTTTAGAATATACAGATGACCGTGGGGCTTTGCTCATTTCAGGGGCGCGGGGGAGGAGCTGGATTAATCCGTGTTTCGTTTTGTGGCTCATTGTTCATTCGTCTTCATTCACAGCATCGCAAGCATTGTCTTGCCGGGCAAAGAAAAGAAAAGAAGAAGAAAAAAAAGAATATTGTCTCGCCGTTTCACCGGCACGCTACGACCAAGAGGCCTTCCCGAGGTGTTCCCGTCCGGGCGCCGTCACCCCCCCCCCCCCCCCTTTCTCCCCAGACTCTTGATGAAATCACCGGCCGTGATGTCGTCGAGATGCGCAGGGTTTTTGAGAAGAGGCGCGAAGGGGGACGCTCCCGGGTTCTGACAGCGCTGATCGCCCACCCGTGGCAGGGAGAACACTCGACTAGCAGGTCCGATCCTTTGGGGTAGGGCCCTCTCGATTGGTTGCCGGCGATGTATACGAACGGGCGTGTCTCTGATCCTCTCCCGCCAGGCAGAATAACAGGCAGCGCCGTTCCTCCTTCCGAGGGGGGCGCAGCTAGGCTACCTTTCGCCCGGCTTTGGCGTGGAGAAGCTAGCCAAGGGGGGACAGGGGGGTGGCATCTCCAAGCAAACGGAATATTGACATTGACACTGGCATTGGCATTGGCGTCGATGTTTGGCGGGGAAGGGAAGAGGGGAGCGCGTATTGTTCTCAGTCCTCCGCCGCCCCTTGCAGCAGTCCAGAGCAGCGGGGCGACTGGGGCGCGGGCCCGATCGTCAGACACGCTGCGTCACGACCGCTCGGTCCCGTCGTCCGGCGTACATGGTGCACACGTCTCCGTCTCCTCCACTCGGTGAAGAAGAAAGAAGAAAGATGTGAGAAGTAATAAAAAACCAGAGCTGGCGAGCCGGGCGAGACAAATGTCGACGTAAGGCCGTGAGGGGAGGGGGGGAGGGGGGGGGGGGTTCTTTGTCCATCCTCCTCCTCTCCCTCCCCTTGCGCCGTAAGCATTGGTACGGTTGAATCCCGAGGGAGCCGGCCGAGTTTGCCGTAACCCCCTCCCCCTTCCTAGTCCCTTTCTCTCGACTACACGGTGCCTTCGCGAGCTGGTTCGTGTCATCGTCGCCTCGCTGTCCCCGGTCTCGTCCGTCTTTACTTCCCCGACCGGAGGCCGGCGGACAGACGAAGACGAGACGAAAACAACACGACACCAAGGCTTATTTTGGACGATCCGAGCGGTCCCGTCCCGCATTATGCTGAGTAAGAGGGGGGATACCTAGAGAAGGGATTGCCCCCCTTTGGTCTCTCCCCTCCCCCCGTTTACGCCACGCTCGTACTTGCTCGGCTAGCCGTAGCAGTAATAGAGCTCATTTCCCTTTTGGGGACGAGCCCAGACCCAGACGAGAGAGAGGAGAATCGTCTAGGGTCTTTCTCCGAAAGGGGGGCCTGTTCGAAAAGTCGCGCCCCAATATCCGGCCTGCCCCCCCCTCGGCGGATGCGGAGGGCCACAGGGCGTTGTGATCTTTTCTTCTTTTCTTTTTTCCTGCCAATACCTTGGGGAGGGGGGTGGGGGGGGCACCGCCTTTAGTCTGTGAGACCGATTCATCGAGCCTGGCCGCCGCCGCCGCCGCCGCCGCATCGACCGCGTTTTCCTTTTTTCTTCTTCTTCTCTAGACCTCTCAGATGAATGAGGTTAACATATGGTTTGGGTCTCCGGCACCAGAATGACAGCAAGATCGTGTCGGCGAGGGGGGTGCCGATACCAAGCTACATAGGTAGACGGTTGGTGGGGGAGAGCCTCTCCGCGGATGTCATGGAATGCCGTCCGTCTCCGAGGAGCAGACGGGGGGGGGGGGGGGGGCATCTTGATGTCGATGCCGAAGTAAAGGTAAAACCGGCAAAACAAAAGAGGGCCAAACTACGCAGCATGTGGCACTCCCAATCCACCAGCTCTTTGTTTGTTTCGATTCAATCTCCCCCATTCCGGCAGACGCTGCTCGAGAGAAGAGAGACATGGGGGGGACTGACCGAGCCTCTTCCGGTATCTCCTCCCCGCCTTGCCTTTGGGATCCGAAGCCGCATCATCCCCTCTCCCCCCAGTCATGCCGAACCTTTCTTTGCTGCTGCCGGGTCCAAAAATCACATTGGGAACTTGGGCCTGGTCGTCCCGCATCTTCGGACGAGGATAAAAAAACACCAGGTACCAAACCCGAGCTAGACACGCGGGGGGGGGGGGGGTAAGCAAAAGCACCACCCCTCCTGGGATGCCGAACCTTATCCCCAAATACGGACGGGATTACTAACTGAGTAGTTACTAGTGTGCCGTGAAGGCATGCACGAATGGGTAAGGAAGAAGAGCCAACAGCGCCCGGGAAACCAAGGTCGGGCGGGTACTTTACAAGGCGGGCCCCCGCCACGCACCCCGGCACCAGGGAACAATAGTCCCCACCCCACCCGGCCAACCCAAAAATCGCCAGAGACACCCGGGGCGGTGATCCCTTGGGAGCCCGACGAGGGAGCCGTGAAGCCACGGGCCAAACGGCCGCAGAGCGGCCCCAAGGGGAGAAGAATAAGCAAGATGGAAGGGGACAAATGTATCCCGTAGGTAGGTGAGAAAGAAAGGCCTCCCAAGGGATCCCATCCCGTAGGGGGAGGGGGCGGACTGGCCACAAGTGTCATTGGTGCCCCCCCAAGAGAGGTCAGCCCAAAAGCCAAAGCGGTGTCAATCGGGTGTCACAGGCCACACGCGCACACCAAACACATACTATGTACTTGGTGGCTAGACTCGCCTTGGGTGCCCAAGACACACCACCATCTGGGAGCCGGGAGCTGTCCCGACGCTCGCCCAGTGCAAGGAGGAGGAGGAGGAGGAGGACCGAGAGCTTGCACAAAGGGCCCTCTTGTATTCTCCCTCCGGTTTCGTACCACATACAACACACACACACCACAGACACATGCGCCGGGCGTCCCATTCAAAGTCAGACCAGACCCTTCCTCTGCTTACCCTTATTCCGTCCAAGTCAATCCTTCTCTCTCTTTGTCTTACTCTCGCCGCGTCTCTCTCTCTCTCTCTCTCTCTCCCTCTCACCCACCCCCAAAGTAAGGGTATATTATCGTGACGGGCCGCACCCACCCGCTTTCGCCATTTGTCTCTTCTCCCCCCTCCTCGCCTTCGCCATCGTCTCCGTCCCGTCTCCTCTTGACCCCCCCTGTCGTGTGCCCCGTTTTACCGACACCCGCCTCGTGCCTTTCCGTACTACATACGGATACCCAGTACAGCATCGGATCCCCCCCTCCCCGCACCCTCGGCTTACCAGCCCCACGCCCATCCCCGCCCCCGGACCCGGGCTTACACCCACACGCACCCCGGCCCAGCCCCGTCTACCCCGGGATTCCAACAACGATAGCAACAACTCTTTGTCAGAAAAAGGGGACCTGATTTAAAAAAAAAAAACAGAACCCGAAGGAAATCGGCACGGCATCTTCGTCACTTGCAAGGGAGTGAATTAATTCGCAGGTCCAGGCGGTTTCGGCAAATAACATAAGCAGTGTTGTTGTATTTCGTGCGCAGGGATAGGCAAAAAAAAAAAAAGCCGATCGTCATCCCCCGGGGGTATCTGAACTATATACAACGTCGAAGAAGAACAAAAGAAAGAAGAAGAGGAAGGAAGACGGAAGGAAGAAGAGAGAAAGAGAAGGAAGAGAAGAAGAAGAAAAGAAGGGAAAGAAAAGAGAGAGAGAGAAAACAAGGAAAAGAAATGGCTCGTCTGAGCTTCGTCATCACCCACATCCTCCTGGCCGCCGCCGCCGCCGCCGCCGCCGCCGCGTCCTCTGACAAACAACAGCTGCCCATGACCGACTGCGCCGCCATCGAGGCCCCGGCGTCCCTGACGTGGCTGCTGCAGGACCAACCCTTTGAGCAGGAGGACCCGTCCGCCTTCTTCTACGTCAACCAGGACATTGACGCCTCTGGTAAGGACTCTCGCATAAACCATGCTCAAACACACACACACACACACACACACCCTCGGCAGCTTCTCCTGCCATTTCCATTTAAAGAACGGAATTGCTCAAAAACAAAAAACGTGGCGTAGGAAACAAGGCCAACAGGGTCGCTCAGCTCGTCACGTTCCGCGGCGTCCCCGGCCGGCAGCCGACGACGACGGACTGCAGGCTCATCTTCGCCATGCCCGAGGACGCCGAGAGCTGGGAGCTGATCCAGCGCGAGGGCGGCCCCACGATGCGCGTGTTCCGCGTCCCGGGCAACGACGACGCCGCCGTCCGGCTAAAGACCGACTTCCTCGGCGCCGTCGAGGTCCGGCCCGGCGCGCAGGTCATCCACCTCGCCCGCTGCGGCGGCGGCGGCGGCGGCGGCGACAGCAGCTTCGTCTTCGAGCTGGCCAACGCCGGGCGCAGCCGCGTCGCCTTCCGCCAGGCGTCCAAGCCCGACGACGGCTTCGGCGTCTTCATGGCCACCGACTGCCCCGTTCCCAGGAGGTCCGTGTCGGAGGACCTCTGAGACAAAAGAAAAAGGGGGGGGGGACAGCCGAATGACGATCCGAAAAAAAAAAAAAAAAAAACAGAGTCTGGGAGATTTCGGTTGTTGGTTGTCGTTTATTTTATTGTTGTTTTTTGTTTTTCGGCGCGCCCGATGGTCGTCATGTTGGCCGAACTGTGGGTATATCACCTCCCCCCCCCCTTTCCGGTGAAAACAGGCCGCCCAACTCACTCAGAACACCTGCCCCGCGTGAGTCATTTTCTGGTATTGCAGGTGTGGCGGCGCGTCGCGGCGGGGGCGGGGGCGGGGCGGTGTTGGCTCGGCGTCGGTGCGAGCTCCATGACGAGCGGCACCAGCAGGAAGTTGTCCAGGTCCCTGCTGGCCGTGGTGTGGGGGCACCTGCGCTCGCCGACGGCCGCGCGGTGGCTGTGGAACGAGCACTGGCGGAAGCCGAACTGCCTCTCCTCGTTGCGGAGCTTGTTGGCCGGGATCCGCAGCTGCGGGTTCTTGATGCGCGTGTCGAGCTTGCTCGACTTCATCTTGCGCAGGTGCGACGCGTACTCGGCGGCGAAGTCGGGGAACCGCTCCAGCATGGCCCGGAACCGCTCGAGGCCGCCGCCCTCCTCCCTGGTGGACGAGGGGCCGCCGGCGACGGACCAGGCGACCATGGCGACCGTCCACCGCCGGAGCCGCATCGACGCCTCGGCGTCGCACTGCTCGTACACGAACTCGACGAACCGCGGGCCGACGTCCCAGTCGCAGCGCAGGTAAACGTCCTGCAGCCCGTCCATGGCCAGGTCCTGCAGGTGGTGCATGTCGAGCCCGGCGGCGAAGACGTGGAGGCGGACCAGCGCCCAGTGCAGGCGCTGGCAGGGCACGCCCGGGGCGTCGCTGACGACGGTGATCATCTCGTCGAGGTTTCGGCGGAAGCTGTCCGGTTGGTGGAGCCAGACGACAAAGAGCTCAAACATGGAGGCCGACTCGTCCGGGAGGTAGATGATGGACTTTTGCTGCGGCAGCCATACGGGCTCCGGCGTCCGGTTGGACGACACCCTGACGATGCCGGCCGGCGTGGCGTCCAGCAGATCCTCGAAAAAGGGGGCGGCGTTGCTGAGCTTCTGCTTGTTGACCTCAAACTCCTTCATCTTCTCCCGCGGCCGACGACGACGCGGACAAGGTTCTCATGGTTGTGTGGTGGTCTAAAAAAGGGGGTGGGGAGGAGCGAGATGGTCAGGACTCGTCCGGGTCGCGTTGGAAGGGCGGGAGGAGAAGGACTTACACGGCATATCCTGAAGACTTGTGGAAGATGGCCTGTGGTCTCGCCATTGGGGCCATTGTGCAAACGGTGTGTGTGTGTTCCAGCACGTGGGTTTATATGAGCCAGCTCTGTTGTCATACGGAATAAAGCAGATGGTAGTTACACGAAGAGAAACTGGAATCCAAGGATACCGAAGAAGCCAAAGAATAAAATAAAAAAAAGGTCACACAAAAGGGTCGTCAAACGTGTTCGTTGCAGATCACTCTTCCAGAGAGCTTGATGAATGGGAGAAGGGGGAGAGGGCCGGGACCAGCTCGAAGCGAACCAGAGGAGAGAGGCTTCCCGTTATGAATTGCTTCGCTTCAGGCCCTTCCCCCGGGTGCAATTCCAGCAGGGCAGAGGAAGTGCATGGGGGGGGGGGGGGGGCACCGATTGTACTGAGCTAACACCAAGGCCACCATTGTTACCTGCCAAGCACAGTAGGTGAATAAGCTTATACGGGGACACGAGATGTTAAGCCAGTTTCAGAAATGAGGGTAATGAGGCACAGCTGGGCCTGGCACCAGCCCCGGGGAGGGGTGGAGGCCTGGAGGGGCTTTGATGGGGCTCGTCAAGAATTACTGGGACCATTCCTGCGGGCATCGCCAGCTTAACGGAGGGTTGCCATGGCCCATGGGACAACGATTCACGTCGTCAAAGGCGAGATGATGTCGCTTGGGCTGGGCAGGGGTGTGGTTTCAAAACACCATTGTCAAACGCACTGAGTGCAGTGGTGTGGGAGTCGTGCCGCGCGAAGAGCTCCTCAGCACCCTCAGGCACCAGGGGGCCGTTGGCTGCGATACTGCGGGGCCATGGCCGCAGCAGAAGCTTGGGGACAGCTTAGGTGTGGCTGATATAGGGCAGGGATATCGGCTGCGCGGGTGTCGTGTACGAATACTACTAGCAAGCTCTTGACGTTCCCGCCGGCCCCGGGCCCCTGCCAGGAGCTGCCTCGTCTGTGCAACGATCTACTGCTTCACCATGGCTCCGAGAGTTGCAATCGGTGGTTGAGCGAGATTTCTGTCCCTCATTTTCCTGGGAAGCCAAGACGACGCGTACCGGGCTTTCTGGCACCCCACCCGCAAGCGAGTCCAACATGGCATGTTCATGTCCTATTTTAGGTGGCCTTATTTGGAAAAGAAAAAGAGGAAAACCACGATCAATGGGGTTCCGGGCTAGGCGAGCACGTTTGTGTGGAAACAAGAGACGTCTTGGGGATCGTCGTTTCCCGTCGTTGGTTTGTGACAGGTAGAAACAAACTACTACGTAGGAGAGAAAGATGCGGGCAACACAATGTTTGAGGGTGCCGCAATTCCGGGTTATATCTCGGGGGAAAGTCGCACTGTCGGCCCCCCCCCCATCGTCATCGAGGCTGTTCTCTCCGGCATCGCCGAGCCATCGTGGTTGGGGGTTGCGACGGGAGAGTTATGAGAGGTGGAGGAGACGTCTTGATCAATGTCCGATTATCGACTCCCGACGCTCAATGATCGACGCCCAATGCCCGATGCCCGATGTTCAGTGCTCGGTGCTCAGCAGCATTGGCGACCACGCTCGCATGCGCCGCGAGCTCGACGGCGGCGCCGCCGCCGCGTCGTTGCGCGTTGTCTGACGCGCAGCGTTGCGTTCCGTCTGATGCTGTTTGGATCGCCGAGACAGTGCAGCTGCCAGCCCGCTTGGAAAATCCCGAAAGCTCGACGGGATGAACGACGGCATGTTAAGGGCCGGGGAGCTATATCGCCATATCAGCAAGTTTCAGCCGTGGAGTCGAGTCGAGTCGAGTCGGGTCCGGGGGGGGGGGGGGGGGTGTAGTTGGCGAGGTGGTGGGAAAAAAGTCAAGGCCCATAATACGCGTGTACGTAGTAGTAGTCGAGGCTGCACACTCGGAAAACTTGAAACCGGGGGTCTCGCCGGTCACGAGAATGAGGATGGGTCAGGCGTGGGGAAGAGAAATAAAAATAAAAACGAAGAAAAAAAAAGAGAGAGAGAGAGAGAGAGAGAGTGAAGGGAACAAGTCTAAAAAAGTCTTGGAGACGCCTCGCATCGCGCGCTGGAGGTGCGGGCTGGACTCAGGAGGATCTCGTGCACGGGGCAGGCTGTGGCCGGTCCTCGCAGCACCCATGGTCCTTCTCGACCTGCAATATCGGCGCCTGCTGGCTCCGGTGTACGAAGTACGGTAATGGAGACTGGAGACTGGCTTGTAAGAAGTGGAGTGTTCTTGGAGCCTTGTGAGGCCCGAGGGGGGCACCGGGGGCTGCTGTTCGGATTCGAGAACGGATTCGAGAACGAGACCCATATCAAGGGAAAGAACCGGGGAGCTGGGGCCACTCCTTTGCGCGCGTTTTCTCTTTCTCATGCTGAGGCATGAATAGCAACAATGCTTGCCCCCGTCTCCCACCGATCCAGACCCAGGTTGTCACGGGTCCGGGCCCTGAGCCGTGGAACCCTTTGCGAGCCGATCACGCCATTGACGATTGCTCCAGAAACAAAAAGACGACCTTGCCTCGAGAGACGTGTTGCATTGTCACGCGAGGAGATACTACCGACGGTGACGTCGAAAAAAAAAAAAAGCTGACGTCGAAAGCCTTCCACAAGGATGAATCGAGCGACGCGCATTGTCCGAGACCGTCATGGTGCGGTTTCTCAAAATGTACCGAGACAGAGCAATGAGCGGTGACAGCTGGCGGATCGGACCATCATTGGGTCACCTTCGTCTTCGACAAGAAAAATAGGGAGAGGGCTGCACAGGCGGCTTGGAGATGACGGCCACGACCTCGAGGTGCTGCTCTCTCTGGACGGCACGATGCCATCTACAATCGAGGGATGCAAGAAGGGCGTGAGGAGGCTAAGACATTGCTGACCGCAACAGACAGTCGGCGGCGGCGGCGGCGGCGGCGACGGCGGCACCATGACAATACAACATGCATCATGTCCCCAACAAAGCATGACCTTTGTGACAGCTCAGATGGGCTAGCAGAAAGGCGGAGGAGGGGAAGGGGGAGGGGGAGGGGGTTTATCGCCAACGGTGGGGAGTCGTTGAGCTCGACAACGTGCTCGAGTAAGGGAGGGGAGTCGGCGAGTGAGACTATTCCGTACACTACTTACTGGGCATGTACAATTGCATACGCCGGATAACGCCCCAACTCGGATGACGGTGCAAGATATTGGTCAAAAACCCTTGGCTGGGTAGGCACGTAGGTAGGTAGGTATTCGTAGGTAGGTGGTAGGTAAGGTGCGGATGCTTAGAGTTTCTCTCGCAGAACTATATCGACTACCCCCCATACAGTATCTAGATAAGAATAACACATAAAACAGGGCCGAAACCTAGGCAGCTCCTCTTTTCCTATACGTAGGACAGTACAACGCCGCATAGGGTTCTATAACATAATGCTTACTAGGTACCTACTACGTAGAGAAAAGACAACGCCATCAAAGTTCAGTGCGTTTCCGGCGGCTCTCAATTGGAAGGCGGCAGAAACTGCCCGGGCACAAAAGTCAGGCAGGCTTCCAAGCCACTAGTTGCAACTATTCGGGCTGATCAAGTCGGCATCCAGGTCACAAGGCTGTGCTAGGAGAAAGACCGCCTTGGGTACAGAGCCAGCAACGGTCCGGATAAGCTCTGGTCACCTGGTATCCGAGCCAAAGCGACGGGTATCGAGCATCGGTTGACTTTGACCCTGACTCGGGCGACGAGGCCAAAGAACTCGAGGGAGTGTAATGGCTACAAGAGATGAAAATAAAAAATAAAAAATAATAAAAAATAACCAGAGGGAAGGGAAGAAAGACAAAAAAGAGGAAAATGCGTTCCCGGACCGCCTACACCGCCCTTCCATATCAAGGCAGGCTGTCCCCTGCGTTCCTGCAGCCGGCGGAGCCAATGAGAAGCCGGATTGCCCTCCGTGCTAAGTTCCGGCTACCGTGTATAGTTTGACGGTTTTTTTTTTATTCAATTCTTTACACAGCGCAAGTCTACACGAATCCGACCTGACGACATCCCTCGGACCTTCCTTACCCAGGTGGGTAGGTACAAGAATTGCCGTCTCATGCGAGGGGGAATTCGCACATCCGGTAGGTTCCTGCTGTCTGTCTCTGCTTCTGGGCCAGGCGGCAGCACATCGTCCTCAGGCACAGACACAAACGCACGCACACAATGGACGGCAATGCCCCACTCGAGCTCATGCTCAGCTTGTAGAGAGCTAACTGGCTACCAACCAGGGTACCTGGAGTAACCGTAACGAGGGGCACCAACCGAGGACAAATGGGCGGCTGTCAACATGGCGCCGTGTACACACTCGTAGCTTCTTTCTCGTGACGATGCATCGTCTTGGACAGGTACCCCGCCATATCAAGGGCCCAGCATGAATGTGGACCCATTGGGCAAACGTTGTCCCCAATCGAGTGTCCGTCTTTCACGCCACGCTGCATTCTCAGCGAGCAGTAGGTACGGATACGGACACCGACCTACCTACCTACCTACCTGCCTGCCTGCCTGCCCATCTCAAGGGCAATCTTGCGACAACCCCTCCTTCCCTTCTCATCCCAGATAGTTAGGAAGCACGGTACCCCACCTTGACGCGAGCTGCATAGGTAGGTAGCTGCGTGGTGGATGTTTGTGGTGGGAGACAAAAAAATAATTCTCGCCTCGCTTTCGTCCTTATTCTACACCGGTTGCCTGCCTCCCCGCCCCCAGGCTGACACATGCCATGGAGAGGGGCACGCGAGGGATGGAAACAAAAAAGTCCCCGTGTAAAGATGCCACTACCGCAAAGTACTCATGTTTGCTGGGCCAACTAGCGGCGCGTCCTGAGCAGACTGGCCAACTATCGTATGCCTTCCGTAGGGGTCCTGTGGGTTTGGTTTGGTTTGGTTCGGTTGGGAAGAGGGAGGATCCGCAAGAGACCGACTTCGCTCTCAATTGACTCTGGAACCGGGCCCCGTCTTCCAACCGTAGCCACTGAGAGCTCCATGCTCCCCATGCTCCCCCGTCCCTTCGCACGCAATTCCCAAAGTCACTGACCGACTCGGCCACCACCTGGTAGAGTTTTTTCCCTCTCTCCCTCTCTCCCTCCCCTCTTCATGCGGTGTCCGTCCAACCGAGCAGCTGCTTTTAATAAACCCTCGTCCGCCGCCCTCTTCGTATCTCCCCATCTTCCCTCCTCCCTCTTCCCTCCTCCCCAACCGCCCTGTCTTCCAAGCTCTTTCCCTCTTACCTTGCTATTTATCGGCGGGGTAATTTCACAAGACGCACATTTCCATCATCACCTCTGAGTACTTTGCACAGACAGGCAACAGCATTCAAGATGGTTCAGTCCTCGGTCCTTGGTTTCCCCCGCATGGGTGTGAACCGTGACCTCAAGAAGGCCAACGAGGCTTACTGGGCCGGCAAGCTCTCTCGCGACGAGCTCCTCGCCGAGGGCAAGAGACTCCGTCTCGCCCACTGGCAGATCCAGAAGGATGCCGGTGTCGACATCATCCCCTCCAACGACTTTGCCTACTACGACCAGGTCCTCGACCACATCCAGCTCTTCAACGTATGTGTGACGTTGGGGGAGTCTAATCTTCCTGGCCCCCCCCCCCCCCCCCCCCCCAAAACTTTCCGAAATCATAAGCTTACGAATCGTATAGGCCATCCCCCCGCGTTACGCCGAGACCAAGCTCGAGTCCATTGATGAGTACTTCGCCATGGGCCGTGGCCACCAGAAGGATGGCATCGACGTCCCCTCTCTCGTAAGCCCCGCCCCCGCTACCAAGAAGAAGAAGAAAAAATTACCCCTCCCATTGAGCTACGAGCAAAAGTCAAAAAACCAAAAGGAGCTTGGACCAGTTACTGACAGGGACCCACAATAGGAAATGGTCAAGTGGTTCGACTCCAACTACCACTACGTCAAGCCCACCTTCCAGGATGGCCAGACCTTCAAGCTCGCCTCCGACCCCAAGCCCGTTCGTGAGTTCAACGAGGCCAAGGCCGCCGGCATCGTCACCCGCCCCGTCCTCCTGGGCCCCGTCTCTTTCCTCCACCTCGGCAAGCCCGACCGTGGCCAGTCGGTGGACCCCATCTCCCTCCTCAGCAAGCTCGTCCCCGTCTACGTCGAGCTCCTGAAGCAGCTCAAGGCTGCCGGTGCCGAGACGGTCCAGATTGACGAGCCCATCCTGGTCTTCGACCTCCCCCAGAAGTCCAAGGACGCCTTCAAGCCCGCCTACGAGCAGCTTGTCGGTGCTGGCCTCCCCAACCTGGTCCTGGCCACCTACTTTGGCGACATTGTCCACAACTTTGACGTCCTCCCCGCCGTCAGCAACGTCTACGGTCTCCACGTCGACCTCGTCCGCAACCCCGAGCAGCTCGGCCCTGTCCTTGAGAAGCTCGGCCCCAAGCAGGTCCTCTCTGCCGGTGTCGTCGACGGCCGCAACATCTGGAAGACCAACTTCCAGCGCGCCATTGACACCGTCAAGCAGGCCATCGCCAAGGTCGGCGAGGACCGTGTCATCGTTGCCACCTCGAGCTCCCTCCTGCACACCCCTCACACTCTGGCCTCGGAGAAGAAGCTCCCCGAGGAGGTCTACCGCTGGTTCTCCTTCGCCTCCGAGAAGGCTGTCGAGGTCGCCACCATCGCCAAGGCCATCACCGATGCCGCCTCCGTCCAGGCCAAGCTCGACGAGAACGCCAAGGACATCCAGTCCCGCGCCACCTCTGCCCGCACCAACGACCCCAACGTCAAGAAGCGTCAGTCCGAGGTCACCCCCGAGATGCACAACCGCAAGTCCGAGTTCCCCAAGCGCATCGAGGCTCAGAAGACCCACCTGAAGCTCCCCCTCTTCCCCACCACCACCATCGGCTCCTTCCCCCAGACCAAGGAGATCCGCATCCAGCGCAACAAGTTCACAAAGGGCGAGATCACCGCCCAGGAGTACGAGAAGTTCCTCGAGAAGGAGATGGACGAGGTCATTGCCATCCAGAACGAGCTCGACCTGGACGTCCTCGTCCACGGAGAGCCCGAGCGTAACGACATGGTCCAGTACTTTGGCGAGCGCATGGACGGCTACGTCTTCACCACCCACGCCTGGGTTCAGTCTTACGGCTCGCGCTGCGTCCGCCCGCCCATCATTGTCGGTGACATTTCTCGCCGCAACAACGAGCCCATGACGGTCAAGGAGTCCAAGTACGCCGCCGCCAACTCCAAGCGCACCATGAAGGGCATGCTCACCGGCCCCATCACCTGCTTGCGCTGGTCTTTCCCCCGTGACGACGTCCACCAGTCCGTCCAGGCCCAGCAGCTTGCTCTGGCCCTCCGCGACGAGGTCGTCGACCTCGAGGCCGCCGGCATCTACTGCATCCAGGTCGACGAGCCTGCTCTGCGTGAGGGTCTCCCCCTCCGCTCCGGCAAGGAGCGCGAGGCCTACCTCAAGTGGGCCGTCGACTCGTTTAAGCTGTCGACCGCCGCCGTCGAGGACTCGACCCAGATCCACTCCCACTTCTGCTACTCGGAGTTCCAGGACTTCTTCCACGCCATCGCCGCGCTGGATGCCGACGTCCTGTCCATCGAGAACAGCAAGTCCGACGCCAAGCTCCTCCGCGTCTTTGAGGAGAAGGCCTACCCCCGCCACATCGGCCCTGGTGTCTACGACATCCACTCCCCTCGTGTTCCGTCGGAGGAGGAGATCAAGACCCGCATCGAGGAGATGCTCAACAACGGTCTCCGCCCGGAGCAGCTGTGGATCAACCCCGACTGCGGTCTCAAGACGCGCCAGTGGCCCGAGACCAAGGCTGCGCTGACCAACATGGTCAACGCCGCCAAGTTCTTCCGCCAGAAGTACGCCGGCAAGGCCTAAGTGGAGACGGGGCAGGCGCGGTGTTGTGGTACAAGAGTGTGATTTAGGTGTTGGGTGGGAACAATAGGTCTATTCAACAGACATGACGTGGCAATACCCGCGGGGACAAACCGGAAAAACAGGGGAAGGTTTCGGAGACATTCAACATAGGCGTTCTTTTTTCAACATTGGCGTTTTGCAAGCGGGTTTGGGACTCGGGGAAAAAAAGCGTGGCATTCAACGCCGCTTTCACAGGGAACGGGTCCTGGAATGATAGACTCGAAAAGGAGCCCCTTAACGGGCCGGAGGTCTCATGGGATGTGTAGTACGTTCATGAATACATGAAATTTGCAAGGTTCAATCATGTTTGTCTCTGGCCGTCTCTGTTTTCCATGTGGCATTCCTTGCCTAGCGTGCAAAGTGTTGTTTCAGTCTCTCGTATCCCTAGGGACGTTGGTCTGTGTCAGGCATAGATGGGTAGGCAGAGGCCCTTGTTCTTTGATGGTGAGAGTGAGGCATGCAGAGTCGGGTTTGGCCGCATGTCGGAAACAACGGGACAAACCCCGCAGCGGCGGCCGGGAATGGCGATGCGGAAGAGTGCGAGAAACGAAGAAAAGAGCCCCTTTATTAATGGGAAACGCCCAAGGGTAAGCGAGTATCTACCTGTTCGTACCTACCTAGGCCTACCTAGGTATGGAGTACTGGGGTACCGCATGTATGTAAGCGAAAAGGGGAAGGAAGAGGGGCACGCACCCCGGTTGCCGATTCGGCCATAGGGGAATAAATCGCAATGACGCCACTTCGGGGGCCCCGCTCCGGCAGGCAGGCGCGCTGCCGCCCGCCCGCTCGTCGTATACTAGTAGTCATCGTACATAAGTACCTACCTACCTACCTTTTGCCTAGGTACCTACCTATGTATGTACGGGGTAGGTACCTTCCTACACAAACAATGACTGCAATTACTCAGCAGGCGCGGAGCGGCTTCGCCATCGGCGAGTGCGTGGAATGCCGCGTTTCGCCCGGTTTGAAGGTTTGCGGTGGGAACACTTTGGCCCGAGCTGATAAATCCAACTGGCTTCCCTTTGCACGACTCATCGTGCTTTCCGAGGAGTACAAATACCCTAGGTGGTGCAAAGAGAAGCGAGCAAGCAAGCAAGAAAGCAAGCAGGCGCTGCTCGCCAACACTCGCAAACACACCCGTTTTCGTGTACGTCCCGTCGCCGGGGGGCAGGAGCCGGCGCACTTGACAAATCGGGAGAAAAGGCCTGCTGCGTACCTCTAGTACGGATAGACACTTCGCAACCCACCCCGGAATATACATCTCGGCCGAGGTCTCTCGCAACCCTTGCAGAATAAAACCCACCTTCTCAGCCCCTCTTCCAGCCAGCTCGTTGTGTCACCATCGCCGACTCGAAACAACGGCCTAGAAACAACGTGGGTTCTCCAAACGTAGACTTCTCCCAGCGCATCGCCCACTGCCCTCCACAACACCATGACCGCCGCCGTCAACAAGGCCGCCTCGGGCGTGCCGTTTTACACCCCTGCCCAGGAGCCCCCCGCCGGCACCCCCGTCGACGCCTCATCCGCGCCGACCCTCTTCCAGCCCCTCAAGATCCGTGGCGTCACCATCAACAACCGCATCTGGGTCTCGCCCATGTGCCAGTACTCGGCCGAGGACGGCTTCCTGACGGACTACCACCTGGTGCACCTGGGCCAGTTCGCGCTGCACGGCGCCGCCCTGACCATCATCGAGGCCACGGCCGTCGAGCCGCGCGGCCGCATCTCGCCCCAGGACGTCGGGCTATGGAAGGACTCCCAGGTCGCGCCCCTGAAGCGGGTGGTGGACTTCATCCACTCGCAGAACCAGGCCGTGGGCATCCAGCTCGCCCACGCGGGGAGGAAGGGGAGCAACGTGGCGCCGTGGATCAAAGAGGCCCACGGCAAGTGGCTCGCGCCCGAGAGCGAGGGCGGGTGGCCGGATGACTGTGTTGCGCCGAGCGCCATTCCCTACGCCGAGGACTTGGCCATGCCGCGGGAGCTGACCGTCGACGAGATCCAGGGGCTCGTGAAGAGCTTTGCCGACGCGGCCAAGAGAGCCGTCGAGGCGGGCGTCGATGTGATTGAGATTCACGGCGCTCACGGCTACCTGTTCACCGAGTTCCTCTCCCCTCTGTCCAACGTAAGCCACCACCACCCCCTTCCATTCAAAAGCTGTCCCGGAGCGGCGACTAACACCACCCCCAGAAACGTACGGACCAGTACGGCGGCAGCTTCGAGAACCGCACGCGGTTCCTCTTCGAGACCCTCAAGGCCGTGCGCGACGTCATTCCGTCCGGCACGCCGCTCTTCCTCCGCATCTCGGCGACGGAGTGGATGGAGTACGCCGGCGACCCGTCCTGGACGATCGAGGACTCGATCAGGCTCGCCAAGCTCTTGCCGGAGGCCGGCGTCGACCTGCTGGACGTCTCGTCCGGCGGCAACAACCCGGCGGCCAAGATGGAGATTGAGCCGTACTACCAGGTCAGCCTCGCGGGCCGCATCCGCGCGGCGCTGGAGGCCGAGGGGAAGAAGCTGCTCATCGGCGCCGTGGGCATGATCAGCAGCGGCGAGATGGCGCGGAGCATCGTCCAGGCCAAGAAGGCCAACGGGCACGCCGACACCAACGGGCAGAACGGGGCGACTCTGGAAGTCGACGAGGAGCACGGGCAGGTGACGCAGGCGGACGCGGTGCTCGTCGCGAGGCAGTTCCTGCGAGAGCCCAACTTTGTCTACAAGATTGCGGACGAAATCGGGGTCACGATCAAGTGGGCGAACCAGTACCAGCGGGCACCGCTGGCCAAGCGTTGACCGCCTAGTCGGAACAATGGCAGCGTAAAGCTTTGAGAGAAGAGTGCTTAGACCCAGGACCATGGACACAGAATAGAGCTAGACGTTGGTAGACGTGGATCTGAATGCGAGATATCAGTACTTTCCGCCAGACAAATGATGGGTTCCATTTGGTTTTCCCAGCTTTTCTTTCCTGTTTTCTATCTCGAGTGCTCGACGTTGGTGCTGCCGTCGTTCTCGGGGGCTAGCGGTGCCCGGGCATGGGCTGGAAGTTGAGGGTGACGATGTTGTTAACCCCCCGAAACCCCAACACCCAACCAGATGCTGCCATGGACCTGCTATTCTACACGTGCGAGGGCGGCCCGGAGTAATGCCCACGCCCCCCAGCCCGAACTCTCCCCAGCCCCGACCCACTCACCCGCCAGGGGCGCCGACGACGTTGCCCCCCCCCGCTCACGGCTGCCTCGGCGTCAGGTGGACCATGAGGGGCGGCTTGCTCCAGAGGATGTAGCAGCGCTGGCCGTCGAGCCAGCCGCGGCTGCTCGCCTCGTCGAGGCGCAGGTCGAAGGCCCAGACGACGCGGGCGAGGATCAGGCGCATCTCGGCGTAGGCGAGGTTCGTGCCGAGGCAGCTGCGGGGCCCCGTCTGGAAGGGCTTGAAGGCGTCGCGGCGGTCGCCAGCGAAGGCGCCGCCGCCGTCGGCGAGCCAGCGCTCCGGGCGGAACTCGAAGGGCCGGGAGAAGAACTTTTCGTTGTGGTAGAGGGCCCAGTGGGCGATGCCTATCGTCGTCTGTGGGGGTTTTTTTTTTCGTCACGTTAGCGATGGGCGAAGGGAGGGGGGGGGGGGGGGGGGGGGGCAGCAGGCCGTCGTTTCTCTTCTTCTTTTTTTCCAAGGCCGAGGAGCCGCGGTGACAACTCACATTGCCCGGGATCCACTGCCCGAGGACCTCGGACCCCTCTGGGGGCGTGCGCCGCGGCAGGGCCGTGGGGACGGGGGGTACATCCTCAGGGACTCCTCGAGGACGGCGTGGAGGTAGCCGAGCCCGGCGGTGCTCGCGAGGTCGATGTCGTCCTCGCTCGCGAAGCTGCCGCGGACCTCGGCGGCGAGCCGGGCCAGGGCGCCCGGGTTCGTCGCCAGGAGGTAGGTGGCGCCGGCGAGCGCCGTGGCCGTCGTCTCGGAGCCGGCGACGATGAGGACGTTTGAGTTTTCGTATATCTCTTCCTTGCGCAGGGGCTGCGGGGACGAGCCGGTCAGTGTTTCTTCTTCTTCTTCTTCTTCTTCTTCTTCTTTTTATAGTCTCCCCAACGGAGCTCGACGAGTTCGAACAGGTGGCCAAAGGAAAAAAGGGGGGAGATTTGGGGTCCGCTCACCTCGCTCCCTTTCCTCAGCATCGACTCGGCAAAGTCGGGCCGCGGCGTGCCGAGGGCCATGCGCCGGTCGACCCTCTCGCGGACGAAGGCGTCGTGCGCCCTGCCCTTCTCGACGAGGTCCCTGGGCACGAGGGTCCTGAGCAGCGGGGCGAGGAGCCTGAAGCTCCGGGCGAGGTTGACGAGGGACAGCATCTTCATGTTCTGGAAGATGCCGCTGACCCAGGGGTGGTAGTCGGAGCGGTCGAGGCAGCCAAAGGGCTCGCCGAAGGCGAGGTCGCCGATGATGTCGAAGGTGGCGTAGTTGTACCACGCCACCATGTCGACGGGCCCGCCGCCGCCGCCGGAAGAGAGGCCGCGGAGGCGCCGGACGAGGAGGTCGACGTAGGACCGGATGATGGGCTGCTGGTCCTGCATGCTGCGGGCGGAGAAGCCGTGGGAGAGGACGCGGCGGTAGCGGCCGTGGTCGCGGCGGCGGGCCGAGATGATTTCGATCTGGCGCTCGTCGGTGGAGTGCGGGTCCTTTTCGTTCTCCTCGGTGCGCCGGCCGCCGCCGCCGCCGGCGCTGCGGAAGCCCATGATGTCCTTCCAGGCGTCGGGGTGCTGGAAGGAGAGCTCGTTGGGGGAGATGCGGACGACGTCGGCGCCGTAGCGGCGGTGGAGGGCGAGGATGGTCTTGTGCGGGTCGCCGCGGATGATCATGAGGGCGTAGGGGACGCGGGTCGCCGCCCAGAGCTTGGGGCCCGGGTACCTGCGGAGGGGGTGGAGGGCGACGTTGTAGAGCATCGTGAGCAGGAGGCCGGCGAGGCCCTGGTGGAGGGGGGGGTGTTTGGCGTTAGACGCTTCATGAGGCCGGTGCCGCGTGATGGGCTGTGGAGGGCCGTGATGCGCGAGAGGATGCGGGAAGGGGGTCTTACCAGTGAGACTGCCGTCAAGGGCCAGAGGACGATGGCCGGGAGCCCCGATCCCCCGAATTGGATCTCCATCGTCAGTGTGTTGGGCAAGTGGGCCGTCTTTTGGTGTAAGTGTATGGGAAGGGGGCTGGGTCAGTATGGAATATCAGTTTGCAGGTTAACGCCTCGAAAAGTACTTTGGGTTTCTGTGGGAAAAGACGACCATTGAGGCAGAATGCAATACTGACGACTCGAAAGGGGCATCTACCGAACCACCTTTATATACTGGTACTCCGACGTTGGCCCCGACGACGGTGTTCAAGAGTGGTTGCAGCACCTCCACCCCGTCAGGTTACATCGCCACACATCCTCAGCGTCCACGGGCGATGATATGGCCTCGGTTGGCCAGGCCAGGTGGGCAATGTCCCGAATTCGCCCAGACTCGTGAAAACGACCGCCGCGACTCCATTTCGCCGTTCCACACGGGGGCTCGATACAGTAATGCGGATCCAAAGATGCCGCCAACACC
>SWKJ01000133.1:0-193901 GCA_019425465.1 Colletotrichum falcatum | reverse complement strand
TCCGGAAAGTCTACGGCGTTTGACTGCGGGGTAATAAACCCCCTAAGCCATATTCATATACCCATGGCACGTGGATGGAGACTATTTGTGCGTTTGCTCACATGAACCAACAAACCAGCAAGGGTCTTGCGAGATCCGAGGAACAGCAACAGCAGCTCAGACATTAGTTCTCTGGCATGCATATCCAGCCGACCTCGACCGGCCAAATAACCTTGCTTCGTATAAGATGCGCTTTTAGCTGGTGGGGGAGGTTCTTCATCAGCGTCCCCCAAGATTGTTTTCGTAGGTACGTCGGATACACCAATATATACAACCGTTCGTCGGAGGAACAGAGCTAACCAAATAACAGAGATATTGAGGTCATAGTGCTAACTCCTAACATAGCTTTGAATACCTACAAGGACTTTGCCTGCGCCCTCTTCTCTGCGAGCAGGCTCCTCTCCTTGGCCGAGTACAGCCCGTCTCCTGTTTTCTCTCCCAGCCTGCCCCTCGAAACGTAGTTCTCCTCCAGCCAGTCCGTGTATCCTGCCTTGGCCGGGTCCAGGACGCCCATGCTCACCCGGTTCCTCTCGACCTGCCACACCGTGTCCAAGCCGACCTCGTCCATCTTCTCACAGGGCCCCTTCTCGGCGTGAAAGAAGTCGCGGAAGAGTGCGTCAATGTCCTTGGGCGATGCCAGCCCCGCCTGCAGGATGCGCAGCGTGTCCGACTTGATGGCGGACCAGACGCGGTTGAAGACGAAGCCGACTGACTCGCGGGGGAGCGCCAGCGGGGTGAAGCCGACGCTCCGCATCTGGGCTTCCAGGAAGGGCACGAGGTCCCGGTCTGTGGCGCCGCAGGTCATGAGCTCGACGTAGGTGTTGCGGGGCGGGAGGTGGTAGTGCGTGTTGAGCAGGCGCTCCGGGCGGGTGACCAAGTTCCTCAGGGCCGACGTGGGCCAAGTCGAGCTGTTGGACGCCAGGATGCAGTCTTCGGGCACGAGGGCGTCTGCCCGACCGAGCATCTCGCGCTTGATTTCGGGGTCCTCGGGGAGCGCTTCGACGACCATCCAGGGGCGTGCGCCGCAGGGGCTCTCAAGGACGGTGGTGGTGGTGACGCGTCCGGGGTGCGTCTCGCGCGCGGCGCAGACGATGGCGAGAGCGTCGGCGATGTAGACGACGGCCGAGGCCAGGGCCCCGGGGTCGACGTCGTAGAGGATGACGGGCCGTCCCGTGGAGGCCCACATGACGGCGAGCCGCCGGCCGAGGACCCCCGCGCCAATGATGACGACCGGTCGAGATGTGGGGTCGCTGGGCGGCGTCCATTTAGGGGTCACCACAGGGGCGGCTGTCTCGGGGAAATGGCTAGAGTATCGGCGATTTTGACGTGGGGATGAGTAAAACCTTGGTTGGCGGTATAAAGTTGCAAGGTGGGGTCTTGAGGTGAGCAACGCTGCCGTCGATAGCTGTCTGGCCACCGTCCCGGCGTTTCGGGTGGGATGAGTGCGCCATAGTTGTTGACAGATTCTTCTGGGTGCCATGTTAACTTGCTAGATACTAGCGTGTCTCTTACGTCTAGGGAAAAGGAGCCGTTTTATGCTTTCGCCATGATTTCTTGCACTGGGCCGATGATGATGGCATCGTCGGATGATGGGGATCGTCCGGGAGTGGCGTGATGTTAGTCGGCCAACGCTGGGCTGACGGCTGTGGCCAAGTCCGGTTCTTCGCGGCCAGGGTTCCATTTGCCTCACGCAACTGGGGGAAACTTCCCCAGATGTCCCCGGAATAGCATGATTGCTTGCAGAGAGGTACGATGCCTCTCTAACCCGCAAGCCCCGCTTCTCCGCGTCATCCACCGTGTCGTTCTTGATCGATGGAAACTCAACGTGTGGTCGTGCTAGAATGAGTCAAGGTCCATGGGAGGAGAGCGAGGCAAGTCGACATGAGGCAGTGTGTTCCAAGCAGAGCTCAAATTACATGTTGATGTCGAACATGTCATCGCTGTAACAGAGAGGTGGTTGTCTTTGGCATCACTCGTGGGAACAAAATTCGTGATTGATGCTCAGTTGTGTACCTGTTAATGCGTACCTAGGTAGGTGGGAAGGTACAGCCTAGAGTGGGGCAATTCCTTCTCTGATTGGATGGATGCGGGTTCTCCCTGACCCGAACAAATTCCACCGGCCAATTTCTCTCGAGCACTGACGAGATTGCGCATCCAACATCATCTTGCATACCGACCAAAGACGTCCACGCGACACTATCGTGGACGGACATTCCGCTCAAGTCCATAAACCTATCGGTGTTGAGGGGGCGCAGATTCTGTGACCACGCTGGTTCAGTAATGTGCGGGATCCACGTCAGCATTTCTCGCGAGGGCTTCCCGTCACTACCAGCGGCGACCAGGACCTGCCTATGCAACCGCGGCCCAGATCATCTCGGCGAGGTTCAGTCCCAGACACGTCCCTTGGACCCCGATGCAAATCCGGTCTTCTTGACATTTACCTCGACCGTCCTAGCCTTGCGCGGTGACCACGTCACCCAGCAGCCGTTCCGCGACGCGTCCTCCGAGTCCGTGCTCTGCTGGAACGGCGAAGCTTGGAAGATTGCGGGCGCGCCCGTTCAAGGCAACGATGGCGAGGCAATATTCTCACTGCTCACAGCGGCTAGTGGCCGCGACGAGGCCCCAGCTCTGGACGTCCTACGCAGCATCGAGGGCCCTTTCGCGTTTGTCTACTTCGACGCCGCTGCGTCCCGCATCTACTACGGTCGCGACCGCCTCGGTCGACGGTCTTTGCTACTGAATCAGATGGAGGGTCTACGGCTGTCCAGCATTGCTGAGAGCACGTCACCGGAATGGGCTGAGGTGGAAGCCGATGGCATCTACGTCCTGGACTTGGCAGCATGGAGTCGGGACCCGACCAGCCCATCTTCCCCTCGCTCATGGACACCAGGTGAGGCGGAAACGGTAAGCTCGACGATCCTCGCGAATGGTGATTCGTTTTTGCTACTTACCATTTCAGGTTCTCAACATCGGGGTCTTCAACATGACTCTGCCGCCCCCGGACGCTCAACCGTTGTCGGTGTCGTCACCGTCGGTCCATGCCGTACGGGAGCAGTTGACAGAGTCGCTCAAGCTGCGCGTCTTGAATGTTCCTGAACCACCGGCTCATGAGGTGAACAACGACACGCGGGTTGCGGTTCTGTTTTCAGGCGGGTTAGACTGCACGGTCCTCGCGCGCATGGCAAGCGATCTACTGCCCTCCGAACAGGGCATCGACTTGATCAATGTCGCCTTTGAGAACCCTCGCTTGGCAGCCAAGGCCGAGCATACTCCCGAAGGCCTGAGCTTGTATGAGGCGTGTCCTGACAGGATCACTGGCAGAAAGTCATTTGCCGAGTTAGCCGCTGTTTGTCCTGCCCGCCGCTGGAGGTTCGTTGCCGTAGGTTCTCCCCCATGCCGTCGACCAGTCCTCTGCTGACCCCTTACAGGTGGATATTCCCTACCAAGAAGTGCTTATCCATCGGAGCCAAGTGATCTCCTTGATGTACCCCACAACACCGAAATGGACCTCTCCATCGCCTACGCCCTCTACTTTGCCGCCCGCGGCGTGGGCATGTCGCAAAGCCATCTATCAGACGCCGCCACCCACTACGCCACACCAGCCCGGGTCCTTCTCTCCGGTCTCGGTGCCGACGAACTCTTTGGCGGCTACGTGCGACATGCCACCGCCTTCTCGCGGAGAGGCCACGCGGGTCTGCTCGATGAACTCAAGCTGGACGTCGGTCGACTGGGAAAGCGCAACCTGGGACGCGATGACAGGGCCATGGCCCACTGGGGTCGCGAGGTGCGATTCCCCTACCTCGACGAGGAGTTCGTCAAGTGGTCGATCGAAACCCCGGTTTGGGCGAAGTGCGATTTTGGCTTTACCGGGGCAGACGCAGAGATTGAGCCCGGGAAGAGGGTGTTGCGGCTGCTCGCTGAAGCACTCGACATGACATTGGTCGCGCGGGAGAAGAAGAGAGCGGTAGGAAGCTGGCCGATTCTATTGTCGCGGAATCCTCGTGGCTAACCAGCTCCCAGATTCAGTTTGGCTCGAGAACAGCCAAGATGGAAAGCGGCAAGACAAAGGGAACGACGCTCATTGCTCCTTGAGCTCGACCCTCGGGTTGCTAGTGCTTCCCGAGGCTGGCGGTGATGATACACAGATACTTCCGAGCTGGCGGGTCGCCCGATGGCTGCTGCGAGCAACTGTGCGTTTCTGCTTTGCAGTAACCCTTTGCTCGCCGCACGCAGTCGAGCGCTTCAAACAAGGCCGTTAGCAATGACGCCGTAAAGGCAAGTCTGAGCCAGAGTAGAGTCGAACTGTCAGAGGGAACTCGATTGATAGAAAAGGATGGTATCCTGTCATTCTAGACATGAGCATGGAGAACGTCTCTCCCAGTCCAGATGGCAATACGCACTGATTGGTGACATTGACCTGTTCGCCAGGTCTGAGTCTGGTGTACAGAGAGTTGCGTGCCGCAATTAATATAGAACGAGATGCCGCTGATCCTATCGTCATTGGGCATCGCTTGGGCTAACCACGTCCCGTCTCCTCGTGTCCCCGTTCACTGTCTGCGGTGTGCCTTATGTTGGTGCCACCAACACTTCTTGGTTCCGGCTTGGCTGCGTCTCTTTGCTACACTAAAACCCCTGCATTGACCTGTGAGAAGGAGTATTCTCGTACCCAACCACCCACCAGAGAGAGGGTATATTCTTACGTCAGCACTACCTATTTCACCCACACCAGGGGGGCAGAGTTGGATCTTGGCAGAAACAAGCACAATTATCACCATTTTCACTTGTCACGGCGTGTCTGGTGGGCCGGGCCACGGCCGTGATGTGATTCTCTCTACGCTGCTGCCTTGATATCAGCCCACAAAACATCCTGCGTCTCCATTCTTGTTTCGTTTGCGGGGGAATGTACACTTCAGACTGAATCCTCATCTTGAATCCTGCATCGTCATTTGCAGCTGCTACGGAAATTCAAACCAACATACCGGTTAATGTCTGCCTCCCGACCAAAGGCGTCTCCCAACCGTGTTCCCATCGATGGACAGGTTTCAAGGTCAGCGGCCACCGTCGGACCATGAAAGGTCTCGTGCATACGGCATGCAGCAATTGGCCTCATTCGCCAGTGACCAAAGGCCGCTTATTCAACACGGCGACTTGGCAGAAGACCGATCCGGAACAGGCCAATCTGGGCAGCCCGCAATCCTGATGAGTTCTATGGATGCCGGCATGGCGTACCCATCTCGAGACGGCGCGGCAACCATACCGCCGGCGACTCACGCCTGGGACGGGTCGGACGCCTCTTACAATCCACTTCCCAACACGGAACGCGCTTCGGCCGAGTCACCGCCCTCATTCGAATGGGAATACGCGCCAGGAACAGCCGAAACCAAATCTCATCCGTCACTCAAGGCAACCCCACTCCCCAGCACGGCACGGCGGCAGCAGCAGCAGCAGCAGCAGCAGAAGCAGCCATGGACCACGTCGCTGCTGGGGTGGCTGCCGGAGCTCTTCTGGTGCGCGGTGAGCGTCGCCTCGGTCGCCGCCCTCGCCGGGGTCCTAAGCCGGTTCGACGGCCAGCCGCTGCCGCGCTGGCCGCTCGGGCTGACGCTCAACACCCTCATCGCCTTCCTCGCCACTCTGGCACGGGCCTCCTTCATTATCCCCGTCTCCGAGAGCGTCTCGCAACTGAAGTGGCTCTGGTACCGCGACGCGCCGCGGCCCCTGAGGGACTTTCAGGACTTTGACGCGGCCAGCCGGGGGCGTGGGGCAATTTGCAGCTGTTGAAGACGACGAGGGGCTGGTATGCTCTCCCCTTTTCCGACGGTGGAATGTGGGTGGATGCAATTTGTGCTGTGCTGACGCTCGGAAACAGGTCTCCCAGTGTCATCTCGGCGGTCGTCTTTGTCACGGCCATCTTCACCTCGACGCTGACGCAGTCCGCGGTGACGTACCCGGTCCGCCTGACGCGCGTCGAGGGAACCGCCGTCGTGTCCCGCTCGACTTCGTTCTATTTCAGCACCGCCAACATCTTCGCCGGTAGTAAGGTCCCACCTGCACCCCCGCACCTCGACGGACTCTTTTGTCGCTGACCCGGTCTTCTTGTAGTCACCCAGCAGCACTACACCGAGCAGTCCATCTTCGAGGGCCTGAGTTACAGCCACACGCAGGAGTTCCCGCTCAGCCCGGCACGCTGTCCGACGAGCGAGTGCAGGTGGGGGCCGTACAGCTCGCTGAGCGTCTGCGCCAAGTTCTGGAACGTCACGGGCTCGCTCAACGTCACGGTCAGGGAGAGCCCCACGCCGCCGTCGTTGGTCGTCGCCAGGCTCCCGAACGGGGTCTCGGCCAATCTGACGGGCAACTACCAGGGCATGGTCGTGCTGCGGGCCACGAGGCGGCCCCTCGCCTCCGACGTCCACCCGGAGGCGTCCCTGCTCAACCTCACCGTCGTGTACTCGCTGCGGGACAGCGGCCCCGACTCCCGTGTCGGCGCCGCGGAGGCGGTGCTCTACCTCTGCGCCAAGACGTACGACCTCGCCGTCGTTGGCAACGTCGAGTCGCGGGCGGTCGTGGGCGTCGGGACGCGTGTAGAGACCGGGTCGGTGGCGCTGCCGGGCGACACGGGAATGCGGCGCGAGCTACCGGCCATCCGTGACCCCCTCGAGAGCGGCGGGAATTTCCCGTTCGGCGGGACGGGGCTTGCGGCGGTGACGGAGAGCCTGGCGGCCGCCCTCAACGGCTCGTACGCAGACCTGAGCGGCGACACGAGCGAGCTCGGGCTGGCGCCGGCCCGGTACCTGGCCGCGCTGCAGTACGGGGCCCAGACGCTCGAGTCGCAGGGGCGGCCGGACGTCCCGCGGGAGACTGTGATTAATGAGTCGATTGCGAACATTACGAGCAATATTGCGAGGAGTTTGTCGAACCGGTAAGGATTTTTTTTATCTCATGCAGCTCTGCGGTGCTTGCCGTGCCCCCATCTCTGGCTTTCGTCCATATAGACGCCGCGTTCCCCGCTACTATCTCTTGTATTGTCACCTTTTCTCTATGATTATTTATATGCTGCTCTTCAGAGCTAGGGCAACTGAACTAACCACGAAGCCGCGTGCACAGGATCACCAAAGACACCACCAACGTCACGGGCGAGGCCCTGGCCGCCGAGACGTTCGTCCAGGTGCGGTGGCCCTGGCTCGCCTTCATATCCTCCCAGGTGGCCCTCTCGATCGCCCTGCTGGCCGCGGCCGTCGCGGGGACCAGGCGGGCGGGGCTCGGCGTGGTGAAGAGCAGCGCGCTGCAGGCGTTCGTCGCCATCAACTCCAGGGACAAGCAGACGCTCGAGATCTCCCTGGCGCAGCAGCGGCACCAGCGCGAGGTCGACGACATCGTCGGCAAGGGGCCCGGGATAGCTTGGCGGCTGGGCATGACGGACCGCGGGTGGAAGCTTGGCTTCTAGCTTGCAGGTGAGAGCTGCTTCCAGCTTGGAAAGGTGAGGATCTTTCTAATACCACGGATGAAGCATCCCGGTCAGTCATTCCGGGGCCGAGACAGGTCTAAAATTGGTTTCATAACGCGACATAGAGTTCGTGCTCGTTGCAACGACGTTTGTTAGTGGGTGTCCCGAGATGGCGGGTCTGGAGGCGGCTGATTTTGCAAACGCCGACCCTCTGGAGCAGTCTATTCGGCCATCTTTTATTCGTTCACGGGCACTCTTGTCTGCTTTACCAAACCCGGCGTTACCACGAGCAAGTCTGCATGTCACAGCGGCGTTGCGTATGGCTGACGGTGAAGAAGCTCCGGCGATCTTTGGGGTGGAACCCAAGCTACCGCCATTTCCGTATATCCAAAAACCCCATCCCGGCTAGCCGAGGTGGACGGTGGCGGCCGTGGTGGACTGGCATTGGAGTGGTCTCGATCCTGGGCTATTGGGGTTCCAACCGTTTGCGGCCATTTCCGCTAGACAAGTGCCGTCAGAGTGGAAAAATAAAACAAAAACGTACGGGGTAAGAACATTCGCCAAGAACCTCGAGAATATAAAACAAGAGTTCTTCCTAAGCCCGGTTGGTTCCGCTTGGGAACACACAGAATCATGTCTTGACATTGAAAAAAAAAAAGCGTTTTTGAAGACCCCCCAAGTCAAGATGGCTCCCGCAAGTAACAGCCCCATGGACTTTGACGGACCGCCTGCGGCCGCGATTATTGTAAGTCCTTGATCCGGTCGCCGTTTCATGGTCTTTTCTCTACCCCCCGCCGGGGCTGATTCCGAATAGGCAGCCGAGTTCGCGCTGATCGGGATCGCGGCCGTCCTGGTCGGCGCCCGAATCTACCTGCGCATCGGCCTCCAGGGCCTCAGGCTCATCGCGAGCGACCTCGTCGTGTGCGCCGCCTGGGTGACATGCGCGGCGTTTTCTGCTTTCGACATTGCGTACCTCAAGCTGGATGTGCTACGCCCCGACGTCGCCTTCACCCTGCAGGGTTACAACGGCACGTCGGACAAGATTGAGTTTGTCTGGAAGGTAAGCGCCCACGGGCACAGAGGGATTCTTCTTTGATGCGGGTTCGCTAACTCGTGGGTTCCGTCGGGCAGCTGCAATGGGCTAGCCAACTGCTCTTCTTCACGGCGTTTTACCTCTGCAAGACGGCGCTCCTGACGCTCTACACTCGCATGTTCCCGGCCTTTATGAAGACGCGACGCAAGATCCTGTGGGCCACGATAATATACTGCGGCTGCGCGTACACCGCGACCATCGTGACGACGTTCTTCATCTGCAGACCGCTGGAAGGAAACTGGTAAGGGCCCTCTGCCCCCGTTCCTTCTCATGAAGGCCGCCCTTCTGACCTCGTCTCCAAAGGGTCACCGACCCGGCAGTGGCCTGTCCTGTGGAGGTGTTCTTCCAGCTCTTCCAGATCGCGTGGGCATTGAACTTTGCCGCGGACATTGCGAGTGAGTCTCGAACAAATATCCCCCGCCCCGGATTTCCCTGATCCTGGCGGAGAGGACTGAGAATGTGCAAGTTTCTAACGGTTCGCCAACCCCGCCAGTCTTCTTCCTTCCTTTTCTCGTGCTATACCGGCTACAATTGAAGCCGAGCGTCAAGATCAGCGTCTATTTTACCTTCCTGATAGGTCTCGTCAACCTGGGCGTCACGCTGGCACGGTTCTTAGGCATTGAGCTGTCGCCTTCGCGAGGATATCTCCGGTCCTTCACCGTCATCGGTACGTTGAGGGGGCGTTTTCTTTTTGATCCTTCTTCTTTTTTCGGAAACCCTTTTGCCCCTTTCGTCTCGGACCGGTCCCCGTTATCGCCCTCGAGCAGTGGCTAACAAACAAACCCCCTTCCGACAAAACAGAGCTCTGGAGTGCCCTCGACATGAACATTGGCCTCGTCATCGCTTGTCTGCCGCCGCTGCGGCCGTACCTTTCGTACGGCTGGAGGATGCAGTCGTCCGGGTCATCGGCGCAGACGCCCAAGGGGCCCGGGGGAGGAGGCCGTTCCGGGCTCTCGGGGACGACTCTGCGGAACGGCCACCCGACGCCGCAACGCGAGCACTACGTCGGCGACAAGGCGTCGTTGAGCGAGACGTCTAGCGAGTTCGTCGCGATTCGGATCGCCGAGGATGCGCACGGCGACGTCGAGGCGTTCGGCGCGTCGAGTCCCAAGGCGCGGGGTCCGTATCACAACATGAGCGACTGAACCGAGGACCGCGGGTGGGAGTTTGCTAGATCGGGCTTTTTTTTTTCATGGTTTCTTTTCTTTTTCTTTTAAGTTCCTCCTGTTCGGGCCTAGTTTATGGGCTTTTTTCTCTCTCTCTCTTTTATCGTATAACCCAAAATGAAGGTGGTGGTTAGAGCGTGTGATTTCTTCTCGTGAGAGTGACATGATGTCCTTGACACCAGATCTTGGTCTGGCATGTATGTAGGCTGCCGATAGAGTTTGGAACGTGCATTGCGGTGCGTTTTTATACACGTGGACCAACATTACAAACAAAGCATTGTGGAATGTCATTCGGCATGGAACAAGCAGCATGGCATTCCGGTGCTGATCTATGCAGATTTGGTGAATGGCGTCATCATGTCCATGTCGGCAGGCATGTACAGCGATTCCAGGCTTCCCGGAGGCTTGGTCCGACGACCCCACCTCGGCGGCCGATGTGGCAGGTGCGATCCCAGGACCTCCGGAAGGCACGCCTGCCGAGAGCACTTGGACCTGCCCTGTAGTTGCATATGTGCCTTAACGTCAAGGTACCTACCTACCTAGTGCCTAAGGTTTAGGTGGTGGTAATGAAGGTACACTGACCTCCCACTCCTCCCTCCCACCTGCTTGGCACCGAATCAAAGCTTTTGGTTGCAGCTTCGCCTTCATCGATCGCGTCACAGCGACAACTTTGATTGACGACTCGGGAGCACAAACATTCCACGACAGGCAACGCACGATGCCGGAAGCGAAAACAGGGTTGGTGCTGTGATGGTGGTCAGTCGGTTCCAGTCTACTCTCGTCTCGGGGCGGGGGAACCACACTGGCGATGCTGCAGACGAACGGCCCTAAAAGAGACTCTAGCTTCCAGGTGGGCGCCGAAGCATCCCCGAACCTCGGATCAAAGACTGCATGCATGCACGCATGATCGCGCTGCCTTCGGCCTCCATTGCTGCGTATACACATGGGGGATTGGCCATCTTGGCAGCCATAGGATCTACCTCAGTCCTATACCTACAAGCCCCGCGAGAAACAGAGCCAAAACCGAGTGGTACGCCCAGTGCTTGTCGAGGGGGCACGCCCGACCAAACAAAAGATGCGATACCTAGCAGATGGGCATCACAGCCGCGCCGTCCCTGCAAGAGACCTCCGGACTAAAGTCATGCGAGCCCATCATCGAGGTCTGCGGAGCTCGAGACTGAATTCGCACGCAAGAGCCCGCCAGCAAAAGGACGCGGCACACGGCAAGGGTGGTTAGGTAGGGGAACATCTCAAACCGCTTGCTGCCCGCCCGAGATTTAATCTCTCCCCCAAATCGAGCACGAGGTATCCGCCTTGCGGGGGAGCGTCCGAGGGCGAAGGAAAGAAGGATTCAAAGTACGTGGACTGCCCGGATAGTTATCTAGCCCGCCAAACCCGCCGAAATTAGCCCGCATGCGTCTTCAACGTCTCTTCGGCAGTACCAACCGCTCGGAAAACTTGAGAGACGGGACGTCCGCGCTAACGGCATCGCATACCGAGAAGAAAGAAGAGTCCAGAAGATGCCCAACGTTGAAGAACCGACAAGGTCTTGTCGACGCCAAGGCTTCCCGGTCCGGCACGAACAGTTGTCACGTACCCAAGGGCGAGCGGCCCCCTCTCAAGGCGGCCCATGGCTGGTCACCCCTGCGGTGGGATTGAGGTGGTTGAGATAGCATACACGCTATGATTTCAGAACTCGCTGGGGCCCAGGGGTTTTCTTTCGCACGAAACGATGAGCAGCGTTTCGTTTCCGGGTTCCACGCTGTTGAAAAGATGGGATCGAAATGGCTTCCGTCGAAGGCCATGGGCCGTTGTCAAGGGCTACCCATCCTGCACGGCGCCAGGGGTGGTGTGACGTGTCTGTGGGGTGGGGGGGGGGGACAAGCCAACGCAGCGGCCGGCCCAGAAAGCGCATTTCTTTCAATGGCAGTACCTACGTAGTAGGCGTCGGATGGCCACCCTCATGGTGCGATATCGAGACACAACAAACAAGTATCGACCATGCCCTTCCCTCGTTTCTCGACAGCGTCCTTCTTTGTTCTTTCCCACCCTTCTTCTTTGTCGGGCCGACGCGAGTTGGGATCGGGCAATATCTAGTTCCTGGGCAACACGGCGGCTCGGACTCAATTAGGTGGGATCCAAGAATGCCATCGTCCAGACGCAGTGCTCCTGCGGTTCGTCTGGTCTGAGACTCGTCCGAGCCCCGAACCCACCCAAATCTTGCGGGTGGCCGGCCGACGGGCCAGGCCCTCCCTGCAACAAACACCCCACGATGGATGATGTGCTTCGCGCCTTCAGATCGAACCTTGTCTGGCCACCAGCGACCGACGGGGGCGGGGCTATTGTGGAGGAAGGGGGAATCGAGGGGGGCTCAAATTCAGCCCGGTCCGTGGTGCGGCCCCGCTGAAATGGCTTCTATTACCCCTTTGTTGTGTCACACGCAGTTCTCCTGAAAACCGGGCTACTACGTAGGTACACCGTACACTATAGTAGGCACTGCACCGGACGGCGTTGAGCTCCGATGCAAGGGGCGCATGGGCAGGTGGGTATGATCTGCGCAGGGTTCATTGGACGATGCACGCATGCCCTGGGAGAACGGAGGACTGAGTGCGAAGCAAGCCTTGGGACCCAAAGCTGCATGCGTTAGGGGACACGATGCTGCTGCTGGTTGCTGATGCTGATGCTCCATCACATCAAAACGCACTGGAAGACCAAGCCAGCCACCCACCCACCCCGGAGCAAAAGAAACCCAACATGCCTGCCAGCGCCCATTGCACGGCTGTCAAAATGAGACGTCTCGCTCGCAGAAAGGACACCCCGGGCAACGTTTGAGTTCCTTCCTCCCCCTCATCTGCTTCATTGCTTTGTTTGACATCTAGGTTCGTTGGGCCTTTTCGTCTGGTGTCATCCCCCCTCATCCCCGGCGATCGTCCTACCATCCGCGAGTCCTCGTCTCCCATCCCACTTCCTTACCTCAGGATCCCTGTTGCCAGTTTCCCGTCTCAGTACGGAGTATCGAGAACCTGTTCACGACTTGCACATCGGCCTGCCCGTGTCTACCGTCCGGCGCTCCCGTTACGTTCCTCCCATGAATGATCATCGACCCGCCTGAAAGCGGCCGTCCACTTTTTCACATCCGGACAATCTTCAAGCATACGCAGATCAGGGTTCGGCATCGCTACCGTCACCAAAACCACCACCAATCACCTCGAGCTTGTTGTACTGCCTGTGCCCTCATCTCTCATCTTGAATCACTCGGTTTCAATGTCTTGATTCCCAAAAAAGACACCGTGTGCGATCTCACCTCCGTTCCAGGACGCCGACGTCCGTATTAGTCCAATACCACCCACCTCCCTTGTATCCATCCCCGGCCTATGCTCTTTTTTTTCTCTATTTTCACTTGACTTTTTTACTTCCCGTCTGAGACAGCCGCCGCCTCGGTCGCTAGTGCCGGGTCTATTCATTCGACCTTTCTTTCCTAAGCTTTGCTTCCTTTTCTCGCTTGTGTCTTTAATCTCGTCTTGTTTCCCCATCCCTCACAACAGAAAACGTCGCTGGCACGCCGGACAATCTCCAACCGAAAACCTAACAGAGGGACACCACACCACCACCACCAACACCACCACCTACCGCAGAAGAGAGGAGGAAAAAGAGAAGAAAGGAAACCGCCCAATCACCACAGGAAGGACAATGCTGAAGGCCGTCCGCCCGGCCCCATAATCTTTATCTCTTCATCCCGCCGGCCGTCGATCAAGATATCTCCCGCCTGGCTGGCGATTTCCTTCCCTTCGTCATTCGAGTCCTGGAAGACGCTGCCTGCTTTGCTCCGGCGGCCACACTACCACCGTCATCACGATGGAACGCCCCACCGTCCTCCGCCGCTCATTATCCCCCGCCAGCCCGTCCCCGAACTCGGATCCGACGCCCTCGCCGTCCCAACGCCCGACAGGCGCGTCGGTTCAAGCTATGGCTGCTCCGCGCCCAGATCGCGAATGACGTCGCCCACGTCATCGGTGCCTCGATCCTGCTGTGGATCATGTCCTGGTTTCTCTACAACGTGCCGCTCCCTCTTGCAAATCGCACCGGGTAAGTCTGCCAGCCCTCTCTCCCTCCCTCCCTCCTCCCCTCCATCTACTCGCGTCCGTCAAGGGTCATTGACTAACATCGAGACCGAAGCCCCGCCGCCGTCGTCCTTCTCGTGTTCCTCTCAGCCGACGTCCTGCTCGACGCCCGCTCCATCGTTCACGCCCACGAGGCCTGGCCCGGCTGGGCCCTGCTCCTGCGCCTCGTCATCGGCACCTCGGCCATCGCCATCTTCTGGGTCTACATCGGCCTCGGCGAGGTCTTCGCCCCCGGCTTCACCTACTGGGGCATGTCCGAGATGTACGGGCGCGTGCTGGCCTACATGTTCCTCTGGGGCATCGGCCTCTGGGACCTGTTGTTCGTCGTGCTGTGCCGGCACTGGCTCGGGAAGGAGGTCAAGCGCTACGGGGGCCGCGCGCGGCAGGTGATCCGCGAACGGCGCGAAGAGATCGCGTCGCCCGGCGTCAGCGCCCACCGGTTGGTCAGCGCGACGGGGGAGGAGCCGCCGAACCGGATCGTCGCCATGGACATCGAGGCCGCGAGACCCGCCAACGAGGACGCGGGCAGCGGCGGCGGGAGGGTGGGCCTGCCCGCGAGGATGGGCATGAGGCGGTCCAAGAACGCCATGAGCGTGAGCGTCAACTCTGTCGTCATGAGCGGGACGGGAGAGGGCATGGAGACCGTGGCGGGGCCCGGGCCGGGACCGGGACCGTCATGAGGGATACTTCGCCGCCGCCGCCCGTTTTCATGAGGCCGGCATGACGACGGGAGGAGGGTGGAGGGGGCAACGTTGCCTGGAGACGCGCACCAACTGACATAGAGATAAAGCCGATGTATACTAGGTAATGATAATCAATGATAATACTCAAAGACGAAACAATCCACCCTGCCGGCTGGCAGATGGGGAAGATGGAAGTGGGCGGGTAGGAGGGCGAGACTGGCGATGAGACGCATAGGATGAAAACCCCCTCTCCCATCCGCCGCCTCCTCGTCCTCGTCGGTCCAGCGGTGTTGCATCTGATTTGCCGTCTCTCTACCCCGTCCCACCTATCCGGTCGGTCTCTCCGAGCCGACAAAGCTTGGACCTTTTTTTTCCCTTCCTTTTGGACCCGGCAGTGTGTTTTCGTCGCCGGAACAGTGGGGGGAGAGAGGCACGTGTCGAGTATATTAACTGTGCCGTCCTTTCGGAACCTGTCGAGCGGGAAAAGGAAGGTGCTGCCGGCAACCCAATGCAATCCATTGTGTGCGCGTACTATGCCAAAAGAAAAGAAAAACCCATGCAAGAGAGGGCGATATGCGGTAGGTAAGGTTATAATAAAGGTGCAGGGGGGGGGGGGGCGGAGCTGAGGGTATCAAAATTCTACGGGGGGGATTTTACACCCCGAAAAAAAGAAAAAGACTACGGACCGGTCTCGGCAGTGCCCGTAATGGCCTTGTCTACAGAGCCACCATGTAGTGGACAAATCATTGCCCCAATCTCTTTGGCCAGGGCAGTTCTCCTCCGGCGGTATCGAATTCTGGCTAGGGGAGTGGGGGGGGGGGGGGGTGATCCGTCCGCGTCTGGGCTCCTGGGACGCGAATGCATATTACAATACGCGTGTCCGTGACGTTCCAAGTGTTGACCTGCCCCCCCTCAAAGTTGCCGAAGGCGTTCATCGCCGGCAAACTTTCCCCCCCCTCCAATCCCGGCCGGGTCCCTGCCTTTTTTTCCCTTCACGCCGCGAGCATCTCGACGACCTGCCTGCCCTGCTCGTCGACCATGAAGTGGCTAAACGCTTCTTCGTCGTTGTCGTCAAAGAGCAGCGGGTCCTCCCTCTCGGGCTTCAGCTTTGCGTAGAGGCCCTGGCCGGCCTTGGGCCACGACTCGGGCAGCGCGTCGTCGTCGTCGTCATCATCATCATCGTCGTCGTCGTAGTACTCTTCCTGTTGTTGCTGTTGCTGTTGCTGTTGCTGCTGCTGCTGCTGCTGCTCGCCGTCGGGCCCGGGGACCCCCCCTGCAGCGGCGGTGGCCGCTGCCGCAGCCGCCGCCGCCGCCGCCGCCGCAGCCACAGCGGGCGGCACCGCGGGCGCCGTCTTGAGGATCTTGCGCACGCCGCCCGTCTTGGAGCGCTGCTTGGGGGCCTTGAGGCGCGCGTGGTTGCCCTGGCGCTGGCGCTGGGGTTCCTGTCGGGACTGATCGTATGGTCAGTGTTTTTTTTTTTCTTCTTTCTCGTCGATGAGGGGGGAAATGAGGGGAGGGGAGGGGATGAGGCATACGGCTTTTGGCGGCACCCACTCGGGGTCCCGAAGATTGGCAGGTCCGGGTGCTTCTTGGATACGGAGACGAGCAGGTCGACGAGGAGGCCCGGGTAGATATCGTTGCTGAAGATGAGCAGGTTTACGAGGTCGCTCTTCTTGAGGTTCTCAAAGTACTCTCTTCTCTGTGAAAACAAATGATTAGCCAGAAAGAAGAAGAAGAAGAAGAGAAGAAGAGAAAAAAAAGGAAGGTCTTGTGTGACCACCCTCTCTGTGAGATTTTTTTATTTTTGGAAAAAAAAAAAAAAAGCAACGACGTACCTCCTCGCGGGTCGCGTCGCCGCCCTCGAACCCGATGATGCTCGAGTCGGGGAACTCGGGCAGCGTGGCGAGGCGCTTCTCCCGCCTGCGCTCGACGTCGCCCTGCCGCCTCCGCCACTCGGCCTGCTCCTGCTTGGCCTCGCGGTACCGCGCGAGCTGGCGCTGGTACTCGGCCTGCTCCCTCTCCTCGTCCTCGCACGTGGCGCACCGGAACCCTCCGCCGCCGCCGCCGCCGTCGGCGGGCCGGTCTTGGCAGAGCTGGTGCCAGGCCTCGCCGCAGGTGGCGCAGGCGACAAGGAGGTTGGCGTCGGTCCAGGAGGTTCGCTTGCACCTGGCGCACATCGGGTTGCCGCTGCCGTCGTCCCTGGCGCGCTTCCTCTTGGCGGGCGGCCTGGGCATGGGCCGTCGGAGGATCTCGGGCTCCGGGTATGCCGGGGCGAGGTTGGCGGGTCTCCGAGGGCCGCCGCCGCCCTCTTCCTCGCCCGCGCGCTTGCGCTTCGACCCGGCGGGGGGCGGGGGTCCGAGCATGACTGCCAAGGAGGCGGAGGGGGCGTCGCGTCGGGCAAGTAGAGCGTGCGAGGCAGGGTGGACAGGTCCACGGGGCAGTGCAGAGGAGCCTCTTGGGCAGCGGGGGGCGTCGTCATCGCGGGTGGATGTCCCAAGTCTGCTGGTGCGCCGGGGGCGGACGGGCATGGGTCGCTGCCGCCGGCCTGGTGGAGACGGCCCAGGACGTATCTCGAGGTTGCCGGAGAAAACTGGCGTTTGTAAGAAGGCGGCGGCGCCGAAGTCGGCCGCTCGGCCTTCACGGGTCCAAGAAGATGGCCCTGAGGATCTGCCAGGGCTGGTGACGGCTGGGTTGGGGCAGCGCCCGTCGCCGTCGATTGCGTATCTGGCGCCGCGTGCCGGGCGGTCGCCGCCGGGATGGCTTCCATCTCACCTCGGGTCTCATTTTCGACCGGCCTGGTCTCATCTATCCGTTCTGATTTGAACACCATCGGCGTCGGCCGCAATGACCCGAACATCATGAGATGAATGGCGGAGGACGCACCGCAGTATGGGTGGAGGTTGGGTGAGCGGTTGTGAGCGGTTGTGAGCGTTTGTGAGTGTGGTGTGGTGTATGGGGACGATGAACCCAGTGGACACCACGAAGAGAGTCGATGACGGATCCGGGTGCCAATGCACACTCACAAAATCTGGATTGAGAAAATGAGAATAGAAGACGGAGTTGAGTGGTTTTTTTCCACTGATGTTTTTTCTCTCTTGAAAAACAAAAAAAGGCAAAAATCAATCACAGTTAGCTCACCATCAGAGACAAGAGGAAGGTAAAACGCAGAAACGCAGTGCAAGACGCGAAGTCGCGTTTGAAGGTCACGTGTGTCACACCGAGCGCTGACCTGAGCCCCACCTTTTTCCCCGGTTTCGGTCAGCATCGGTGTGGACTCACCATCTTCTATTGGTAACGGCCACGCGGGTAGACAGTGGTGGCGAGGACGGGACCAATGTTCATTCCATACAGTCTACCAGATCAGTCAGTCTATTCTCTACTGCATCTACCCTTTTACGGCGCCACGTGTCCCCGCATCTCCGCGGTCCCATCCTCAAAGGACCCGATTCCACCCTACCCGACCACGCCGCCGTCCCTCAGCGACCGGATCCGCTCCTCCGACAGGCCCAGGTGCCCCGCCAGCACCTCGGCCGTGTGCTGGCCGAGCGTGGGCGGCGCCGTCCGGACCCGCGGCTCGCTCTCCGAGTACTTGACGGGCGTGTTGACGAGCCTGACGGGCCCGCACTCGCCGTGCTCCACCTCCACCACCATGCCCCTCGCCAGCGTGTGCTCGTGCGTCAGCGTGGCCCGGACGTCGTTGACCGCCGCGTACGGCATGCCGCGGCCTTCGAACACGGCGAGCCACTCGGCCGTCGTCCGCGTCACCGTGACGGCCTCGATGAGCGCCTCGAGCTCGGCCCGGTTGGCGACCCGCAGCGCGTTGGTCCTGTACTTTGCGTCGTCGCGCCACTCGGGCCGGCCCAGCCCCTCGCAGAGGATCCCGTAGAGCCGGTCGTTGCCGCCGCCGAAGAGTATGTCGCCGTCCTTGGTCTTGAACGACTTGTACGGCACGATGGACGCTACATCGCTCGTCGGTCAGCTTTCCTCTTCGCCGGGAAAGGCCCCCCCCCCGGGGGGGGGGGGGGGGGGTTACAGTGTTACATTGTCACGCCCAAGCGCGCGGGGGTGAGGGTGGAAGGGGAAGGGAAGCTCACGATGCGCGGTGCCCCACCGGCCCGAGTCCTTCTCGCCGCTGATCAGGCAGCTGCTGGCAATGTTGGCGAGGGTGGCCGTCTGGCAGTCGCTCAGCGCCACGTCAATGTGCTGGCCCCTCCCCGTCCGCGCGCGCGCCAGCAGCGCGGCCATGATGCTGTTGCTCGTGTACAGGCCCGTCGTCAGGTCCGTGACGGCGACGCCGACCTTGACGGGCTCGCCGTCGCGGCTCCCCGTTATGTGCATGAGGCCGAACTCGGCCTCGACCATGACGTCGTACCCCGCGCGGTTCGAGTACGGGCCCGTCTGCCCGTAGCCCGTGATGGAGGCGTATACGAGGCCCGGGTTGATGGCCCGGAGCGTCTCGTAGTCCATCCCGTACTTGGCCAGCGTCCCGGGGAGGTAGTTCTCGACCAGGATGTCGCACTTGGCGACGAGCCCGTGGAGGATCTCGGTGCCCTCGGGGTGTTGGAAGTTCAGCCCCAGCGACTTTTTGTTGCGGTTGACCTGGTGTGCGCGCGCGCGCGGTTCAGCCTTGTGAGATGTGAGATGTGAGGGGGGGACACCGGGAAGCTTACGGCCAGAAAGTATGCGGACTCGCCGGGGCCTTCCTTGGATGAGCCGGCCTTGTATGTCGCGTAAGGCGGTCCCCATGCTCGAGTATCGTCGCCCCGTACGGGGTGTTCGACCTTTATCACCTCGGCGCTTTCCACGATGTCAGTGAGATGGTCCCTCTCTCCCTTCCCCCTCCCCCGTTTGTGTGAACGCCAATGGAAACAAACCCGAGGTCGCCCAGAATCTGGGTGCAATAAGGCTGTCGGTTTCGCGATCAGCATACGTTCCTCCGGAGGTTTAAGACATGTCAATCAATTAGGTTTACCCCGGCCAGGACCCTCGTCATGTCCAGAACCCGGTAGCCGTCAAGCGGCAGCTTGCTGCTGGGCGCCGACGAGTAGCGCCGCCATGCGCGCGCCAGGCGCGACGGCGGGGCACGGCATCGCGCGGCCCCCCGCGATGCCATGCAGAGCGAAACTCCAAGCGATAGATTGCTCATGCTATCTCGTGTTCGGACGACTGATGGCAGGTCGTTGCGGGGAAAGGTTATGTTGGGGTTGAGGTCCGTCGATGTGGGCACGACTTGGTTCTCCCCCCCCCCCCAGCTCCGACCCCGGTCTAGTTCCGGCCGGGTTGGCGGGGATGCCGTCGGGTATCATCCTTGCACGAGTGGGAATGTATTATGTAAGTGTGCACGGTTTAGTCGATGTTGTCTCCACCACCTGCTGCCCTTGGGGGGGGGGGGTTTAAAAATGCAGTGCAGTGAGGCACCAATGAAGCTGCCTGAAAATGCTTGTAATTGTGTCTGATTTCTCCATGTCAGATTCTGTGTTACGTCCACTGCAGTAATATGCGACCTATCCCTGCAAGCTTATGCTTATCCCGTCACTACCAACCAACGACCGACTCTTCGAAAATCCAACAGCTGTTTGGGCCGAGAATGTCTTGGATGCCTTGCATCAGCAGGGACGACGGATCCATTCTTGAACGGTTCATCATTATGATTTATCATAACTCATGTCTATATGCATGCTTGAAAATGCCGGCGCTCACTCTTCTCTATTCTCTAAGCAATTCGCGCTGGTCTACTTGGTTTCCGTAGGGTTTGCGGCCAGTGTGCTTCCTCTCAAGACGGGATGAGCGCACATCTCAGGACCGGCGCAGCGTTGGCACCTGCAGCGTCGCACTACGTGTCGCCCTGTAAACCCTGTCGGGTTCTGCGGGAGAAGATGGCGTGCTCCCCTGATACCGCCCAAAGGAGCACGATCCGGATGGGTCGGTATACCGTCTGCCCTTTGGCGGTTGCTGCGACGAAGACGCCACCACAGACCCCTCTCTCGACGCGGGCGACCCTGGAGTCGGTGTCGTCGAGCCATCTTCGCTTCCCGAATGGGACTCGTTCGAGTCTCGGCTCATGGACAGGCGGAGGTTACGCGTGCTGAACTGGTCGATCGTCCGGGTCAAGTTGTCGTTGCGTTCCCTTTCACCCGGTATCTGGGCCACACGCCGATGCCGAACTCGTTGGGCATCAGCGGTCGTTGCATCTTTTTGCCAAAGAACCCGTTGACCTTTATGAGAGCGTTGGAGACTGTGCGTCTGTAGCCCTGGTTGTGGTCGGGGTCGGTCGCGCCGGAGGTGGACCTGGCAAGAGAGTCACTCCGGAAGTCAACCATCTGTACGTCAGGATCATTGGTTCTTTTCCGGGCCATGTGATTTGAGTTACTCGGTTCCCCCGAGACCATTTCGCCTGTGCTGGTCATGACTTCACCTGCGATGTAGACGTACAAGGACCCCAGGGCAGCCATGCCGGTTGCGAGGATGGTGCCCCATTGACCTGTTGAGGAACCCGCACGTCAGCTCGACTCGGAAATTCCTATGCGTCGGGAAGGGAATAGAGGCGCACCGATGCTACCTATGGGTTCGGTATGGTAGTCCAACTGAGGGCTCGAGAAGTTGATCTCCCCAATGACGATGATAGCGACAACGGCGCCACCAAAAACGGGTATCTCCACCGCGTTGAGGAAATCCCTGATGTTGGCGTTGACAGTCTTCATGTTGCCGAACGTCGCCCCGTTGGCCCCCGGGATGGGCATGTTGGAGTGCTCTTCCTCATCGTCCGGGTTATTCTTGATCTTGACCAACAATGACACCAGAGAGAGGATGGCGGGCACGCACTCGGCAGCGGCGATGAACATGGAGGTGCCGAGCGTGAGAGTGGTGGGTACAGGCACGACGAAGATGTCGCTGGCAGCCTTGGTCCGCAGGAGAGATGAGGGGCCAAGCTGCTGGGAGCACGTGAGGCCGCACATGGCGGCGCCGTAGGGGAAGCGAGCCGGGTCCCGAGAGATGTGGCCACCGGCGTTGTCGGAAAAGCATGGCGTCGGATTAGCGCGGTAAAACTCGACGGCCAAGCTCAGGAGACCTTGGCAGGGACGTTTAGCACATGTTGGTGGCGGGAGAGGGGACTTGGCGGGGTATCTTGGCGTTGCTTACCAGCGAGGACCAGACCGGTCCATAAGAAGATGATGTTGCGTCCCCGTTGGTGGGAGTAGGTCGATGATAGCTTCACAGTGACGGGCCCGGCCAGGATGCCTATGGAGCAGTACTGCAGGGCGCCGTAGACGTCGAGATCGATGGCGCCTGTACGCGCGGGCAAGATTAGGTTTGAGATGGCTGCAGGCTACGAGGTAAAGGAGAGGAGGGCATGTTTGGACCGACGCACCATCAACGTGCAACGCGGCCAGGACTATGCCATGCACAGCCGCGACGGCGGGCAGAATAAGCGCAGCGGCGAGACCAACGTTTCTGATCCACTCGGCCTTCCTGGCGAGGACGCAAGTCGCTACGAGGGCGTAATAACTGGATGAAACAGATGACAATGTTTAGTTCGCGGCACTAAGAAAAAAGCATGATTTGCCGAGAACTGGGAACAGGGGTTGTTGTTGGGGGGGGGATACAGAAAGATAAAGACAAGGTCAATTAAACAACGGGCGCGTATGTGGAGAAACCTTAACAAGCTTGCGCGGCATGTCGACTTACAGAACCCTCTGGCCGATGCCATACTGGCCCGATAAAGGCCACGAGCAAATGACCTGGACGCAGGGCTCACCAACGGAGCCGGGACAGGAGGACGAGACGTCGGCGGCGGACGCGGCCCGGCCGGCGATGACGTGCACCAGCGAGAGGAGAGGAAAAGGTGCCATCAAACCCGAGACCCGGTCGTCGGTCTGTCTGTCCCTCTCTCTCTCCCTCCCTCTCTCTCTCTCTCCGGGAAGACTGCAGGACCGCCGCCCACCCTTGTCCGGCCGACTAGATTGATACGAGTCGACGTCGAAGGTTAGGAGGAGGTGGTGGTGGTGGTGGTGGTAAAGGCAAGATTGCGCGCAATGGGTGGTTGGATAGTTTAGGGTGCGGGATGGCGGGACAAGGAACACCAATCAAAGTAAATTCCGGGTGTCTCTTTCTATCATCTCTCTCTGAATAGAGTTTGAAAACGTGCCGTGAGAAGTTGCTAATGTGGGCGGCGGGCACACCCTTCGAAAGAGGAGATGTAGGAAGCAAAGGCAGAGAGGTTCTTCCCATCATTCCTCGTTTCTCTTCAAGGGGACAAGGAGCAGGCTGGGAAGTTGGCCGCGTGATGCGGCTCGGGTGGGAGTACCATGTCTTTTGCCTCGGCCAAACACGTTGCATATTTGCCTTTGGAAAAAGGGTCGCAGTTCGACACGGGGGGTAGGCAAATGCGAGACTGGGGCGGGCAAAAGCTGGTAGGTGAGATTATTCCCTGGCGGCGGTTCCCGACGGACGCATTCGGCCCAGGGCGCATGTCGACGGCTTAGCGAAATGGGAGCTGCCTAGTTAGGCAAGAGAGAGAGAGAGAGAGAGAGGGCGTGTCAGTCGACGTAAGCAGTGCCGGGCGTAAGAGGATGGTGTGCTGACGTGTGTGTGTTTGGAGGGACCCGTCGTGATGTGCTTGTTTGTTTGTGTGTGAAGGATGGATTCGCTGACGGCGGCCACACGCAACAAACGTCGACGCAACGTTCATGCCGAAATCCAAAAGCGGGTCACGGGCCAATCAGCGGCGGGCTGGCAGCATTCTACAGCGGACTTTGCTACACATCCAAGCTAGCGCAGTGTGTATTCCTAGTCTCTCCAGTACCTACCTTACTAGGTAGGGACTACCTGTTAGTGTACCTACCTAGCTACCTAGGCCATTGTTGGTTGCAGAATACGGATACAGGCGCAGATTGACGCATGGATAACCGCCCTAAGAGACTGAACAGCCGGCAATGCGGTGTCCACATGTGGTTGGTATTGTAGGTATATAGCATGGTACGGGATGTATGTATAGGTAGGTAGGATCGTAGGAATGGTGGTTCAGTATGGTATGGCTGGCCCCCCGTCGTTTCTCTTTTTCCCTCTTTCCTTTTCCATGATTGTTCCTAAAGCGGTCGTACAAAGTACATTTACATACACACACATGTCTTCCAACACGACCGACGTCAATGTCATCAGCACAGAGACGGACCAGATTAAGGAATGGAGATCCATTGTCACCCTGATTGTATTCGTCTTCGCAAGTACGTTTGCTGCGCACCTCATCCGCCCATCTTCCTACTCCGTGCTCCTCTTGGCTAACCAACCCGCCTCGCGTCCGACAGATGTCGCAGTCCTCTTCCCCTTCCATCTCCCAATTCATGTGCCCGTATGGCTTGTTCACATGACCTTGGATGGCCTCGCTGCGCTGAGAGTCATCTCTCCCCGGGACAAGGACTATTACCATGAACCGCGCGGTGCCCAGGCCGCGGCACGCAGGCGCTTCCTTCTGCTCAGCTTCCCCGTGAACTCGGTCACCGCCCCCTCGTGGCCGACCTCTTCCTCCTCGCCATCCTGGCCATCGGCAGGCAGGAGGTCCACGATGGCACCATCGGCACCAGCGGCATCTTCCCCATCGACATCATGGTCTTCTTCATCTCCCTCGCCTACATCGCCATCTCCATCGACGCCTCCGGCCTCATCCGCTACCTGGCTCTCAAGGTCCTCCAGTGGGGAGGCGAGGTCGGCCACCGCCTCTTCTTCTACCTCTACGCCTTCTTCTTCTGCCTCGGCACCTTCATCGGCAACGACCCCATCATCCTCTCCGGCACCGCCTTCCTCGCATACATGACCCGCGTCTCGACAAACATCAAGCACCCCAAGGCCTGGATCTTCACCCAGTTCTCCATCGCCAACATCGCCTCCGCCATCCTCGTCTCCTCCAACCCCACCAACCTCGTCCTCGCCGGCGCCTTCCGCGTCAAGTTCATCGAGTACACCGCCAACATGGTCGTCCCCGTCGTCGTCACCGCCATCGTCCTGTTCCCCTTCCTCCTCTACGTCGTCTTCAACAACGAGGGCCTCATCCCCTACTCCATCAAGATGCGCGAGGCCCCCGAGTCCGCAATGTCCACCCCCGTCAACCCAAACATCCCGCCGTCCGCGGCGCCCCCGCCCGCGAGGACCTGCTAGAGGACGAGAACGCCGACCAGCTCGTCGAGGAGATCATGAACCCCTGGCTCGACCGCGGCGGCGCCGCCTTTGGCGCCGTCGTCATGTCCGCCACCCTCATCACCGTGCTGACCATCAACGCCGCCGGCGTCAAGGCCACTCACGGCCAGCGCTTCCAGGTCTACTGGGTCACCCTGCCCGCCGCCTGCGTCATGCTCTCCTGGGACCTCTGCTTCGGCTGGCTGCGCCGAAAGGAGACGCGCGCCATTGCCAGGGGTATCCACCACGACGAGGCCAGCCCCGAGGACCATCCCGACCTCGAGCAGGGCAAGGACCCGAGCAAGGCTCCTGGGACCGAGATGATGCCCATAACCCCCGCCCCCCCGTCGCAGACCAGCACGCATGTGCATGTCGACACGGCGCCGGAGCTGTCTGAAAAGGAGAGGATGCGTCTCGCCGAGGACGGTGTGTCGCCGGTGTGCCGCGACGTCGAGACGGACACGCCCATCTCCAGCGCCCCGCCCGCCGTCACCTTGACTCCGGCGGCCCGGGGCCCCGATGCCGGCGGCGGCACCGGCGGCACCGGCGAGTGCAAAGCGAACCGTGAGATGTCGCCATCCGCGATCTCGGCCGCGGCGCTCTCTGGCAACGAGAAGGGCAAGGAAGACGTCGTCGAGAGTCGGGCAACGCCCGGGGACCTGGCGGCGCCTCCGCGGACGCTCGCGTCGGCCTGGCGGGACGGGCACCGGTGGCTGCAGGAGACGTTCCCGACCGTCATGGCGGTCGTATCGCACCTCCCATTCCCGCTCGTGCCCTTCGCCTTCGCCATGTTCGTCCTGGTTCAGGCGCTCGTCACCAAGGGCTGGGTCCCGGTGTTCGCGTACGGGTGGGACCACTGGGTCGAGAAGACGGGCATCATCGGCGCCATCGGCGGCATGGGCTTCCTATCGGTTATTCTCTGCAACGTAAGCAACCCCTCCTCTCTCCCCTTCCTGTCAGTCATTCTCACCTGAACCCCTTTTCACCCGGATACCTGTTGCCTGAACCCCATGGCGGGGTTCGAGTCGAAGAAGAACGAGAAGTTGACAGCCGAGGGGGGGGTCTAGTTCGCGGGCACCAACATCGGCACGACGATCCTGCTCTCGCGGGTGATCCAGGCGTGGGAGCAGATCCGGCGGGAGTCCGGGGTGGCCATCAGCGACCGTATGTTCTGGGGCACCGTGTACAGCATGGCGTTGGGCGTCAACTACGGCGCCTTCAGCACCGCCTTCAGCGCGTCGCTGGCCGGCCTGCTGTGGCGCGACATTCTCGGGCGGAAGCACATCCACATTCGGCGGACCGAGTTCGCGCGGGAGAACGTGCCCATCATCACCATCGCCATGATCGTCGGCTGCACCGTCCTGGTCGGGGAGATTTACCTCATGCGGACCGACGCGCCCTATCATCTATCGGGCGGGGGGCTCGTCTGAGGTGGGCTGCTGTTCTTGTGATTGTATTTTTACCCTTCTTTCTTCATTTCTTTTTTTTTTTTTTTCACTTTTCTTTTTGATTACTTGACCTAAAGATAGGGTGGGAGGGCGGCGTTGTGTAGTTATGTATTTTAATTATCCCAAAGACACCAGGTTTAATAGATGGGCTGAAACGCTGATTGTATTCGACTCTCGTCACACAGACGTCCTTCCGTCATTCTACTGTGAGAGGCCGGAGTCGACAAGGGTTCATCAAGTGCCTCATTTGGGTTTCGACGATGACTGAGCTCACTAAGGACGGCAGCGGCAACGCCCATGCGCCGCGCTCATCGGCTGAGTAGTGGTGGCCATCGAAGAATTGATCGTCCCCTTCCCCACATGGACAGTTGTCTGTTTCTCTCTCGTCATGGGTTCACACCATTGCGGGATTCGGGACTCCTCTCCAGGGTCATCTCATAAGACCCATGAACGGGACCCCCCCCCCCCCCCAATCCCCGGTATCCTGGACCAAGTAATGGCTTTCTCCTAGCGGACGGGCACGGCACACGTACGCGCGACCAAACGTCCCATCATCTTCTCCAGGCTGCGGCGACGAGAGCGGGGGATTCAGGCTACACACGGGGGACGGCCAAGGCGGGACAGGCAAGGCAGTCATTCTCCTCCTCCTGCTCCCCATCCCTGGCAGTGGCTAAGCTGGGAGGCGGGGGGAGGCGGGGGTCGTTCTGTAGCCATTGCTAAAGAACTGCTGCGCACGCAGATCTCCTGGGTGGGATTGGAAACGATGGCGGTTGGGGGGGGGAGCGTGTAAGCGCGGAAGAGTGGAAATCCTTCTCCTCCTTCTTCTTCTTTGCTTCCCCCCCCCTCCCGCAGTCATCGCATCCGTCGCTTTTTTAGGGCGAAAAGGGGTCCTCTCTCTCTCCTTCTCTCTCCTCACTGCGATGCGCTTCTTGGCAGCGGCACGGCGCGCGCGTGTTTGTGTTCTTTTTATGGGTTTGAAGGGGGGGCTTCTTCAATGATGATGACAGGGGGGAGGGGGTGGGCGAGGGCTTGTTTCTTTTCGTCTTCTTCGTCGAGAGATACGAATACACAGCCCCCCCCCCCCCCCCCCCCCTGCGATGGTATGCCGTGACGCCCGTAGTCCGCTGTAACGCCGGCGAACATTGTGGTCTAGGCGATGATTCCATTTCTAGAACAGGTTGTAAGGGGGGAGGGTCTCAGGTATGTATGTCATTGAGGAAGGGTAATAAGCGCCAACCAACCCTCCCCCCGCCAATGGGTTCGTGTCAGCCCAGTTGGACCCCCCCCCGGGTGGCGTCGCGGGAGTCGCGGGAGGAATCCTGAACAGACGAGGGGGGAAGGGTAGCGTAGGGGCTCATTGGGGTGCTGACGGAATGACGGGAAGATTCATCGTGGGTGTCAGCACGATATCACGCTGACTGCATGCTTGTTGGGGGGGGAGATGGATGATGTCTTGGTCTCTCTCCCCTGGTGGGCTGATGGATTGGGCGGGGGGGGGGTCTCAGGATTATCTATCCGTATCTTTGTCTCCGCCGGTCGACTTTCCTTCTCTCTTCTATTTCGGAACCAGGTCATGCAACGGGGGGTCCGTCCGAAAGAATCCCAATGGGACCGATCCGGGAACACGACGACGCGGTGCGATGCGATGCAATGCGATGCGATGCGGGCCACAGATGGAACAAGAGTCAAAAAAAAATTAGAAATAAAGAGAGGGAGAGAGAGAGAGAGAGAGAGAGAGAGAGGGAGAAAAGACGAGATGAATGCGGCCCTGCTTTGCGAACCGCTTCCCGTTCCACCTCCCTCGCCCGTGGGTGTCGGGTCGCACGATGCGATGTACGATGCGGCCAACGCAGCTAAGAGATGCAATCCCCGATGGCTGGGCGAGCACACCGTTTCACCAGAGGCCGTGTGGCGGATCTGGACCCTTGGGGTTCCCGGAGGTGAAGAGGTCTCCTCTCTCTCTCTCTCTCTCTCTCTGCTTCTCCGCGCAGCGCAAATGTGTTTGTTGTTGAGCCTGGCTAGCAAATGCACGGCCGGTTGTCTGGTGATACCTGTCTGTGCATGGCGGCGTGTACGGACAAGAGGGGGACGACCTGCTTGAGGGACGAATCGAACCCTCCCGGCTTGGCGCAAAATCCACGAGTGTGCGGCACAGCGCGGGCCGGTGCTGGCTGGAGGGGGTCTCTATTCAGTGATGATTTACGGAGACTCTTACATACATCTGTACCCTAAAATAAGACCTCCAAAACAGGCAGCGTGCTGTCTCAATCACACCCAAACCCCATCCCCTCGTCTGCGAGGGGATGTATACCCGCAGCGGCCATAGGCTCACATACCTCTGAGGGCTCCAGTCACGAACGACGGCGCCGGCTGCGGCGGCCATCAGGGCGAGCACAGCTTTCCTCGTCCATCACCTCTCTCGTGTCCTGTCCAGACGAGGACGACGACGACGACGACGGGGGGCCAGGCTACCCTTCACTCGTCCCGTCTCCCTCTCGCTCGAAGTCCGAGGTGCCATCCGAGCCCTATTACTGACGCGCATCGCAGCGCATCGCAGAGCCCGCCGACATGCCATCCCGAGTCCTCTCCCCCCATCGGGACTTATCGAACGGCGCCCAGTGCGGCCGCAGAGTCACTGCTGCCATGTTTCAAACTACGATGGCAATGAACGAGGGGATCGTCTCCGGGGGGCCTTTTCATTACGAAGCCACTTTACCTGAGAACCTGCAGGGGAGGGCACTGAAACGACGCGCACTGAGGAAACGAGAGAAGCGCGCGCTGGGATGATCAGTGCGCGCGCAGAATTATTAGGTTTTTAATCTTCTTTCTTGTCCCTTTCGCCTTCCAAAGTTTTGCAATGTTTGCCGGAAAAAGAAACGGGACAAGGGGGGGGGGGGGGGGTCCCATCTATCCAAAGCTACATCACACGTGGTCCATTTGGCCGAGGGGCTCTCATGGTTGCATCAAAGAAGACGAAGCAAATGGCAACAACAAAAAAGAGACGAACAAAACACATGGGCTCATGAGACGACAGCGGGCCGAGCTGAAAACCCCGTTTCCCTCGTGTTTTCTTCTTCTTCTTTCATTGTCTCGGAGTGGATAGGGAGAGGGGGGGGATTCCCAACGGGATTCAGGGCCAACGCCGTTATCTGCTCAGCTGTTATCACGCCTCTATCGTTTTCTCTTTGTGTGGTTCGGTGGGGGAAAACGTGATGTTGACGAAACAAAGTGACGTGCTGCTGCAACTCAAGCAGATTCAAGGAGGGGGGCAGCCTGCCCAGCCTAGGAGGGCGCAGGTGGCGAGCTATCGAGGGGTTATGCTTTTCTTTGTCCCCCTTGAGCGGAGGAACCATGCCGGTCATCGATCCAAACGTTATCCAAATCCAAACATGGACGAGCATGGCTTCGCCATCGCCCGCCGATGCAACCTCCCCCCCCCTTCCTACCCGATCTGCAGCTCACGGATGCCGGGGTCACGGCGGACCTCACTAACACCCACTTGGGGGGGGGGCGAAGAGGAGGGGTACAGGGCCGCACCGCGTCTATTTGGAGGCTTTGGCGGGAGGGGGTGCCTGTTGGTGCTGGCCGGTGTTTGTTGGACAATGACGACGGAATGGTTCGAACCTCAACCACGCGAGAGGGCAGACGCAGTTCGCGGCCGGGTAGAAGCGGTGCGTGGCCGGGAGAGCACCTACTGCTAAGCCGGATGGATTTCTAGAGCGCTAGGATCGACGCCAACAGAGGCAAGCAAGCAAGCACATGGACTGTTCCAGCGACTCGGACTGGACGGTGTTGTTTTTTTCTTCTTCTTTTTAACGAGGCCCAGGTTTCCGTGTCGGGAGGCGTTGCGGATACAGTAGCACTTGGACGCATCTCTTCCTCTTGTCCATGGCACGCTGCGGTCCACGACCGACCGCCCGCCCAGCGCTCTTTTTTTCTTATGTAGGACAAGGCGAGTCTCCAACTTGGGGGGAAAGTGGGCTACACATGAACCCCCCCCCCCCCCCCCCCAAGGCGGACAAGAGATGGGATTGGGGGGTTGGCACAACTTCCGCGTGTCCAAGATCCAACAGAGGCACCAGGCAACAGACACAACGTGCCAGGGAGGCGGGGGGAGGAGGTGCACCTCTGCGTTGCTATCCGTACGTCGACCAGAAAGACCTTTTGGAGCCGGTGGCTTTTCGTAGGGCGGAAAGTGTTTCCCTGCGTTCCGGGATAGAAAGCGAGAGAGAGAGAGAGAGAGAGAGAGAGCCAATAATAGACGCCCCGGACGACCGTGTGTAACGACGCAATCGAACGACAAATGTGTGAGTACTTCCTTCGCAAGTTGGTATGCACTACGCACTAGGCCCTCTTTTTGTTTCTGTTTCCTCGTCTTGCAATACTACTATACACACACCCCTTCGGCCATGCTCCTTGGCGCAGTGGGAATAGCCCCCCCCCAGGTTCGAGGGATCCTCCGGCCCCTGTATCCGTGTTTCCCCTGCAAATACGGATATAGAGAGAGCGAGCGAGAGAGAGAGAGAGAGAGAGAGAGAGAAAGTCGCCCAATCTGCCTCGCCACAGATGCTCGCGAAGAGAACCAACCAAGGAATGGTCGCATCGGGAGCCCTGCGCGAACGTCTACCATGTACTCTTCGAGATGCTGCCTCGAACGGGGGTCGGGGCATGTTATAATGGGCACCTCTGGTCCCCTCATCTACACACGGTCTCCTCCAAGCTCAGGACGTTGTGTTTGCACCCATATACGACCCTCCAACCCTCCAGAGCTCGAGCAACAAAGAGACAAGAAACGACCAGCATTGAAGACGTTGTAATTCCCACGCTTGGGTGCAGTGGTCCGCACCATCATTGACCCCCCTTCGCAAGCGCACCCCCCCCCCCCCCCTCGACAGGCACCAACCCATCGTGCCATCTTATCTGTCGACTGGAATCACCGGAGGCCGACGCCGTCCAACGCCACGCAAACTATCACGGCACCAACTCTCAAGGTTTTCACCCGGCACTTCCTTTTCAGCTACAACCCCCGGGGAGATCAAGGGCCGGACGAGAGGGGACTTTTCTTCCACGGGCGGGCTAGGGAAGCACCTCGTGCTAAAACCCGCTGTCAACAGGCAAGCGTCCTCGAGGTTGCACACGCACGTCAATATAAATACCATCACCGAGACATGGCACCCGCCATCCTCGACAGAGCACGACAAGCAGCAACAGGAGCAGCGGCGCGGGCAGCAGCAGCAGCAGCAGCAGCAGTAACAACAACAACATCACTTACACCGACACCAACGCCAACACCAACGCCCGTAGACGCGCACTCCAGCCTCGGCGGCCCGCAGCCATCGGGGACCATTACCAGCGAGACACCCTCGTCTTCATCGACCGTTAGCGCAAGCACCACCACCCCCACCCTCATCATCGTCGTCGCCGTCCTCTGCGCCGCAGCAGTCGTCATGTCGGCGGCACTCTTCTTCCTCTTCGACAGCAAGAAGCGCGCCCAGTTCCTCGAGGCGTGCCGGCGGGACCCCTACCTCACGCGCAAGGAGTTCTCGCGGCGGCGCAAGCTCAGCGCCCTCGAGCGCCTCGAGGAGGAGGAGCTGCAGCGCAGCATCATGATCCGCAAGTCGCTCGCCAGCCGCGCCGCCTCGAGGTGCAGCAGCTGCGAGGACCTTGCCCTCGCGAGGCTGCAGGACCAGCACCACCACCACCACCACCACCAGCAGCAGCAACAGTGCCTGGAATGCCAGCAGCACCAGCAGCAGTACCCGGAGTACCAGCAGCCCCGGCCGCCCCAGCAGAAATACAGCCACCTCGGCCGGTCCATGTCGGTCTGGATGCCGAGGATGAGGTCGGCGTCCGAGCTGTCGACGACGTCGTCGTCCTCGTCGTCGTCGGGCTCGTTCGCCTCGTCGGCGCCGCACCACCACCACCACCACCACCACCACCACCAATACCAACACCACTACACCGAGCCGCACCCCGGCGTCGAGGTCGACGTCACGCTGAGGCCGCACTCGAGGTCGCCCTCGCCCTCGCCCTCGTCGGCCCGCACGCCGCTGGCCAGGCTTGTCGTGCCGCCCCCGGCCGTGTGGGAGATGGAGGAGGCGTCCTCGCCGGGCCTCCCGAGGCCTACGGATGCCCCCGTGTACCTGTCTTGAAGACGGCGACCGAGAACGATTCGATGACGAAGAAGAACCCTCACAATGAGCGACGTCGAGCTGGCGGGGGAGAGGGGACCCCGGAGTGTCCCTGTGGAGTGTTCATGTACCTTGTTTTGCCCACCAAGGTACTGCGTACCTGTTTTCCTTTGTATTGATACCCACAACCACAACCACAACCACAACCACATCCACAACCACAACCACAACTGGACACACATTTCAATAGACATGGACGGTAGCTACCCATAGTACCTCCTCCTACTTATTTCATATCACATTTTCTTTTCTTTTACATGTACGGATACTAGACAAATACATGGCTCTCGTAGCACCCATCTTCCATTTGCCTGTTTTATACTACATGTCCCAACTTGGAAGCTGCGATGGACCAAAATGTGAAGGTGCCCCACTTGTTCATCGTGCAGGCTCAGGTACGTACCTCCCGTACCTACCGTCATTGAGGTCGCACAGGTACTCCGTATTCCGTACCGATTGTCAGTCGGAAAACACGGTACAAGTATCATGCCCACTACTCAACACAATAAGCTCATGTTTTTGAAAGGAGGAAACACGATAACTGGCTATAGAAGATTGTAAGTAAACTACCCAACTAAGTTAGAGCCTTTTCTCCCTATTTTTGCTATATCTAGTGCCCTGTATGTTGTTCTCGATGTACTTACTGTGTATACAGATAGATAGTCGTTCCCGAGTTGCTGAGTCATCCCGACTGCCACCGCCTGCCTGCCTGCCTGCCTAAAGTCAAAGTCCTCATCCGGAATCCGAAACCCAGCCTTGACGTTTTCCCCCCTACAACCCACTCCTCTCCACGTCACTCGCTCGCCCGAAAGAAGAAATCGTCTGCCTCCGCCGCAACGAAGCCTCGAAAAAACCCGTCCCTCGACTTTTTTTTTTCCTGAGCAATCTTTGCGACTGCCGCACACGATCTTCTCTTCGAGCCGACTGCTCCGCGAACCTGGCACTCGGGTCCTTCCTTTTCTTGTCTTTGTTCGCCACTCTCGGACGCCTTCACTGGTAGAATCGGTCGGCGGGCTGCCTACAGAGAGCCTCTCTTCTTTCTCCTCTCCCTTTCTCGCCCTTCGCGCCTTCCGTCAAAAGGTTCGCTTTATTGGTGAGAGAGGATATTCCTGCCGCAGGTCAGGAAGTCATGGCTCACCTTTTTTTTGTCTTTGCCTAGTTAGGGTCACGTCCCCGAGCGCCTTCGTCACCTCCCACGCTGAACGAGTTTTACTGCCGTTCATCAAGAGAGAGAGAGAGAGGTAAAAAAAAAAAAAAAAAGTAAAAAAAAAGAGCGATTAGCCGCCCGAGGGATCTCTAATCTATATCATTTCGCCCTGCTGTCCGGCGAGGGATCGAGAGTCTCGTCTACCTCGGTTCCGAAGCAGCTCTCTGCATCGTCCTTTGAGGCGGTCTCTTTCTTCTGGGACCAAGGTGAACCGGTCACAAACACCGCCAAGCTGCATTCGCCGCTCTTTGTCCAACTTGCTACCGATCTCCTTTGGACCCAAGCCAAGAATCCGGTGAAGGAAGACCCCACGACCTATAAGGCCGTCGTCGACAAGCGCAAGCAACTCCGGCGAAGAAGAAAAGAACTGAAGCGTCGTCGCAAGGTTTTTGACGAACTAAACAACATCTACACTGCCAAGCCGTACAAGCCCAAGATGCTCGGCTCCAACGGCGCCGCAACAGACGAGAATGGCAATCCCGAAGGATTCAAAGATGATCTCAACATGGTTGTGATGTGTCCCGACTGCAAGGAGTACCCTCCTCACTTGGTCGAGGAGTTCTCCTCTGGTGACATGGTCTGCGGCTCCTGCGGCCTCGTCGTCGGTGAGCGCATCATCGACACCCGCTCCGAATGGCGCACATTCGCCAACGACGACCAGGGCAACGACGACCCCTCCCGTGTCGGTGACGCCGTTAACCCCCTGCTCAACGGCTCTCAGCTCGAGACCACCATCGCGTTTGGCGACGGCAGAGACTCGAAGCAGCTTGCCCGTCTCCAGAACAAGTCTCAGAACGACAAGGCCAGCAAGTCGCTCATGCAGGCCTACAAGGAGATTGGCGCCTTTTGCGATAGTATCAACCTCGGCAAGAACGTCTCGGACGCCGCCAAACACATCTTCAAGCTCACCTACGACCACAACTTCATGAAGGGCAAACCCCAGGAGGCCGTCATCGCAGGATGCATCTTCATCGCCTGTCGTCAGACAGGTGTCGGTCGTACCTTTCGCGAGATTTTCCAGGTCACCCACGTGTCCAAGAAGGAAATCGGCAGGGTCTTTAAACAGCTCGAGTCGTTCCTGCAGAAGATCAAGGAGGAGAACCCTCGCGGCGCGGGCTCTCTGTCCAACCTGGACGGCTACAAGGCCAGCGCCTCGACCAGCGCCGAGGACCTCTGCACTCGCTTCTGCTCAAACCTCAACTTCCGCAATGCGCAAAAGATTGAAAACGTCTCGCGGGCGCTCGCGCGCAAGACGTCGAGCGTCTCGGAGCTGGCCGGTCGCTCGCCCCTGTCCGTCGCCGCCGCGTGTATCTACATGGCCTCTCATCTCATGAAGGAGATCAGGACGTCCAAGGAGATCGCCTCGGTGGCCGGCGTTAGCGACGGCACCATCAAGACGGCCTACCGCTTCCTGTACCAGGCCCGCGACAGGCTGATCGAGAAGGAGTGGGGTGCTGATAAGAAGGCAATCGACGGTCTTCCGGTTAACTAGAGGGTGCCCGGTTGTCCTTACAAGTGCTTCGGCGCACACTGCCCTCACACGTTTGTGCCTGAAGATGTCATTTTCAAGAGTGAGGAGGAGTGAGTGAGTCGACGCCGAGACGCTGTCGTCCTTTTTTTCTTCTCTTTTTTCCCCCCTTTTCCCTCTTCCCTTTTTTCGGTCTCTCGCGCTTGCGGCATCACGTCTCGGGCGGCGGCGATGACGATGACGGGGACTCGGCGACCTCGTGCAGCCGGCTGCAACATTGTGCGCCTAACTGGCAATGACGATTGCGGCGTGCGAATTATTTCTTTAGGGCGTTTGGGGGTGGTTTCCCTTTGCCCACCGTCTTGATTCGGATCGGTTCTAGTCGCCTGGAATGGCGCAATTCTCGCGGCTCTTGGAAGATCAGAGCTTGGGAGGCCGATCACAGATGGACAGAATTTGCTTGCTCGCTAAGCCTGGTGAGGATTGGATTGTTTTGGGACGGTTAGTGGGATTGGGAGGCGGCTTCATTGCATAATATTCCCCAGACTGCCACTTGTTGCCTCGCCCCAAGAAAACACACAGCGATAGAAGACAGGAAGTACAAAAATTCTCAAGCGTGTTTTCCACACCAGCAGCATGCAGGCAGTGCGTCATCGTGTGAATCGGGGTCGGTTGTGCTGGATGGAGGGAGGAGTATTGATCCCATTCGTACATCATGGTGAGATTTGTGCACAGTGTGTACGGGGCCAGTGCCAGTGGATTCCCGCACTGCTTGGTCAGCCAATCAGCGCGAAGCTGGGAGGCCCCCAATTATCTTTTTCCCGACCCAGGACATTGGATACCTACGAATACCATATTGCCTACGAAGTACACCTCGTACATGCTGAGCCTTGTCCTTCGCGTCGCGACTCCATCTCAACCAGCGCCATTCGCCATTGAGCTTCACACACCCGCCATCCTACGCACCGCACCTACACAATCACACTGCACCTCCGCCATTGATCGCAACCTCTCCCAACTTCTGTCGACCCACAATGTCTGGACGCCGTTCCCGTTCAGGCAGGGCCGCCGCCAAGCGCGCTTCTGCTGCACTCCGTACGTACAAGCTTTTCCCTCCGTGTCCCCTTGTTGTCGCACATTGAAGCCTTGGTGGGGTGCTTTCTTGCGACGACTGTCTGCAAGTCTCGGCGCATCAGTTGATATTAGTATTGCTCTGGATGCGAGATGCTCTTGGGTTTCCAACTGCAGGGCATCTCTCTCTCAGACTCCGCGAAACATCCCTCCCCCAGTGCCCCTCCTTCGACGATTACCTACCCCTCGGGTGGGCGACAGCCTTTCGCAACGTCTTTTCGGTCGCGAAAACATTGGCACCATTGCACCACTAACTGCGTTTGGTCTCCAGAAAGCACTCCCAGAGCCTTCGAGGGCATTGATGACGACGAACCCGTCGCCGAAGCTGTCGAGTCGGAGCCCGAACACGAGAACGAGAACGAGGCCCAGCCCGAAGACGACGATGACGACGAAGAAGAGGAGGACAAGGCAAACGAGTCAGGCGAGGAGGAAGGAGGCGACGAAGACGGCGAAGAGGAGCCCGCCAACGACGACGCAGAGGACTCTGAGCCCTCGGCCAAGGAACCGACCCCTCCCACCGAGCCGGTGATCCGTAGGAAGCGACTCGGACGGCCCCGAAAAACAAGCCCCCCGGCTGGGACAACATGATCACCGTACCCGCGTCCGAGGCAGACACCCCGCGCCGGAGAGGCCGTGGCGGATGGCGCGGCCGTGGCGGTCGTCGGCCGGCGCCCGGTCAGGCCCCCCCGAAGCTCAGGCAGGTGATTGACAAGGAGGGCACCGAGGTCGACATCGTCGGCGATGAGTGCGTCCTGCCCGAGGACCCCGAGGGCGAGACCAAGGTCGACAAGCTCGGCAACCTCCAGGGCGGCCGCCAGTACCGCTGCAGGACCTTCACCGTCAAGGGCCGCGGCGAGCGCCAGTACATGCTTTCGACCGAGCCCGCGCGCTGCGTCGGCTTCCGCGACAGCTACCTGTTCTTCAACAAGCACCCGAAGCTCTACAAGATCATCGTGAGCGACGACGAGAAGATGGACATGATCGAGCGCAGCATCATCCCCCACTCGTACAAGGGCCGTGCCATAGGAATCGTCACGGCTCGCTCCGTCTTTGTCGAGTTCGGCGCGCGCATCATCGTCGGCGGCCGCAACATCATCGACGACTACCGAGTCGCCGACATGCGCGCGGCCGGCGTCGTCGATGGCGCCATCGCCGACCCCTCGGACGTCTTCGACCCCAACCAGCCGTACAACTCGAACCAGTACGTCGCCTGGTTCGGCGCCAGTGCCGTGTACCACACCAACCAGACGCCGGCCGCCTCAGACCCCCTCGCCGGCCTGGCCGAGGTCAAGAAGAAGCGGGTCAACGTGAACGATACCAACTGGCAGTTGGAGCACGCCCGCGCGGCTAGGTAGGAAGGAACCCTTACCTTGCCTTCCCTTTTTCACCCAAGGCACGACATCCCAGACTAACGCATGCCCAGCGAGTTCAACAGCCGCGTCAACGCCATCCGCATGGCAACGCTGCGCAACGGCGCGTACGACATCCACACCAACATGATGCAGATGCCGGTCAACACGCAACCGACGCGGGCGCGGGTGGAGCTCGTCCCCGCGGGCGCCGCCGGCGAGCCCAACAGCGCCTTCCCGGCCGTGCCGTCGGCGGTGGCGCGCAACTTCAATGTCGTCGACGTCGTCTACGAGACACCGCGCGTGCGAGTCCAGTCCGCCGGCCGCCGGCCCGCCGAGGTCCCAGACTTTTTGAAGCCGTTCAACGGCATCCTGGCCATCGGCGATGACCTCAAGGCCATGCTGCCGCCGTCGTGCCGCGCGTCGCTCGAGGCCCACCAGGCCGAGCAGCGGGCGTTCGAGGAGCGCTTCGGCGACGAGAAGGACGCCATGGCGCGGGGCCGGCTGCAGATTGACAAGTCGGTCGTGCCCCAGGGCCGGCACTCGTAGGACGACGAGCTGATCCGGGCGCACGGCGGCGCGCGCGGCACGCCCGACGGCCGCACCGAGTCGTCCTTCACGGCCCGCGGCTGCAACTTCTGCGGCCGCAGGATCCAGGAGTGCGTACACGGAGCCCAGGTGGGACCCGCCTTCTACGAGGCCTTGAGCGCCAAGCAGCCCGAGGGGCTGCCTACCCCGGCCAAGGCGCCCAAGACGGAGGCGGCCCAGGGGGGTAAGGGGGGCGCCGCCGCCCAGGGGAAGGTTATGCCCTCCGGCTCCCCCGTGGCAAGGGCAAGGGCAAGAAGGGGCCGGCCGTGCTGGTCGTCAGGCCCGAGTTTCACGGGAACATGGTGATGCCGGGCGGCAGGTCGTGACGTTCCGGCGCATCAAACCTGTGCATGATGAGGTTTCTTTCACCTGGGGTCTTTGTTTCCATGTTTTGTTTTGCTTTCTTTTTTCGTTGGCCCGGCGTTTTTGGAGGTCAGGAGGAATAGGCTTGGTTTTCTTTTTTCTTTTTTCCCAAGTCGGTTCAAAGGTTCAAACTAGGAGAAGGCGGCGGTCGAAGCCCGATCGCCCTGCTGGTGTTTAATATCTTTGCCGTCCTCTCTGGAGCTCTCACGTCGAAGAGGAGTAAAAAAGGGGTGCCGAAATGGAGAGTTGTCTCTGGGGGGGGGGAGGTCGGGGGGTTGCGTGTAGGACTAGGACGACTTCATGAAGAGGCTCGCGAGTGATTGCCTACCCTTTGTTTCCCCCTCCTGATCCTTGTGATGTGGGTTAATGGGTGAGGCGTTTGTGGGCTCTTGGTGGTGAGATTTTGTCGAGGTTGTCGAGATTGTGTAGCGCGTGTTGCCGGGCCACCACCCACCGCTCTCGCCCGTCCAGCGGCGTAGTCCGCGATGGTGTGTGATGATGTGTGATGGATTGCGCCGTCGTGAACCGCGTCGCGGTGGCAAGAGGCTGCTGTACTTGTCGACCGTTGAGGCGTCCTCTTGGGTGGTTCCCGACGACGACGACGACGACGACAACGACGACAACGGAAGTAAGCAAGCTGACGACGCAGCTGCGAAATCTGCCCGGTGTGTGCGAAGGCCTCTTGTTTCCATCACCACCACCAGCTTTGGTCTCGAGGATACACACACGGGTCTTTTCTTGAGAAATGCGTGGTGAAGAAAAAAAACCACGACACGACTAGAGAAGGCGGAGTTGTCCCGGAGTTTCCCGGTTCTAATCCCTCAAACGCACCCAGTGCTAACCGCTGGGGATCGGGTAGGAATCATTTCACGACATAGCGGGACAGGTTACTTGACAGAACCTCCCCGCCCCTTCCTTTCGACTGAATAATCTTGAGCAAAGTGTTTTTCGAACTTGCCGATCCCAGCCGGACGCGGCTCCTCGCCTCACCGGAGCGCGCTGAGGTTTGGTCTTATTTTCTGATATCGGTGACGGGTGGCTAGCCCACTCTGCACGCAAGACCCGCGATGTTGGCCAGCATCGACACACACAGGCATGTTCCAGTGGCGTCGAATTTACTGTGACGGGTTGTCAAGCATTAGGGAATGTCGCCACGTCTCGGGGCTCCTCGTCTGCCCTTGCCGGGCTGTTGGTCGAGGACACATCTTCACCCTTACTATCATCGTAGGGTTAATACGGGCCTTTTCTGTATGTATATAGTTATATATATATATATATGTATATATGTCGGCCTGGTTCTCTCGAGAATAATTCCCTTCCCCTCCCCCCCCGAAAGGGACGGCATGGCTTTGACAGGAGCCCCCCCCGCCGGCCTGCCGCGGATTTCCACGGTGGTCGAGGCGGCAGCCCACGCAAAGAGACTAGCGAGGCTGGTTCCTGGACGCCGCGTCCCTGTCCCGTCTCCAGCAAGGTCTCCGGCCCCGTTCCGATGACTGGGATATCGGGAGCGGTGGCACGACAAGACACCACACAGGCATTTCGGTCCGTTCTGGTGATATATGCCAGGTGCTGTCTACTGCTCACTTCTCTGGATGGTCCCGGTGTCCTCTTTTCTTGGATACTTTATGCTTATTACAGAATTGTTGGATAAAAGGCTTCAAGGTATAGTTTGTCACCTCACCAGCATCGCTATCCGCTCTCACACACAGCCCTTACTCAGGAGAGTAACGCGGCTCTTCTGCTGGCAGCTCAAAGGTATATGAACCAGCAGGCATTGAATCGTCCGTACTTCAGCAGCAAGCTTCGTCTACACGGAGTCTTGAGCTGGCTGGGTATGAATCTGCCCTTGATATGTTGGTTGCCACCGCTGTGATCACAACTTCCAAGGGACACTGGGCCATGGTAAGAACGCATCGCAGCACGGGTAAGCCTCCGTCAAGCCCTTGATGGTCACAACGGCCTGCGGATCCCGTTCTGCAGTGCTTTGCTGAAACCCTCGAATTGCCACGGGGCATCCGTGATGAATCAGAGTCAAAAAAAAAAAAAAACCCGAGGTGAAATGGTGAGTCGGGACGGGAAAGGGAACCCGGGCCTCTGCCCGGTTTCTATCTGTCCCTCCCCGGAGCTGGACTATCAGCCGGCTCATGAGCCGCAAGAAGAAGTGCTATTGCATTCCACTACACTCCGGACCCGATTCTCGGGACTCTGAGCAACGCCGCCGCACCGGCGTCCATCTCCCTCGCCGCGGGAAGCCATCGCAAAGCTTCTCGGCGTTTCGTCACATCCTCGCCGGTGTCGTCTCTCTCTTGGCCACAAGTCATTTTTCATCCCATCCCATCACGTCCTTAGAATGAAAACCCTCCCATGACGTGGCCTCGGCTGACCACCTCGCCCCCCCCCGTCCATCATCAGAGGAACCAAGCAGCCCAAATCGCCAGCGATCCTTCCTCCAATCACGCACAAGCAGAGAGAGAGAGAGAGAGAGAGAGCACTTGCGCGCCCGCTCGCACCCCGTGGCCTAAAAAAAGATGAAGAAGAAGAAGAAAGAAGCCCCTAGACCCTTGGGCCCCCTTCCCGCCCCGGCTGACGCCTCGGGCCGTCGCCACAGGTAAAGACCTCGAGTCCGTCAAAGCACACACAGACAACCAACCCCCCAACCCCCCTTCGACCCGACGAGACCCGGCGCGCAGGTTTCGTCCGAAAAGTCACAGGGGAAAGGGGCCCGGCCGTTCCCAGCACCCGAACACGCCGACGCGCAAGCGTGCGGGAGTGGCAGCGTCCCTCCCAGGTACCAGATGACAAATATCGCAGAGCCTCGTATTTGTATATATATTTAAATATATACATACGAGGCCTTGGGTAACCCCGGGAGCACCCCCCGGACCGCGTGTGAATCGCCCGGAGAGGGTTCCGTCACAGTCAGTCCACAGCCGCACAGTCATGAGTGACAGTCGTGGGCCAGGTAAGTGTGTGCAAATTATGTTCATGGCTGGGGGTGATTACAGCGACACCGTCGAAAACCAAGAAATAACGAATCCCCCCCCCATCTTGGGGGGTGGGGCGGCATTGTTAGTTAAACATCGTCGTACTTTCCTTTCTTTTTCCTCCCGTCCCCTCCCATTCCAGGAATAGATGGAGGGGGGAGGGGCTCGTGGCGGACCACGCACGCTTTACTTACAGACGGCCGGCGGCACTCGAGATGACAGGGAGGAGCCCCGGCAGCGGCGGCGGCGGCGGCGTCGGCGTCGGCGGTGGTGTGCGGCAGGGTGGTGGTGTATGTAAGAGGAGTACTCGGGCCGCAGGCTGGCCCTGGGAGCAGCGAGGGGAAGGGAAATGCCATGATCGAAACAAATTTCCCCTCCCGGGCAAAGGTTCCGTCTCACGGCGGCTGCCCCCTCGTCCCCTCTCTGGTCCGCGGAAAGGGTCGAAACTCGAATAACGCCCCGGACGCAGTCGTTGCAGCGGGAGCCCTGCATTGTGATTCATACCGTGCCCGGAAACAACGCATTCGAGCGCTGACATGTCGTTGCCATGTCGCGGTCGTTTTATAAATATGCATCCATATAACTATATATATACATATATTATTTATGTATATTATTTATGTATATTATTTATGTCTATGAGTGGTATGTTTGCATGTACATCATTTGCTCGACCAACGACCCGACGCGTCAAAGCCATCTGGCCGTCTCTTGCCCATAGTCTTCTTCCAGCACGAGGCAAAGTCGGTGACGAGAGACAAGTGCGGGCTTCACTTACACACACGTACACACGCGCGCGCGCATTCGCGGCGGGGAGACGAAGCGTCGAAACGAAAAAAGCACAGGCTTAGTCACCCTACCCAACCCGGTCCGTCCGATCTGTCTTGTTCCAAAAAAACAGTCGACGACCGGACGTCCAAACCAACGGCACGATCCGGCAAGGATGGGGTAAGATATGCCTCTGTCATCGGGAAACACGCACACACGCACACACGCACACACAAGCACACAAGCACACATACACGCGCGGGGGGGGGGCTAACCATCGCTCGCTCCCCCTGCCCGCCCCGGACTCAAAGCGAGTCTCACCCAGCCAAACGCAGGCCAAGCCGGGTCACACCACCACTTCACTTCGCATCATACTCACACACACACACACCACGCGACATAGCACAACGCAGTACGCACAGCGCCGGCACCACACCGCACCAGGATTCTCATCAAACCCGCTCGCAGCTCAGCGTTGCGTGAGCGTGGGTGCGTGCCTTTAGTACTAGCAGTATGCGTGTGTCGTCGTGAGGTCGAGTGCGAGATCACGCGCCCTCTCCCCGTCGTGTCGTGTCGTCTCCGCCATCGCCGCGAGGACAACATCTTTGCTGAGACAATGCCAGACCGGCAAGAAGCAAGGTTTCACTCCGGACTACCAATTAAATAATTAAATAATTAAACCGTTCAAGCGATTCGAGGGAGGGGGGGGATACCCAAGCCAAACGCACGCCGTGATCGAAACACGCAGCGGCGTCACCATATATCACTCCTCCCCCCCCCCCTGTTTGCTCACCGCTTAAATGCGACCGCTTCCCCGGCAAAAAAAAAAAGGAAAACCGGGTCTTGCACGTGTCGTCAATCCCGACAGCAGCGCCCGCCGGCGGCCGGAGGACCACATATCGCGGATATTTCTATCTTTAATTTTGAAATAAATAAATAAGCACTCCCCCTATGTTTTTTTTTTCTTTCCTTCTTCAACGCCGTCTTTCCGATGGGATGCGTAAACACACGCGGGGGGGGGGGGGGGGGGGGCGGCTGTTTCCAACGGCTTGGGGCGCATTTCCGATGCTTGGATGGGATGAATGAAAATGGACGATGACTCCTCAATGGTGGCGACTTTCTGTTTTGTTCTTGCTAATGAACTGCGGCCGGCAAAGCAAAGTTTTTTTTGTGTGTCGTCAGCTAGAACACCGCCAACACACACGCCCCTGACATGACGTTTCCGACGCCATGAGGATTAGAGGAAGGGGGGGGGGGGTCATGGTGTCATGGTTTCTAAACAGCGCCAAGGGAACTGGGACTGGGACAGGTTTGCTATACCGAATCCCAGTGGCACGAACCCCCGCCCAGAGGTACGCAACGCATTCTGCCAAAGAGACGGAGAGCAAAGGGTAAAAATGCGGTTAAGCGAGCGCCTTCAACGGGGACGGCGGGGGCAAGGCGGATCGGATCGGACAGGTTTTGGCCGTGCCACCAAAAAAACAAAAAGAACGTCCAGATCCGGCACCCCTCGGCTTGCCTGCGGTGCAACGAGACAGGAGGAAATAAGCCGCCGGTGGTTGTCAGTCGAACATCCGGCCCCTCTCTCGCTGACCAGAAGAAGGATCGCAGCAGACGTAGCGATGCCTGCATAGATCTCTCTCTCTCTCTCTCTCTCTCCCCATCAGACCCGACCCGACGGCATCTTTGATCCCCGAATGCGGTTTATCCGAGGAAGAAAAGGCACGGCATCGCATCCCTCATCCTTCCTCTCTTACGTAGTAGAAGGGAAACCCCGAGATGATGGAGGATGGAGGGGGGGGGCGTCGCGGCGACCCTTTCTCCGTCCATCACTTCCGCAAAGGACATGGCACTACTGCAAGCACTCTAGAAAAAAGCGCGCGCACGTGTTTGGGGCCACTTGAGGCGACGAAGGGCGCGAGAGGGGCCCGGAGTCTACCCCCCCCCCCCCCCCCCCAGTGAGCGTCGACGTCGGCGGTTCGGGGGCTTTGATCCGGCGTACATTGCTCTCCAAAGGGGGCAAACACATTTAGGTAAGCCGGCGAATGACGCACCGGGCTCCGGCGGGAGGACTGCCATCATGGCACGTTCGACCTCGCCACCCCTAACTAGTTTAAGCACCGCTTTTGGGTGTAGTATGTGTGTGTGTGTGTGTGTGTGTGTGTGTGTGTGTCATTGGGCCGGGTCGTCGTCGACGTAGTGTTGTAGAAGCCGTGGGCGGGCGAAGAAGAGCATCGAAGGAGCCGCGCCGCCGTCTTACCCAAGCCCCCCCTCGTTGTCGCCTGGCTTTCGGAGCCATGAACTGACCCTCACTTACGTGCATACCGTGTGTCCCGACTCCTCATTGCCTTGCCCTTTCTTGTGTGTGTGTGTGTGTGTGTGTGTATGTGGGGACGGGCTAGCTCGAACTTTGTGGGGGCTTGGATTCGCACGGCGGGAGGAAGAGGAAGAGGAAGAGGAGGCAAAGGGCCTACAAGCCTACGTGCCCGCGTCTTCGTAGTAAGCCGAGGGTCACGGGCTGAGCTGTGTGGCAAACAAGACTACGTCAAGAGGGTTACACGCCGGCAACCAACGAGATGGCGATGCGTTCCGCCGACCAACGCTTCGCCCGTCTCGACTGGGTTGGGTGCGGTCGTGCGGAACGAGGCGGGCGACGTTGGCGCCGATGTCTTCTCCCCCCCCAATCCACCCTCCAGGGGGAACCCGTATGACATGCCTCTACTGGGGCCTCAGTTTAGACCACCCCCAGTGGCTCCTCTTCAGGTCTTCAGGCGCCGATGCGCGTCCTGCCCCCCTCCCCCGTCTGCATATGGGATGGCCGCATGTTCGCAACGACTGGACTGCAACGCTCGACGGGTCCCGAAGCAGCGCGGCATTTTTTGTTCTTGTTTCTTCTCTTCTTTCTCTCCTCCTCCTCCTCCTCCTCCACCTCCGAACCCCGTCGTCTCCACCGGCGCAGCGGCGCACACGCCTTCCGCTCCATCGGGTCCAGAAGGCCCCGGGCCAGTCAACGGTCGCGTAGCTTGCTCATACAAAGCATTTTCTAAGCATGTTCGTCGTGACTTGGAGGAGGAGGAGGGGGGGGGGGGGGCGGCCCACGATGTCCTGCGGCTGGGAGGGGGGACGAGGGAGTGGAGAGAGGTTGGGAAAGAACAAAGAAAAACGGGGATGCCGAAGACGGCACCCCGAAATATTGGTTTTCCCAGAAAAGTCCCGCACTACACTAGATATCTGTTTTTCAGAGAGAGAGGTAGACGTTTCGTATGCGGGGAAATATAATGCGAGGCCGACAGTTGGGAGAGTTGGATTCAACTGTCGGTCAAGCTCGAGTGGGTTTTCCCTCACGAATGTCGTCGGCATGTATCCCGTACGGTACGATCGCATGTAGGCTGCGTGTGCGTCCTGGTCAATGCATGCAGTGGTACCGTACTACGGATACTTACCATCTACTTGCTAGGTCTCGAGGATGTCAGCTGCGTAGCCCCGACGACAAGGCTGGTCGTAGGCCAGTCCTCAGGTAGCTCTCCCATTAGTGAAGAGGATCCATCAATCCATTAGAGGGGGCTCGTGAGACGTCCCCCGAGGATACATAGATGCATTGGACCGCACGGGGCCGTCAGCGTCGGGTGGGTAAGGTGGCTGCGTGTCGTATGCGGACATGCCACGGCATTGGTAGCCTAACCGTCAAGCCATGTAGGTACACTAACACCAGGCTCGCCCCTTTGGTGCATTTGATGGGCGGCACACGAGACTCAACTGGACCGGTCTAGCGCTGGTGCTAGTGGCCGCGGCAGCAGTGTGATATTGACTTGACTTGACAATGGGGATGGGTGGATTGCTCTTCCAGCCGGCAGATTTTCAACCCTCTTTGTGGGAAGCGGGCTCGAGATGCCCAGAACGGAGGGCCATAACCGGCATCACCGGAGGATAAGTAGGGACGCGGGCATGACGAAGCTGCTTTTGTGTCCGCCGGCCCCTTGGCTAATTGGCCGACAAATAGCTCATAGCGGATGGCGGTCCTTTCTTCGGCCGCCCTAGCAATGTCAAAAGCGGTAGATCGTGTTCGAGAAGGGATAGGCTCGAGAAGATCGCTGTTCAACCACGACGTCTTGAACCGTCATCAGCCCACGCAGACCGGAGTTTTCCAGTGGCGTCAACAGAATCCTTGAACACAAAGAGAGAGACAGAGAAAGAAAAACAAAAAAACTCTTTCGGTCAAAGTACATGTCCTTTTTTTTTTTGGTCGCTGCTGGTAATTAGTATGCATACCTAAACTTGGACAAGGTGCCGTCATTGGTGCCGCCATTGGTGCCGGCCAGGCCTACCTAATGGTCCCTTGATTCGAGCCGCAGGCCCAATCCTTCCAACGATGATGTCGAGAATTTGACCGGCGGAAAGGATGATCCAAGGGTCTTGTCGCACGTTCATTTGGGGCAACTCGGCATCAACGTCTGTCGGCAATTGCGGTTAGTACCTTCTTGAAATGGCTCAGAGTACAGTACCCATGGGCTAGGTAGGAATAATAGTCATTCGTGGGCCATACGTGGTATCGGTATGGCCACGAGGGGAGGGGGGGGAGGGGCTGCTTCTGATCGGATTGGGAGTCCCCCCCTCTTGGAGGGATTAGTTGCGGTGAAGAGCGCCCCAATCTGCAGGCGATCCGGTTAACTTGACGGTGGCTGTTGGCAAGCTGGACACCAAAAAAAAAAAAAAAAGAAGAAGAAAAGAGGGGAACCCATGAAGCCCGAAGAAGCCAAAACAAGATTTGGAAAATGGTACCAGAAATGTCCAAAGTTCGGCACAGGCAAGCCCCCTTCTGAGCTGGCCCGAGTCGAGCAACCCGGCTTGGGAGAGTCCTGATGGGAACGGTGGAGTTGGACCCTTGGAGCAGGCATCAAAACATTGGCATGGCATCGTGGCCTGCGTCCCGAAAATAAAAATAAACAAAAATCTTGTAGACTTTTGCAGTGTCGTGTGTGTGTGTGTGTGTGTGTGTGTGTGTGTGTGTGTGCGTCCTAATGCATGTGTGTGTATGGGGGACCCCCAGGCACTACGCAGTAGACCCAAGCGACGGAGGGTCACTGGGCCGGGAGATGAGCTGTCATTCATCACTTTGGAGCTTCAAGCGTGAACCTTTTCCCCGTGTCCAAGGCAATTCAAGCTGCCAGTCCTCGTGAGCCTCCGTTCTCAGGGTCCAACCGCCCTAGTGGCTCGTAGCGTTGCAGTCGGCCAATGGCGCAGTTGACAAAAGGGAGATTGATATTCATAGAAACCGGCCGCCGTGCCTGGGGAGGAAGGGAGATGATGGATGGCTCAGGTCTCAGCGAGGCCAACCCGCCGTCTGCTGGATCGCCGGTGGTGGTGGTGGTGGTATTGCGTCGAGGCCTCGGTGCAGCCGTGCCTCTCCATCCTGGGAACACTGCGGCCTTCCCTTCTCCGACCCTGTTTTCTCACAATGCCATTCACTCGCAAATCATCTCGTGCGCCGCCTTCAGCCTGTTGTTGACTCACCCACCTTGTCGACGACTCAGACCCGAAGGCGTGCATCGCCAACCTGGCTCCCTGGCGAAATATCTCAGGCCAAGGCGGCTGCACTCAAGAATCGACCCATGTGTCACGACCTGCATGGTGATGGAGTCTTGATATTCTGCGCCAGAAACCTCTCTAGGGTTTACGCGTGGCAGTGACCAGAGACGAGACACACACACACACACTCTCTGTTCCAAGGGTGCCTAGGCCTAGGTACGGATAGTAGGTGTTGGCATGCTCGTCTACAACATCTGCGGGTGCACTGTGTCCCTCTCGACGCACGCCTGGGGGGGTGGCTGCGGCCCGCCTGGCCAACCGGCTGCATGTCTTCTCGGATCGAACCTGCCTGATAGGCTGAGCTGGGCGAGGGAATGCCGCACCGAGTCGCCATGGAAAGTTTCCCTACGTCCGTTTTTTGCTGCCCCCCCCCCATCATGTTCGGCCTGACTCGCAGGGGACGTGACGACGCAAGTCTTCCCAAGGCTCCGAGGTTTGATCAGACTTGAAAGCCAGAGAGACAGACTCTTGGTGAATGCCGCTGCCGACAATCGGGGACAACCTGTAATTTGAGCATCAACACTCGTTCAAAAGGAACGTGTGCCAATGAGCCGCTCGCCGTGGTCAAAGTCCCTCATCTCGCCAGAAGCCCATAACCCGACCAACGACAGCCGGATACCGCGTAGAAGCATTCGAACTGGTTTCTTCACCACCCCTGATGTAACGGTGAAGCCGTTTTCCCATGCAGGGCTGGGAGTTCGTAGTGTACGGATACGCATCCGTAGGTAGGTACGGAGTAGTTTAGATGGCCTCTGAGGCACAGGTTCGGTTATGCAGACCGCCCGGCTGACAAGGTCCTGGGGAGATGGAGAGGCTGGCACTAGGGCAGGAGCCTCATCCAATCAGGGGTTGGACGTTTGATGCCTCCAGCCCATTCGGTCTACTAATATCCGGGGAATCGGCATTGTCGCCAACTAGTAGCAACCACCACCAGAGGCTGGTGGGATTTCTAATTTCCATTTCGATGCCTCGATGCCTCGATGCCTCGCGCTAATGGGAATGATACCCTCCAAAGAGAGCCCCGGTGGCTGTAGATCCATCACGTGTCTCGCTGGAAAAGCATGGCGGTTTGTTTTGACTTGCTGGCGATGATGCGGTCCTGTTGCGCGGGCGTCCTCGATGCAAGAGAGACAGGCCGAGCGGCACGTGATCATGGTACCTATTGGGGCCAAGGAAGTTGGCTGGTTAGCTCGGCATCCAAGAGAATGCGTCACCGGATCTCGGTCCAAGTGGATTCCTGGTGGGCAGTGCTGCGGTGCATCGACATGATTGCACGGGTGCTTCAGCCTTTTGTCACCCCTGAATATTACATATTACATAGTCCGGGAGGTGAGTTGTTGTTTGAAGGACATGAACGAGAAGAGCACCGTGCACATGGCAATTCCCTGCATCGTGGGCATCCCGTTTCTCCAGTTTGCCGCCAAGGGCAAGGGTCATCACCACCCGAGTAGCTCGAGGATGGCCGTCGCTCAGTAGAACACGGGCAAATACTGTGCAAGGCCGGTGCCCCAAGGGAGGCAGGCCGTCACCTCGCAGCCAATGAGCAGGTCGAGACCACTGGACCGGTGATTGACTGACTGAGTGGCCGGGCATCATTCGTGTGATGCAAAGTCGGACGTGCGGCTCCAGTGGTCAGGCATCTGGATAGTGCCTGGCTCTCGGTGTCGGGAATGGTGGCAAAAGGAACAAAATAAAACAAAACAGTGCCCTCTAACGGGAGGCGAGCCGTGGACCGCGACCTGAGCCTCCCGGGCCAACGTCAAGCTGGGCGGGGGGCAAGCGAGATCGCCACGGCGAAGGCTGTCAATGTTTTGGTTTGTGTGTGAAGGGCGTAGGAGGATGGCAAGCGAGCCAACAGCTTGTTGTTGGCTGTCGTTGCGCGCGGTACATGTATCGTCTGGCCATGTGTGCGCGCGTGTGAGATGAGATTGGGGTTTCCCCCTTCTTTCTCCCCGGTGTACCAGCCATGTTTGGCCAGTGGGGGGTGCCCTTCCCGCCGTCAAAATCACCCCCCCTTCGAGTCGAGGGGGTGATGGTAGAGAAAGAATTCCAGGAATGACGGGCATCTATGATCTGAGCACGGTGAATGGCACGGTGTCGCGGGTTGTGGAGCGTGCGGTATTTCTGTTGGTGCTACCGCAATCTCACCCAAGTTGCAAGTTGACACGATGGATGTAGTTGAAATGCATGTGCGAATATGCACCCTGGGTTTGGTTTCCATTGCGGCTTTTGCTGGGTCTTGCCGTGGAAACGACAAAAGGACAAATGCCAAAATGCCGCGCTTGGCCGGACCTCGACACACTCGACTAGAGAAGCCCGCACCGGTCAATTTGGTCCCGAGTGCTTCGAGTGCAGCAAGGAATTTTTGTCTAATGAAGCTGCTGCCATATTTTTGGGACATGAATTTGGCCCGGGGTCATTGTGTCCGGAAATGGCTTGGTCCTTTGCTGCCGCATCCACATTGGCTGGAGTGTTTTGAGGCTGCTTCGTCTACAAGAGGCAAAACGGAATCAAGTGCGATGATCCCTCAATGACATTCCGGACCCCGTTGTCGAAGCCAACAGCACCGGGGCGGGGCGAAGGTGAGGCAAATGGCATCAAGGCCTCATCACGGTCGCTAGGCAGTAAAGTAAGCACAAGTGTGAGTAGGTAGGTAATAGTACGGCGCAATGCCTTTAGTGGTCAGTATGGTGACGGTGAGTGGGGTGCCTCGCAGGCGCATATAGTCGTCATCGGCTGGGAATTTGCATCGCTGGAACCGGGGGCTTCGGCGCTGACTGGTCCAAAAAGACAGAGTACGAAAAAGACCAGCCTTTGGTGGTGACTGGGCCGCAGTGATCACCCACCCAGCAGATCGGATGATGGGCACAGTCCACCGACACAGACTGTCGCTTTGCAGTTGGAATTGCAGGCAACGGGGTGTGACCAGGGGGGGGGGGGATGGTTCGTTGCCCCCCTGGAGTGTTCGTTCGCCGAGCCCCGAAATAAGCAGAGAGCCCAGCGTATCCGTGGTATCGTAGTACTCGATAGGTAGGTAGTCAAAGGCGCAGAGGGGCGAAGAGAGGCAAGCCCCCGTCGAGTGTGTGTCGCTGTGGTACCAGGGTGTGCTTTGGTGCGTGTGGGCGAGTGCTGCAAAGTCCAAGTCTGGTCCTGGTTTGGCCCGGTTTGATCTGGTCTGGTCCGTGGTCTGGCTGGGCTGGGCTGGCACGCCCCGCTAGGATGAAATATGGAAGAAACTGGGGACTAGGGCGATGCAGAGAGGAGGCGAGGCGGCTATTGAGGATGGATGGAGACGGGAGAACGGTGCTCTGTGAAGGCGGTCAGCAGTCGCGGTCATGTCATGGGAACGTGAGAAGGGAAGGGAGGGGAAGGATGTTGAGAAAGAAAAAAAAAAAGAGGAAAAAAAGGTACCAGAGATTGTGTTGGTGAAGCGGGTTGATGCGAGTACCTATGAATACCGGTACGAATATCTGCTCTGCCCGCGACAAACCCGCCTCCCTGGCCCGTATGCAAGGTACAGGCCACTGGCACAAATTGCACAAGGCTAGCCCAATGCTCTCTGGTACATCTAGAAGCCTTGAGAGACTGGGTCATCCCAACTATCCGTACGTACCAGATAGTGTTGGAGCCGAACCGCCATTGACGATTCTCTCTCTCTCTCTCTTTATCCCCCCGCCAGATGACCTACTGGCTTTTTTTCTCGTTTCACTCGGACGCCCGGGCGTGTTGGACAAATGGACCAGAGTTGTCGTGGAAGGGGATGTGCAGTGTGCAGTATACGAATACTTCGTAGGCACAGGTAGTTGTTCGGTGGGAGAGGCGGCCACAGACAGCACGATACTTTTGTCAGAGGCCAAGGTAGACAGACGGTAGGCCGAAAGCAGACGGACCATTACATGAGTGGTGTATCCTTTCTTTGTTCCTCGGTGGTGCATTGCATGACCGGATCATGTCCGGAGGTACATATGGAGGAGAGTGTGTTCGCAGTGGGGGGCGAAGGGGCGCTGAGCTGTCATGATGGAAACTGTGTCAGCGTTGCTTTTGGGGGGCCCCCAATCAACGCCTCCGTCACCCACCCGACTTGCAGTATTCTCCGGGTCTCCATTGCTGCCACGAGCGAGGTTTGTTGTGTGTCGTGTCGTGTCGTGTCGTGCCGTCTTCAGCGGATGGGCTGCAAAGTGTGTAATCAGTCACATCGTACCAAGGCTCAAGCCTGTCTGTCGTTGTCATTTTCATTGTCGCCCCCGTATTCGTAGGGTCGGGCAAAGTCTCGGTCTCTCAGCCGATACACTGTTGGTGCCGGTCTTTATTCTCCGGTGACATTGTCGCCCCGGTCGGCCTATGACTTCGGAGTACATAGTATGTTTTTTTTTTCTTCTCTTTTTCATTTCTTCCTGGAGTGTGTGCAGTGAGTGTCGCGTTTTAGCGCTGGGTTTCCTCGACCGACACCTGGCCAATGAGAGTTTCGACGGTAATTCTGCCTCGGGACCCACATTTGGACTCTTTGATTGGGAAGGGGCGGCGGCGGAGGGTGCGGCAGGGAAGGAAACCAAGTGTAGCAGGAGGGAGGTGCAAGGGAAGGGAAGGCAGCAAGCACACACACACACACGCGCACACACACACACACTGAGCAAGACCAAGCAGCTCGCAAAGGCAGGAGCCGGGGCAGGCAGGCAGGCATGCCTGACAAAACAGAAACAGCGACAGCAACAGCGGCGGCAGCAACAAACAGCGCCTGCAGCGCTAGGGGTGCAGATGCGATGCTGCGGCAGTGCGGGTATTGCCCACCCCTGCCCCTGCCTGCCTCTGCCTCCTGCCTCCTGACTTCCCTTCCCGCCGCCTCCTTGTGGTCCGGTCCTTCCTGGTGGTTGAGGTTGACGCGCACCTACCTGGTCAGTCATCTCCTTCGTCTCCCGCGCCTGCCACGCTACGAATACTTGCCATGTTTCTCAATTCGTGGATGCAGAAGGAGCCCCAGCTGCTTCCTGCCGTTCCCAAGCAGTAAGCTTCTATTCGTAGCTGCCACTTGGTCTCTCACGTCGAGACGCCCCCCAGGGCATGCATTGGTCGATGAATGAATGAGTGAGCGATGCATGACACACTCTCTCGCCCGCACACAAATTATGTTGTCCAGTGCATCAACTTTGTCCAGATACCAAGGCTTAGTTAGGTTAGGTATCGAGGTGTGGTGTGTCGGGTGGTGTCGGTGTCGGTGCCTGCAAAGGTTCCTTTCCATCCACTGGCAGCCACATACACCCATTGGTTCATCCGTCCAATGGACCAGCCATCCACACTCGAAACGGGTGACTGATGAGTGTCAGTGTGGGATGAGAGAGATGTGTGCGAGTGTGTGTCCGCGGGCGTGGTCCTCCTTCCATCCCACCCGTCCAGGCAGCACCACGAACCGTCACAAACAGCAGAGCCAATGGACGGCAAGCTTCCCAGTCGTGTTTTTTTTTTTCTTTAATTTATTTTTGCTCACCACTTTCCCTTCCTTTCCCGAAAGCGGTGTCGGGGGAGTGGGTTCTAAGAGGAGACAACGTCCATCTGAAGGCGCTGGCCAGTATCCGTGACTGTCCCTCCAAAGACAAGTACGTATCGAATCTCAGTGTTCCATACCTGAGGTACGAATACTGGCTGTTCGTACCGCCCTGTCCCAAAAAACGGGTCTGCGATACGTACCCGACCCGATGACGAAGTATCTCCGTACCTTCTTTTAGCGTGTGGTCCCGTCGGAGCCAGTCACCCTGTCGTCTCCACGTCGAGACCCGGCGCAGGACCCGCCTGTCCTTTATTTTTTTTATTCTCTGGTTTTTTTTTTTACATTGGTTTTTGATGGCCGGTTCTCTCTCTCTCTCTCTCTCTCTCTCCCCTGGGGCCTTCGCTGTCACACTCACACACTCATTCACTTTCCCTAGTTTCCCTTGGCTCTGGAACACGCTTCGCTTCCTGTGCCAGTTCCAAGCCAACGCCGCCGACCTGGCCAAAGCTCCGCTGGAGGATGTGGCGACGACCAGTCAAGACCGGAACTTGTTGCACCAGCGCCCCCTCTCCACGCACCCCTCGTCCCTGTCCCCGTCCCCATCCTCGTCCCTTGCCAGCCCAGTCCGTCAGTCCCGGAAGTCTACGATGTAATCGACATCTAGAGAGAGCGAGAGAGCGAGAGAGACGGCCCAGAGGAAAACCATCCAACCCGGGGCACGTGGTACGAGTACTACTAGGTAGATACATAGTGTAAGGGTATGCACGGCGTGGCATTCCCGTGATATTACTACCTACTTGGTGATTCTGTGGTTGAGTAATTTGAATACCTGCCTCTCCATTCGTCTCGTGTCGTTGGCGATCAATGCACAAAATACGTAGGTAGACAGGGACAGCGGCTGCTCGATTCGAGAAAGGCAAAAAAAGAAGGGGAAAAAACGACAGTGATGCAAGAGGGTGTACGAATACTCTGGATTTTATTAATGTGTACAGTATGTATAGAGAGCACTTTACGTGTATCATTTGCTGGCTTGTATTGGCCCATTCTTGCCTCCCAGGGTCCCAAACGGTGGATGGTGAGAGGTGTGAGAGGAGTCGAGGTATTCGTATTTCTGCTACCGGGTCGGGTCCCTTCCTTTCTGAGTCTTGCCTTCTGCGGCCGCGCCCCCAACTTTCCTTTCCCGACCAGCCCAGCCCGAACCCACTTTCCCGGCCCTGTTGCCCTGCCCTGCCCTGTCTGTCCTATCCTGCCCTGGCGTCAAAGGTCCCCAACAAGTACCGACCTCTTCCTTTTTGCTTCATCGGTACTTGTCTTCGCCCCGAGGGGTACCTCGCTGGCCACTCTTGATAACCTAGGTAGGTAGGAACGACACCTACCTACCTATTCGTACCTGCCTGCCTTACCTACCTACCTACCTTTTCGTACATACGACGCGTTACGAACCGCTGTACCCCCAGTCTCCTCTCCTCTCCTCTCTCTCTCTCTCTCTCTCTCTCTCTCTCGCCTCCATTCACACCCACGCCGCCATCATTCCTCTCCACTTTACATCCTCACCCCCCGTCCCCCGTCCTTCTTCCCCCATCTCCATCCCGTCCATCCCAACCCGTCCCATCCATCCATATCACTCTTCCAAATTCTTCTTTTCCGACTTTACTCCTTCCCTTCCTCTCTCTCCCCCCTCCTCATCCTCCAAATCTCTTTCTCCCCCCTCTCTACCCAACCCTCGAATCCGCCGTATCCCGACAAAACACTTCGTCGTCGACTTTTGCACGATACTCTCATCCAAGTCGTCGACAACCTAGGATTCAGGTTCTCGTCCTCCTCTCTTCCTTTCTCCCTCCCTACCTCCCTCGCGACGTCGAGCCGATTCGATTCGACCATCGTTGTACCGATTCACCCGGTTTCCCCGCCACTGCAAGACGAGCCGATCCCTCCCCATGTTCGTTTGATCGAAAAAGCCATCGCCATCACTGCGCGACCGCTCAACGTCGAATTAACCACCCCGACCTCATTCTTCCGCCTCCGCCCTCGTCTCCCTCTCAACTTTGTCCTGTGTTTTTCTTTCAAAGGTAAGCTTTCAAGTCCCAAGTCCCAACCATGTCTGCAGCCAGAGTCTGTTGCACACGAGCTTCTACCGTCCATTTCGCCCGAGTCCTGGCCTCGAATCACTCGTCCTACCGACACATGTTACGACTGTGACGCGGTGCTCCCCAGTTCTCGATGGCGTCACCAGGCTCAGTCTATTTTTTTTGTTGCCGTCGTCGCCTTTTCCCTGCGTTCCCGCACCGTCTGGCAGTGCTTGTGTGTTTACTCTGTGGCCCGGTGTGCTGGAGCAACCTAGCACATGCTGCATTGCGTTCCCACAGGGAACACCCTTCTCTGCTCGAATTGCCCTGGTCGCCTCGCGTCAACTCACCACTCCAACACCGGCCCGCCAACTCTTGACGCATCATTCGACGAAGCTTGTGTGTCAGACTCAGGCACAGACTGTCAAAGTTTTCCTGCTTTCCACCACGCACTCGCTAACCATTCACCACTCGCAGCTACAGCTAGCTTCGGCCTTTTCCCCTTTGCACGACTTTCTTCGTCCCGTGTCTAGCGGCCCTTGGTTCTTCTGTGACGCCTAGACCATTATCCTCCGTTCAAGCATCCATTCCGAGTCAGCCATCACATCATCCTTCACCCCGAGATCCTTCATATTCCTGGGGTTTTCGAGCTGTCAACGATTGTCGATCCGCAACACATTCCTTCATTTAGCCTCGATCTCTAGACGTATCCGCCTTCCGCTGTCGATACAATCACACACTTGATGGCTATTCGCAGTTACTAGGGGCTCGTTATTCACCCGCTCACCAACCTCGGCACCTCGTGTCTATCGGCCTTGGACATCACTGCTTGCACGTTGCCGTTCTCTTCCCCACTTGCCAAGCGTTCCCTCCGAGTGCCTCGAGCAACCTCATCCTTGCCCGACAAAGGTCCTTTCACGATCTTCGTCGGTCTTCCCCCCCATCACCGCCATCATGCCTGGAGGTGTCTGTGCCGTCCTCGATTACGAGGTCGACCAAATGGCCGAGTTTGTCGCCGAGATGGCCACCCGTGTGGTCGTGCCCTTGTCCACCACCGCCGTCACGCCCCCGTTTCGCAAGTTTGTCTCGCAGATTCTGTCTTCAACGAGACTGCCCAAGAGCACCATTCTCCTCGGAATGAACTACCTCGCGAAGCGGGTCAACACGCTTAAGCAGAACAACCCTTCGTACACAGTCCCCGAGGGCCAAGTTTGGCGCATGTTGACGGTGTCGCTGCTGCTCGGCAGCAAGTTCTTGGACGACAACACCTTCCAGAACCGTTCTTGGTCTGAGGTGAGCGGCATCCCCGTAGCCGAGCTCAACGCTCTGGAACATGAGTGGCTGGAGCAGTCTAGCTGGTGCCTCTACGTCAACCTCGACTACAGCGCCGACTACAAGGCTTGGCTCACTAGCTGGGACGACTGGAAGGTCCTCAAGGACCAGGCCGCCGCCAGGGCCAGCCGGGAGAGACTTGTGCCCGCCATCGACACCAACATCAACCGGTACGGCGGACGATCTGCCTATCATACGTTTGTTCAGCAGCAGGCGGCTGAATACGAGCGCTACGAGGCCATCAAGCGCAACGAGCTGGCGTGTCACCAGTACGGCAGCTGGAACTGGCCATCCGCCCCTCTCACCCCGCCGGACTCTGGCTACGGCACCCCCGAGTACATCAACTCTGCAACTTCGGCTAACGCCCGTTACAATGACTGGTTCTCTCAGGCAGCGGCCAGCGGCCAGTGGAACACCCGCTACCAGCAGCCGTCTCACAACTATTACGGCCAACGCCACCAGACCTACTCGGGACACTACAACTACCCTCAAAACATTTGGGAGCACGGTGTCGCAGAGTGCAGCTGTGCGAACTGCGTCGGGCCCGCCGCGAAGCCGGCCGCCTACTTTGCGCACCCCAGCTTCGGTCAACCCGTCATGGGTTGAAATCATTGCGATCCCTGTTTGGGCCATCGCGCCTCTACGTGACTGGAAGGGATTTTTGCCATCGGAAAAGTTTGGGAGGTCTAGCGTCACCGGAGACGCAGGCTTTTGTTTGTTTTTTTCTTTCTCTTTCTGGCATGACGATACATTTGCATTCTTCAGATACCCTCTCACGACGAGAAACCGAAAGAAGCGGTTATTTGACCGAATGGTCCCACACGTCGGCTTTCGACTTTACGACACATGGGCAACATGGCTTGGTTTCGATCCCACCGTCCTGCTGTACGCACTCACAAATCGGCTCCAGGATTTCTCTTGCGGAATCACGGGCTTTGTTGCGTCTGGAAACGGACGGTGCGGTGCATCGATTCTCCGGCTGCGGCCCTTAATGACATATTTCTTTAATTCTTTCCCCTTGGTATACGGATAAATTCATCATCGGCGTTTCGAGGTCACCTGTTGCGATTCCCCCCCTCCCCGGAGTTTTCTCAATAGAGTTTGTGGCAGTGTATTTTGTTTTTTTTTGCGTGTGGATGTGGGTGGGCCGGTAGAGCTTCTCGCTTGCGTCGTTATCGTTTCGACCGCGGGGCAAGGCACGACACGGCGCCCTGGTCGGCAAATGGCTTCGACATGAGTAGGCCCAGTCCGATCGGGTCAGCAACACAGATTACTCGCTGCCAAGAGGTCTCGTCACATCTGGGCGCCAGACTGGAAACCAGAAGACTCGGCAGATGCTCGACCAAGGCTCCCCCGCCTACTTACGCCATTTCTTTTGTTGCACGTCACAGAACGACACCGTTTTTCTAACTTTAACTCACCGCCGACACGACAAACACTGCCTTGCCTAGTCCGGTTCAGAGCAGGACCGGATGGATGCAGGGTGGACTTGGCTGACAAGGCCGACATGGTCTTGAGAAGACGCGGGCCTGTTGTGTTGGCACGAGACGGGAAAAAAAAAGACGACTGGCATGGCACCTCAGCAAAGGCGCTATGTGCCGATCAGTGTTTACTTGGCTGTGTATGCGCGGGCATACGCGTTTGTTTCGCGAGAATGGAAAAGAAAAAAAATCTGGACTCTCATGGAGAGGTGTTCTGCATCGTGGTCGATTGGTCAATTGGGAGGGAGGCAATTCCTCCAGGGAAACGAAACGGCTTGGAGTTTTATTTCTTCTTCTTCACTTTGTTATTATGCATTTCATGTTTGGCCGGCACGCGTTTCGTCTTTTCTTTACCATTCATGGTGAAGAGGGTGGACGCCGTCTCATCACCCTTCACTGTTCATGACATTCTTAGACGTTTATTTTTTTTTTCTACTTCTGTTTCCTTGGTGTCAAAATTGGCACTCTCTCGAGAGCCAAGGACAAGGAGTTTTAAGACACTGACGGAGAAGACGGATAACGTGGGCTTACTCTTCGGCGGCGGCGACGGATTGGAGTAGTTTTACATGTTTAACGACGACAAAGGGTTCATTTTAGGATGGGCGCAAGCCTTCACCCAGGTACACCAGCGTTGCTGGTAAGAGAGCATACCGTTATGTCAAAGGGCAGCTTGCGAGCCATCAGCCATGGGATGGCTTGAAAAGGGTTCATGGGAAAAGAATGAGACTTACTGGAAGGAAAAGCAAGGGCGGACACAAACGGCATGCTCACAAGGCGACCCAATGACACCTATCAAGTACTGGGGAGGTGGCAGTCCTAGATGAACAGACAAAAAATACACAAAACACATCAAGATGATCTTTTTTTCTCTCTTTCTGTTTTGCTTGCCTCTGCACGCGCTCTCTCCCTCTTCAAATTTCGTCTTGTTCAGTCCAACTAACAAGTATTTACCCTAGGCTTGCCTGTACCGCTCTAGGAATGGCCCTACTTGCAACGTTTGGCGTAGACCCAGGGGGCTTGCTGTCGTTGCGCAACATGAGATGCGTCTCTTTCTGATGATGACAACGCGCCTGGGAAGACGCCCCCCCTTCCCCCGAGAGGGTAAATGACGGACATTCCAAGGGTTAGTCGTCACTTCTGATGATGTCCTATTGATTGCGCAATCCCCCCTCGCGCGCGTGCAGGCTTTCCTATGTACCTTAGGGAGGGGGTTCGATGAGATTTGACTTGTGACGGTTTGTCAAGTGAAATGGTGCACATACAAGTGAGTGTGAAGCAAACGTTGCGGCAAGGGATGTATGACTGTCACAAGCAACGATGTGCAAAAGGTGGGTGGTGAGCAAAGGTTGACCTCCCTGAGGACTTCACCCTCAAGGAGGGTGCCTATGTTACTCGATAGGGCACGTCAAGAAACACCATGTGAGTGCAGTGGCCGTAAACCCGTTCAGATCATAGAGACTTGCGTCAGGAACCGACTCGGCCATCCCTGGCAAGCCATTTCGGTGTCTGGCGATGGTGCTGTGGGAGCTGCCGGGGCGCGGTGGCGTGGAAGAGACCGCAGCGACAGACAGCTGAAAAGGCGGGCAACGCGCGCGCAACGAAACGATAGAACGGGCAATAGACAATGGCACAAGAAAAGAGATGGGAGTAGTAGGCCAACTGCGTATAGTCTAACCAGGTTGAACCCCTCCCACGAGGACGACTTCTATGGAGAATAGCATAAGCTACAAAAGTGGATCCATAGTTGCTGTACTGCAATCGTGGTTTATGTATCCTCGTGACAACTTCCTTGAGGTCAACTACCTACACGATGATCACGTGGACAGGCATGCTGCAGGGTGGGCAATGAGCAGGTTAACCAGTTCTATACGCCGGGACTATGCAAACGAGCACGAGAGCCAGTGCGCATGTGTACGTAGATTTGGCAGACAATATAGTAGCTTGTTGTGAATGTAGTCAAGTTGGGGGAACTGGTTTCTTCTTTCTCATTCATCTTCCGCGGGGCAAGAACAACTCTAAAAGTGCTGTAGACCTAGCAAATATGATGTCCCTAACATGCGCATAGAGAGCATTAGCCACAAGTGACTTTGCCCAGGGTTCAGTCCTGCGGCGGCGAGCCCTAAAAGTCAAGTCTGTGAAGCGTGTTAGTACCTCGGTCTTCTTTCCAACGAAAGGGGGGAACTTGTTCAGCGTACCGCTATCCTTCCTTTATGCGGTGCATTCGGCAGAAGTGTCGCAGCAGCGCCACGACAGGCCTTGGTTCGGGATACCGCCGCAGAAAGTTTGGCCGCCGGGGCACGAGTTCTGGCTAAGGGAACCTGGCAGCTGTTAGTCGGTGCGGTCAAAATACACGGGCCAGTGACCGGAACGTGACATGGAAGAGGTTGAGAAGAAGAAAAGGGATTGGGGAAGGCCAGGGGTCAAGCTCTTACCGCCGCCGTTGTAATCCGAGCAGCCCGCATAGGCGTTGGAGACCAACAGAGCGGCGACAGCGGCGAGGATCAACTTGGGAGAGAACATGGTGATTGTGTGGAGAACCGAATGCAGTTACGATTGTGATGGGAGAGGAAATAGACAAAGTGGCATTGAACATCGCTGAAGACGGTGGGCCTACATATATAGTCCCAGACGATGGCTCGGTCGTGGAGACGGGGTATACTGCGTAATACTGCTTGTCCATGCTGGGGTAATTTAGAGCGACTATCCGTATTGTCCGGCAACGGTTGAACCCCCTTGTGGCTGAATCGTGTACGAAGTATCCGTAGTACGATGTATGGATATTGAATCATGAGTTTGTATACGTGAAACCCCTGCCTTGAAGTGCGGTGGCACTCTGACGTGGCCGCAATTGGTTGATCAACGCCAAAACAGAACCTTAATCAGGGGTTAAAAAAATAAATGCCCATATACGGATACTGGGGGAGTTTCTTTCGGGGTAGGAAGCCATAACTCCGCCGTTCATGCCTTTGTACATCGTAGGTATGTGAGCGGGCAAAGACATTACTGCAGGAGGATATGCGATTCGACGTTTGGAGCGACATACATGAAGGACGACGGCTTGAAAAAAATAACAAGGGAAAAATAAAAATAAAAGATACGGATATAAATAACCATGTCTCAAACGCAACTCCAACGAGCCAAGCCTCCAGACTATACAACATCGGCGTCCTCTGAATAACCCAACAAGCCATTGTGACCAGTCGCCCGTAGTCCGTTACCTCGCCCGCCCGCCTTCTCTCTCGGTGAAACGCTCGGCTCCCCGCTTCCAAGCCCGTAAGTCCTTGTGTTTAATGACCTCCCCCAGGTTGGTCAAGATGAACCCTCCTCTCGTCAAGTGGGCGGCGTCCCAGCACTCCTCGACACGACAGGCACCATCCCTTCGGCTCGTCTATCAGTGCCCCCCCCTCTACCGCTACTGCGGTATGAGTACTGGGCGGTCCCCTGCAAGGTCGCACGGGTACACGACGATGGCCGAACACGGTCGTAGAAGCACAGTAAGGTCGTCACGATACTCTGCACGCCTCCAACACTTGGAAAAGGTGTTTGGTTCGCGACCAAGTGCTGTGAAATGGCCATGCTCCGTATGCAGCATTCTCACCCCTCTGGCACCTATCCCACCTACAGAGTAAGGGGAAAGAAACACGCGCAATGCTTAGAGGACGCAAACTATGGCCGTATACACAGTGCCACCCTTCTCGAGAGCCCGTCCGGATCCTCGGTTGGCAAGCCGGGGTGTGAGAACTGCTTCTGAGTCGAAACCCGATGGTCACCGCCACCTTCCTCTTGCCCCCCTCCAAGACCAAGACAAGAGGAATACGTGGGATCTCCCTCACCCGGCCGGATTCGCACACGTCTCAACCTCTCCCTCGGGACACACTGGTTGTACACGTGCTGGCAGTATCAGGTCAAAATTCGTTACCCCTGTCAGGCAAACGGGGCCGCGTTTCTTGGATCCGTCTCATCGACGTGTACCTCGAGGTCCTCGTGCACGTCCGGCGCGGACCTGGCAAGTGAGAGTCTCTGCGTACGTAGGCCACAACTCCATGCTACCTTTTTAGGGACTTTGTTTCACTTACCCATCGCACCATAGTATGCATGCCTTTCTGGCACGCTGAACTGTACTCTTGCAGGGGTGAGTATCACAATGGCCATGATTGCCGTTGACGTTTGGGGGGAGGGGGGGGTTCGAAACCAGCAACATACCCTTTGGGTTCGACCACAGAAGCTAACCGGCGGGCGGGGCTTCACGTCAACGTACTGACCAAGGTGAAATGGCCATGTTAAAGAAGGGGTGGAGCAGCCCCGCGGCATCCTCCATATATGTGGACGTTGGTCGTTGGCGGTGTCTGGCGACGGACGTGGGACCCGGATCCGGAAGGTGGATGAGATGGAAAGCCCGGTCCGGTGGGCAGATGATCTACACGCGGCCAAATGGGTTGGAGGAGCGTGGTTAACGGAACGACGGGCTGTGTTGGTAGTGTGCCGAGTCCCCGGGCCCGAGTTGGTGATGGTTTTGTTGGTAGGGGTTCGGGGTGGCAGGTCAGAACAAGCAATCGGCGGCATTCTCCCATTCTGTTCTGCTTATAGGCCGAAGCGCCATGTCGGAAATCTTCCAAGGCTACGTCTCCCGAGCAATATAGTGACGGGTTGCCATTTTGGCACCTCGGTCGGCGCATGTGTGTACGAATTGAAACCAATTCTGGCAGAAAGCGAGGGTGTGCCAATGTCCAGTGACGAGGGGGGGCCAAACTACTCGGGAAGCCTTTCTTTGGGACACAACTAAACCGCGTCCAGTTCACCACAGTTCATAATGGGGGGGGGGGGGGGGGGGCGACCGAGGAGACCAAGCCGTCCATCGCGGCCCCGGCCGCACCCGCCGCCCATCGGACGAGCCGAACGACCGCCGGCCGACAGCGAGAATAGTGAAGCCGACGACAATTTCTTGAAGCCGCACTCGTCGGAGGCCCCATCAGAGGAGCCGGAGTACCCCGGATCCGCGCAGGTTGCGGGCATCATGGCTTGCATCCTGAGCGCCATCTTCCTTATGCCCCTGGTAAGCCCACAGCCCCCCCCCCCCCCCAGGATGAAGGACGAGTTCCACAGCGTCCGAGACATCGGCTTGTGCGGCAGCGCTTTCATGCTCGCGGCGTGCTGCTTCCAGCTCCTTTGGGGCAAGGCGTACACCTTCTACCCCATGGTCGTCATCTTCTTCGCTCTGCAGCCCGCTCCGGCCAGCTCGTGGGCCGCCTGGGATACTACACGCCCTTCTCCATGCTGTCTTCCGTCCTGATGCCCGTCGGCGCGGGGCTCCTCTCCACGTTTAGGGTCGACACGTGTGCCGGGAGCTTGTTGTCCTAATGAACCATGTCGTATTGGCGGAGACGTTCTGGATCCCGCTGTACTAATTAAAGACGACGTTAATGCCTGGATGAGATAGAAAACGATCCTGGCTTACGGCGAACCCAGTTATGAATAGAGTTTCGGAGGCTATCTTGCTTGTAGCCAGTTTTACCCTCTGGACTGTTAAACTACAGTGAACCGCCACAAAGTCTGGAAACCCCGCATCTATGGAGCACCACACACATCGCTACGTTCCGGGTCTCCAAGCCCTTTAGTGGTGAGCGGAAAGCAGTAGGTTATAACTTATTCGGAGGCCTATATATAGCCTTGTATTATATCATGCTGTGTGAGCTTCTGCTAGTATCAACATATACTTTCGTTGGCTTACCAATTTAGTCGTAAACAGCACCTCTATTATAAGTCCATGCACGTGACCTTGGATACTCTGGTGGGTGGGTCCCTTGGGTACGTACTCACTGCCCCCCCCCCGAACCCAAGCCGGCGGTTCTCACTCACATATAACACGTCTTGGCCCATCCGTGCGACCGGAGACTTTACCGATTCGAGGATCATTACGGTCACTGTTCGGAACCTGTCTGTCGAAAAAAAAAACAATCTCGGACGGTCGCGTTGTGAAGAGGTTTAATAAGGGTTTGAATCGACGTCTTTGTTCTTTGGTTGCTGCCACCGCCGCCACGCATTTCAACTTTTTCCGCTCCTCGCCCGTCGGAAGGCACTGAGAGCCTCCCCCGGTCTCTGAAGGGGGGGTTAAGGAGGGAAAAAGAAGCTCAGAGAAGGGAAACGTTTGAGGGTAAAAGAGACACGGCAAGTCTCCCGAGGAAAAGAAAAACAGCAACAAGACCTTGAGAACCCCCCCCCCCCCCCCCCCCAGAACATAGGCATGTCGCGCTTCGTGTCGGCGGGCGCGATCAACGCCGGGACGGGCGAGGCCGTCGTCGTCGCCGCCGGCGCCAAGGAGACGAAGAACGGGGACGCCGGCGCCGGCGCCATCGAGGCGAAGAAGAAGACCGAGTGGGAGATTGTGCAGCGGGAGCTCGAGGCCGAGAGGAAGCGGAGGGAGGAGGCGCGGGTTAAGAGCGTCGAGGGCGGGGAGAGGAGCCTGTACGACGTGCTGCAGGCGAACAAGGGTGAGTTTTGTTCTTCTTTCACACCCTCTCATGCGCTCCATGTTCCCTGCCTCCCGCGTCGTCCAGACAGCGGGTGTTGTGTTTGGTCTTGTTCAGGTAGCTCGCACTCGACTGACACTGACGCTGACACCGGTGGCGGGGGGACAAACAGCCGCCAAGCAGGCCGCGTTCGAGGAGGCCAACAAGATCAAGAACCAGTTCCGCGCGCTCGACGAGGACGAGATCGGGTTCCTGGACGAGGTGCGCGAGGCGAAGCGCGCCGAGGAGGAGCGGGTGCGGCGGGAGACGGAGGAGGGGCTCGCGGCGTTCCGGAGGGCTCGGGGCCAGGGCCAGAAGAGGCCCGGCGATGGCGGCGACGACGACGATGCGTCCGAGGTAGCGGCAGCGGCAGCAGCAACAGGAGGAGAAGGAGTAGCCACCGGCGCCGCTGCGGTGGTGGGTGTGGCCGGGGCCCGGGACGACGGGGCGGGCGCGGAGGAGGAGTGGGCCGTGGGGCCGAGGAAGCGGAGGAAGAAGGAGAGGGGGTTCGGGGTGAGGAGGATCGAGGAGAAGGAGAAGGAGAAGGAGAAGGAGAAGGAAAAGGAGAAGGAAAAGGAGAAGGAAGAGGGGAAGACGCCGGCCGGAGAGAAGGCCGTCGCGGCCGAGGGCGGTGGCGAGGGGAAGAAGGAGGAGGACGCCGCGAAGGGAAGCCCGCCCGCGGCCAAGGGGAAGCTGGGCCTCGTGGCGTACGGCTCGGACTCGGACGATGACTGAACTGGGGGCGGAGATGAAGGGAATGTGCAAAGGTAACGGTTCATTGCCCGAGGATCAAGCATGTACACGAGAGTGGAAGCCTAGGCATGTCACGCAAAGGCTCACGACGGATGGGAGACGAGAAACGCGAGATGGACGAGAAGAAAGAGGGGTGTACAGTAATATTCGTCGTATCGAAGCCGGGCGAGCCTTGTTCTTTTCGTCTTCCCTTTTTGCCCGACAAAAAACCAGAGAGTCTATATCATCATCCCCCCCCCCGGCCGTCCAATGCAGCAGCAGCAACATGATCATACGACAAGCTAGAAATTACAATATGGGTTTCGCGCCAGCTACCCATTTCCCCCTTCTGGCGGGCCGGGGTATAGTTAGTCATACATCCGTCTCTCTCTCTTCCTCTCTCTCCTGCAACCGGGCTCACTCGTCAATGTCGCCGACGTTGGGCCCCCTGGGCGGGCCCGCGCTGACGGCGTCCCAGCCCCAGCGGCAGAGCGACCGCAGGCCGCCCTTGATCCAGCCCTCGACCTCCTCCTCGGGCACGACGACGCGGCGCGCGCGCTCCTCGTCCTCCGGACGCAACTCAAAGCGGCGCATGCGCGCGGCGATGCGCGGGTCGACGACGACGGGGCTCGCCCAGACGCGCTCCTTGGCGCGCTCCGCCTCGTCCGCCGACTCGGGCGCCTCGGCGGCCTCCTTCCACACGCTCTTGACCCAGTTGCCCTCCTCGTGCTCGAGGGCGCGCTGCTGCTCGTACGGCGGGCGGCGGCCCGCGCCGTCGGCGCCGTCGTCCCGGCGGTCCTCGCACCGCCACTCGCGCGAGGCGGCGAAGCAGGCGGCGGCGACCTGCCGGCCGATGTCGTCGGCGAGGCGGCGGCGGGTGAGGTAGCGCTGCAGGCGGGTGAAGGTGCCGGCGAAGCCGAGGAGGTGAGGGAAGGGGATGGCGTCCGAGGGGGAGAACTCGTCGGGGATGTGCGGGGGCAGGGGGGCGGCCGGGTAGTCGAGAGGGGTGTTGTGGGGGACCGGCTGGGGCGGGCGGTCGGGCTTCTTTTCTCCCTCCTTGGGGGGTTCGTCGTCCTTGTTTTCTCCGGCGGCGGCGGCGGCGTCGGCCTCGGCGGGCTCGGGTTTGGGGGCCGCCTCCTCGGGCTTCTTGGGCGGCGGCGGCGGCGGCGGCGGGTCGAGGGGGCCGAGCCAGCCCTCGTGCAGGCCGCGGACGTACTCCTTCCAGGTGTGGCGGCCGATGACGATGTCGCCGGCGGGGCCGTCGTAGCGGGGGACGCCGTTCTTGCGGCGGACGGCCTCGCGGACGTTCTCCTCGGTGGGCAGCAGCTCGAGGCCGGGCCTCTCGTCGAGGGAGCGGCGGCGGCGTATCTTCTCGGCGACGGCGGCGCGGACGTCGCCCTGCTGGCGGCCCTGGACAAAGTCCCAGTCGAGGCCGGAGGCGGCGAGGACGGGCTTGACGTACTCGATGAAGTGGTCCTGGGCGACGCGCAGGCCGTCGCCGGGGGGCGCCTCGAGCAGGACGGTGAGCTTGCGCGGCAGCTGGGAGGGGCTGGCGAGGGGCTCGCGGGCGAGGGGCGCGACGGCGCGGGCCCAGCGGGCGGTGGCGCGGTTCTTCTCGCGCTTGTCGTAGATGACGGCGGCGGAGAAGGCGCCGGTGACGGAGAGGAAGATGATCCAGTTGCGCGAGGGGAGGCGCTTGGGGGGCCCGCGGAGGCCCATCATCTGCCATACGGGGTTCGGTCTCGCGGCTTTGTAGCCATCGGCGGCCGAGGCGGCGGTCGCGGTCGCGGTTGCGGTCGTTGCTGTGGCCGCCGTGGAGGTCGGCGGGGTCGGTTTCGAGGCCGCGGCCGCCTGAAAAAAGAGGGCAGCGTCAGTCTCACGGGAAACGTCTACATGTATGTGCACGTGTACAAAGCGACCATTTGACGGGATCGCGGCTTTTGCTCACCTCGGGCGGCGTGGGATTGGAGTCGGCCATGGCTCGGGGTTGGTGGGTACGGGCCGGGCGGGGAGGTGATCGATTAGTTTTTTTCGGAGAGTCACAGAGAGCCGGAAAGCGCCGCTGGGGGCATCACAGAAAAGGGAGCGGTCGAAGAAGCCGGCGGCTCGCAATGCCTCCTATGGTGTCCCTCGAAGCCGGGGCCGGGAATGAGGTTTATGGAAATTTTACGGCTTGGGCGCGATAAGAGCTTCGGCGGGTTATCGCATGCAGCCGTCCCGAAACGGCATGGCGCGGGTTTGTCATCCGACCGGTTTCCCTCGGGGTCCGTGCACGGCGCAGCTGTACGGAGTACGGATACTTGATCTTGATTCAAGGTAGTAGGTACGGACAACCACCATTGTATGACATTATTTTCTGGCTCAAATGGATGGACCAAGTCGTCGCGAAGACCCGAGAATGCGTCAATATGGTTCGCCTTAATCCCCGAGACTTTTCCATGGAATTTGAAGCACAACCAATGCGTTTCCACTGTGTTTGTGGAAGACGGACCCTGGGCCGAGATTCCGGCGGGAGATGCCCCGGGGCTGGCGATCTCCAGACTTGACATCGGATCTGGGTGCATGATCGCCTCCTTGGCAGATGGACAAGAAAACGCTGTGATGGCAGGCGAACAACTAGATTACACTACGTCGCGCTTCCTTGTCCCGTCCTCGCCCTCGGGCGACGATTGGCAGCCATCATGGAACGGCGGGTGCATCACTGGGCAGAATCCGACACGGGCACAGGGCGTCACCCGAGCCGAACGCGGCCTCGAAACCGCCAGCCTCGTCACGCCCGCCGCAAATAAGGAAGAAAAGAAAAAAAGAAGGAAAAAAAAGAATGGGTGTCGGACGCCTCACCGACGGGCAGATGCAGCTGGACGGATCGGGATTCAGGTGAGCCGCAACCTGGCACGGGCGTTGGACAAGCCTGGATGCCACTCAGGCGGAGAGTGTGCAACGGTGCCATGTGCTGAGAAGGGCGGGTGTGACGACGGTGGGTGCAAAACGGTAGCACCGAGAGCTATTTATTCATGCCAGAGTGCATGTCCCACTGCGGCTGCCGACGGCACACGATGTCTCGTGGTCGAGGTTCGGCAGACTGGCCTGCTGGGTTCAGTTGGCTCTTGGGGCATCCAACTGTGTGCAGAGGTAATACAGCAGGGAAGGATTAGACGGGATGGTAAGACAAGTGATGCTGGAGAAGGCATGTGTCTGTCTGCAACGCTGCAGCGAACAGACGGACAGACGGACTATTGAGGGAAGGGCATGTATCCGTACATTGGTGGAAATGGTGAGACGAGGCTGCACGGAGGATATAGGTAGGCACAGACAGGCGTGGGTTGAATTACTACTACTATGTACAAGTCTGATGCCGAGAAGCAGGTGCTTACGTAACCGAGACGGGATTGACTCTTGGTGAACAGTCGGTGAGGAAGAGGCGTTGCGTCGAGTGTGCATGCATGGCAGGCAGGAGCCGTTAAGCGAGATGGCCGGCCTTTACACCGAGGCATCGCTCGCTTTTCTCCTACTACTGTTATTCAGACGAGGTACGGAGTAGGCAATAATCCGTAGTCACCTACGCCGTAGCCACTTGCGGAGTACGAATACACTGCCTTGCCTACTTCGCACGCAGTTTACTAGTTTACCGAGTATCCGTACTCTATCTGTGCAGTAGTTGCCGATGCTAAGCATTAGATACACTAGTTGTTGCGCCCCTCCTTCCTCCTTATTAACCTACCGCCCCGCACGTCTTGTGGGTCCGACCGGGCAGTAGCAGCATCAGGAGCAGCGGTGACTGACATGCAGGAAGGCAATGAAGGAAAGGGAGAAAGAAAAAAGAAGGAAAAAAGAAAAAGGAAATATCCAAGGCGGGCAGGCGTGTTGAAGAATGTGTTCATGTAACTTACCCTCGATGCTTTTACATGCTACTGGACAGCCGTGCCATACGTCATACACCACACGTGACCCATGGACACTGGAGTTGAAAATCAAATGAAACAAAACAAAGATATTAACAACGGAAATATGGATAAGAAAACCAGTAAACGTGACAAGGCACTCAACGGTCGACGAAATCATGGTTTTTGTTTTTTTTTGCTTTTGACTTTTTATTCACTGCTCTTGCTGGACTACCTATGTAGTACAATGTAGTAATAGAGTAGGGCCAGGCCGGGCCAAGAAGTCGAGATGCACCGTTGCAGGACGTGTCAAGTGGATGCGATTCCAATGGTCGCCGCCCCGCTCTCGCGACCGCACCAGCCACTCACAGGCCGTCCTTTTTCCTTGAATCTCAGGGGGCCGCTGGGGCCCGACGAGGGGAGCCACCCAGATCCACGTTTCTGCTTCAACTCCTGAGTCTGTCTAGGAATGCTGTATCGTACATTGTACACACACACACACACACACACACACACACACACAGGTCGTGAGTGGTAAAGCGGCGACTTGGAGAGCAGAGACGAATGTACGGATACAAACACCTACTTACACGTGGCAGTGCAAATACCTACCTACTTGTATGTGCATACGTCTATTCGTACGGCCGCCCTCACGGACTGGATGAACCCAATTGCATGCATTCCGGGGTTTGACAGAAGTACATCGGTACTTTGGTGTACACTGCTGCTCTGTACCAAGGTACTTTTGCCATTGGACCATCTCCGCCGTCCGCCCCACGACCGACCCCTTCCCAGGTACTGGCCATGTACTTTGTACTTACTTACCCATGTACGATGTACGAAGTACCTACTCTACGACCATTCGTACGTAGGTAGTTTAGGTAGCCATGTCCATCCTCTTCCCCCCTCCCCGCCAAGTCCACAAAGTCGAAATCCTCCCACCCCTCAACCGCCTCCTGTTCCGCCGGTCAACGGCGACCATCTTGTCTCTCTGTCTGTCTGTCTGTCTTTCTGTTGTCAGTCACCCTCCTACTACAAACCCGGTCTCGTGACCTCGACCTTGCCTCAACTTCAGCTCCGTCTGCCTGGCCTGACCTTTCGAGCCACGAGGTGCCTCATCTCGACTTCGATCCGACAGAGCCACGGATACGGATCCTGCGCAGTGGTTTACTCCTGCTCCGTACCACCGACTTTGCCTCCCGCCCACCACCTAGCTCCGAGACTAGCTCATTCCTCTCCTTTTCCAGAGACTCGGACCTTGAGCCCCTCTCCGCCACCTTTGCGCCTTATCGACAGCTCCCTCCTCTCCCTCTCCCTCCCCCCTTACGTTGGTTTGGGAAAACAACCACCACCACCACCACCACCACCACCGCCACCAACCTTTTCCTGCCCATCTCATCTCACCCCTAGACTCCAAAAGGGACGAATCCTCGTCTACAGGTACAGTTTCCTCGCACCGTTGCCTCTCCCCCCGCCTCATACGGATACCTGCTCCTCCATCTCTCTTCGCCTTAATCGGGGGCCACACGTACTGACTGACTCCTCCTCCTCACCAAGTCTCATTGGGTTGCCATCGACTCTCACCTACTCCACCGCCCACCGCAATCTACTCTTCCCTCGACAACCGCACCGGGGGACGCCCCGAATCCATCCAACCACCCACCCGCCTTGACCCTGAGCACCGCGGCTGCACCCTTCCATCCTCCCCGCCGCCGTCCCGAAGCAATTAGCACCAAGCAATAGTAGCACTCCGACCTTGCTGCCTCAACTTCCATCTTCGGCTTGGCCAGAGCAAGCCCGCCCGCTGTCAATTAAAACTGTCATATTGCTGCTGGTCGCACGCACAGTCCGCGCAAGCCCCCCCCCCCCCCTACCCGCCGCACGCCGTGACCCCTACCCCGAGTCAAGACGAAACCTTCGCAATGGACGGTAATAATAACCGCCTTTACCTCAACATCGGGAACAACAACGATCGCTTGGCTCCTGGCGCTGACCGACAGTATCCCACCACCCCCTCCACCTTTCCCCAGCCCGTCTTCCCTCCCCAGCATCAGCAGCAGCAGCAGCAACAGGCCGGTATGCAGCATCAACAACAGCAGCAGCAGCAGCAGTACGCCGCCGGCTACTCCTCCTCTGGCTACTTCATGCCCAACCAACAGCAGGGCGCCCAGTACCCTCCCCAGGGCCACGGAGACTACAACAATGCCGCCTACCAACCTCGTTCCAACACCCCCGGCACCAACGACCCCAACGTCGGCCTCGCTCACCAATTCTCCCACCAGAACCTAGGCGGCGCCGCCCGCGCATCACCGTATGGCTCCCGCGGCCCCTCCCCCGCTCAGCGACCTCGCACCGCCGGCGCTTCAGGACAGCCCTCCTCGGGTTACGGTCACTATGCGACGCCTCCCATGCCCAACCAGTCCTCCGCCGCCGACCTCTTCGGCCCGGCCCCCGAGCGCCTCTACGAGAAGTACGGCCCCAACGCCAACAACAACCAGAAGAAGTGTACACAGTTGGCTTCCGACTTCTTCAAGGACAGCGTAAAGCGCGCGAGAGAGCGCAACCAGAGGTAAGCGACGACGGCGACGGCGACGGCGACGGCGATGGATGTGTGTGCACCTTACTGACCGCGCTCTTCTCCCCCCCGGCACTGCAGACAAAGCGAGATGGAGGTCAAGCTCTCGGAGCCCGGCCAGAGCCAGCAGCGACGCGAGCAGATTTGGTCGACGGCCGGCCGCAAGGAGGGCCAATACCTGCGCTTCCTACGGACCAAGGACAAGCCCGAGAACTACAACACCATCAAGATCATCGGCAAGGGTGCTTTCGGCGAGGTCAAGCTGGTGCAGAAGAAGAACGACGGCAAGGTCTACGCCATGAAGTCCCTCATCAAGACGGAGATGTTCAAGAAGGACCAGCTCGCCCACGTCCGTTCCGAGAGAGATATCCTGGCCGAGTCCGACAGTCCCTGGGTCGTCAAGCTCTTCACCACTTTCCAGGACTCGTACTTTTTGTACATGCTGATGGAGTTCTTGCCCGGAGGTGACTTGATGACCATGCTCATCAAGTACGAAATCTTCTCCGAGGACATTACGCGCTTTTACATCGCCGAGATTGTCCTTGCCATCGAGGCCGTCCACAAGTTGGGCTTCATCCATCGGTAAGTCCCGAGGTCCACACGGGGCAGGCCATCAAGGAGCTCTGGAAGCTGACAAACACCTCCCCCTTTTCCCCTCAAGTGACATCAAACCCGACAACATCCTGCTGGACCGCGGAGGTCACGTCAAGCTGACCGATTTCGGCCTGTCGACCGGTTTCAACCGTCTGCACGACAACAACTACTACCAACAACTGCTGCAGGGTCGGTCCAACAAGCCGCGCGACCGTAACTCTGTCGCCATTGATCAGATCAACCTCACCGTCAGCAACCGATCCCAGATCAACGACTGGCGTCGGTCGAGGAGACTGATGGCCTACTCGACCGTCGGAACGCCCGACTACATTGCCCCCGAGATCTTCACGGGCCACGGTTACACATTCGACTGCGATTGGTGGTCGCTGGGCACCATCATGTTCGAGTGCTTGGTCGGGTGGCCTCCTTTCTGCGCCGAGGACAGCCATGACACGTACCGCAAGATTGTCAACTGGAGACAGACGCTGTACTTCCCCGACGACATCCAGCTCGGCGTGGAGGCCGAGAACCTCATCCGAAGGTAAGTCCAGGCGTCCCCCTCCCTTCCCCCACCCTCTTTCTGTTTCGTTCCTCGGCTGACATGTCGCGCAGCTTGATCTGCAACACGGAGAACCGTCTTGGCCGCAGCGGCGCGCACGAAATCAAGCAGCACTCGTTCTTTAGGGGAGTCGAGTTTGACAGCCTGCGCCGCATCAGGGCACCCTTCGAACCTCGTCTGACCTCGGCCATCGACACCACCTACTTCCCCACCGACGAGATTGACCAGACCGATAACGCCACCATCCTCAAGGCGCAAGCCGTCCAGCAAGCCCGCTCGGGTGCGCCTGCGGTGGTCGAGGAGTCTCCCGAGATGAGTCTGCCCTTTATTGGCTACACATTCAAGCGTTTCGACAACAACTTCCGATAAGCGTCGCATCCACATACATCACTCTGGCGCTCAACTCGGCGCCACTTGCTCCTCGCATCCAAGGAGCGCCTGCTTCGCCGAGCAAAACGAAGCGGGGGGGGGATGGAAGAGCGACAAGGCAATGTCTTGCTGGTTACTGCATTTTTTTTTTTTGCTTAACGGCCGGTCCAAAAACACGCCGGATTCTTGTGACCAAAACTTGCATTTTATCATTGTTTTTTTTCCCCTTTGGTTTTTTTTTCTCTCTCTAAAGCTTTTCAATCACTGCATAAAGGGCGTTGACACGCATCAAGATACAAAAATCGCACACATCATGTAGATGCAAGCGGCGGACTCGGGGTGATGTCTCTGGAGACTTTTATTGAGACGGGCTGCGGATGCCTGGAGCATACATTCTCACGAGAAGCATGAGTAAGCAGGAGGCGAAAAGAAGACAGGTGGGGGAGGCCGTGGAGGGCAAGATCTAGTGGGAAATGCAGGATCTAGAAAAGCAAAAAGTCATGGATGCCGTTGTGAAATTCAGGAGACACTAGGGACGGCTGGGAGCAGTAGAGAGAGAGAGAGAGAGAGAGAGAGAGAGTGTGTGTGTGTGTGTGTGTGTGGATGCAATGGAGATGAATGCATTTGAGAGCAAGACGAACTAGATCATGGCTGTGTCTGTGTGGTATTGTGATTGTGATGTGTTTCCGACATTTTTGAATAATTTTAATGTTGGCCCGTCTGGATCCCGTGAGGATTTGGTGGGCAGAGAGCATCTTTACAAATATTTCCCTTGACCTGCGCCGTACGCCGTGGTATCTTATCTTGCTGGGGAGGGGGAGTGTTTCCCTGTCGTGTCTGCGCTGATGTTCCACCGAAAAGCTCACGCCTGCAAGCCCGGATGGTCGCTGGGAGCAAGTCGGAGGCGTCTTCGTATGCCAAGGCGTCAGATATTACCTCGGCAATGCGCCAGCACGTATGCTGCAATGCTTATAGACATGCCCTACGGCGGATCCCCCTAGAATAATAAAAACAAACAACCGTCAACTTTCCTCGTCTCGCGCCGCGCCGCGCCCGCCCCACCCCCCTTTCACCTCCTCGTACCCGGGGCGGCGACGTAGCGCTCCTCGCGCTCCGACATGAACATGACCTGGAGCCAGTACTCCTTGGCGTCGGGGTCCCAGTAGCTGAACTGCTTGCCGTCGCGCTTGTCGAGCTCGCGGGCGGGGATCTTGAAGCCGCAGGTCTCGTAGGGGTCGGCGGCGACGAGGAGGTACTGGAAGTTCTTGTCGGGCTCCTCGACGCGCTGGGTGAAGGCGTTCATGACCTGCCACTTGGGCTCGACGTCGGGGGCGGCGTCGGGGTACTGGAGCTGGAAGAGGAGGCCCTGCTGGCGGGTGACGGGGTCGCGGACCTTTGTGATCTTGTAGCCGGGGCGGCCGATCTTGATGAGGTTGCGGCGCTGGGCGGAACCGAAGCCGGCGCCGACGACGCCGACGGGGAGGCCGGTGGCCGGGTCGACGCCGCCCTGGTGGTGGTGGTGGCCGGCGCCGCCGCGGCCCTCCTTCTGCTCGCGGGCGGCGCGGCGGGCGAGGTTGGTCTGGTGCTTCTTGCCCTGGGTGTGGGCGAGGTAGGAGCCGTCGTTCTGGTGGACGGTGAGGCAGAGGCGGCACTCGAAGGAGCCGACGTGGTTCTTGAAGAAGTAGGGGTCCTTGTCGAGGTCGATGGTCTCGAGGGCGAGCTTGCGCAGGCGCTCGCGGCGGTCGGCGTTGGTGGCGGAGAAGGAGGCGACGCCGCCGCCGCCGAACTTTGAGCCGGCGCGGTTCTGGTAGTCCATGGTTCTTCGCTTTCCTTTCCTTTTTTTTTTGTTGTTGTTGTTGTTGTTGTTGCTCTTGTCTGTCCAGTCGACGAGGGTCTATCGCCTAGAGAAAGGGGCTGGTCGGGGCGGGGTTTCTTGTGTGGTGGTTTCGATGTGGGTTAGAGTCCGGGGGTGGGGGGGGGGGGGGGGGGGACTTGGACGGTTGGAAAGCTTCGTTGATGGGAGAAAGCTTGGGAAGTGAGTCGCGCTGATGCAGTTCGTTCACCTCGGTGAAAGGAGGGGCCGACGATCTTCCGGGGGAAAAGGTCATACATAGGGGGGTGCACGGCCCACCGGCTGTCGGTGAAGGTTCGGTCAGTTCGGCCAGTTTCACGACTTGACAACAAACAAACAAACAAACAAACAAGCAAGCAGACAAAGCTGCTGCACACTCCCGACACCGACGGTTTTCTCCCATGCATACATGCCATACCGGAAGCTTCGATTGCGATCCCTCTGCATCGCCCACTTTTCAATCGATTGCGGTCTTGGGATCGGCAACAAACAGGGGGCGTGGCGCAATGGTAGCGCGTCTGATTCCAGTCCAGAAGGTTGCTCGTTCGAGTCGAGCCGTCCTCATCTTATTTTTCTTTTTGCTTTTTTGCCCTTTTCGAGTCTTGATGGCATGTGCCTGCTTCTCAGATTACTGTCCGACTTTGTATGTATGTAATGTAGGTGGCAAGTAGCCCTTGATTGAACTGTTGATTTTCTGAAGAAAAAAAAAAGTCGACGGTAGGAATCCGCGATGTACAACTGTCGCTTGCAACAGCCATTCTCCCCTTGAGACCAGGTGAACCGGCAACTAAGGTATCGTTCGACTGCGACCACGTGATGAGGCCAGTCTGATTCGCTCACTTCCCTAGTTTCAATCCCCGTGAGTCGGATGAAGGATTCTTCCCCATTGTTGAGGCTTGCGCAAACGCCCGCTGGACGCCCTGTAGTCAGTGGCCTTTGAAGGCCAAAGAAAGTCCCGAGTACAGATCAGAACCACTCAAGCCCCAGGGAGGATCATCGAATCTGCAGGACTGATGATACGAGGACCGATCGTAGATAAACCGTACTGCTTGCTCACTATTCATCTATCTAAATATGATACATCGTAGGAATACAGTGCCTACTCATCTTGTATATACACGCCGGGCTTGTGACAAGCTGTCAGCATCCACAGCCACGGCAACTATATGCACAAGAACCATCAGCGGTGGAAGCAATCAACTGGAACCATTACCCGCAAGTCATCATGAGCACCGTGGTAATAACCTCCGTCTCTGTCAACCATAGGGACAGCTCCTCAAGCGTGATGCGACCCTTCGGCCTTACTGCTGCAGGTCCTCTCCGTGGACACGGCCGGAGACGCTAACAGAGTTCCGTCTTGGGAGCTGCCGGCTTTGGTACGCCACGACTCGGCACTCTTCTGCCAAATGCGCAGGTAGGGCCGGAGGGAGGGCAGGATGCTGACTATCAGGCCAATGTGCCCGTCTGCGACCGCCATGGCCTCTGGTCCTCTGGGTCAGTCTCGGGTGCAGAACCAGAGAGGAGGGGGAGAAGGGCGGCCCGACTTACCGCCGGTGTTGAGAGGGGGCACTGGCGTGAATACGGCCTGGACGACGAACCACCGCGCGACGGTGATGGCGATGTTGACGAGGCCGACGGCAAAAGTGACGCTGGCGCTGATCTTTTGCGCCTTGGACATGTTCAGCCTGCTGATGCAGACGAGCGGGAGGACAAAGACTGTTGGGGGGTTTTTTCCACCCGTGAGCGAGACGCGGCGGAGACTTGCGCGCTGGGGGGATTCTACTCACTAAAGATTTCCGAGGTGAAGTGGAACGCCCACCCGAGATTGTCGCTCACTTGCCAGCACCGAATGGGACAAGCGTCGGTGTAGGACCTGCAGCAGTGATCAGCAACCATGGGCACATACATACGGACCCCAACGGAAGGGAGAACGGTACCAGTAGCAACCCCACTTGCAGTGGAACAATATCACGGACATGGTCGTGACGAAGCCGGCGACGCAGTAGAAGACGATCAAGGCCAGCGAGATCCTGATCTTGCGCGAGCCGTGGCCGAAAATCTCGTAGTACAGGGCGACGAGCGTCCCCTTGTTGCAGTACTGCTCCATGTAGAATGGGAGATACATGATGTAGAGCGTCTGTGGCCACCACCCCCCCGCGGCTCCCGGCATGTCAGATATATATCCAGAAGCCCCCCTCCCTCCCCTCGTGCGGGACCGAACTGCGGACTGGGCGACGTACCCTGTAGACGTCAACCGTATCCTCCTCCGGCGCCACCCAGGTGGTCATCCTGAAGTCGATGGACGGGTCGTAGATGCCGCGGCGGTGCAGCCTGACGTCGACCGCGTTGATCGAGAGGCCGGCGGCGAAGGCCACGACGATGAAGGCGTCGCTGAGGACGAACTCGGACCTGCGGTAAGAGACGCGGAGGTTGAGTCGCGCGAGGATGAGGCAGAACGCGATGCCGATGAGCGTCCACTCGATGGCCTGCCCGTGGTCGGTTCGTTGAGACGGTGGTTAGTTAGCAAGCTCGGGACGGGGGATGCAAAAAAGCCGAGACGGAACCAGAGGTGCGTGTACATACAAGAAGCCCCTCTGCTGTTAGCCGGCCCATCTGTTTTACCAAAAAAAATTAAAAATTCAAGAAGACTCGATCCGAAAATGCTGTATCGTGACGGAGGGAAAAAAAAACCCTCTCGGCCGACCGCCAAAGGAGGACTGCCAAGAAGAGCGAGCAGGCCCGGGGAGGCCCCAAGAGGCTGGACAATCTTCTCTTTAAGAGAATCCCCCCCCCCCATTCCCGCCCTTCCTGAACCATTAGTTTCTCTGTTTAGGCCCTCCCGCTTTCGTTTGAAAGGATGGGAAAGAGTCGGATGCAGATCCGCGATCACGCTAGACTTGGAACCGTGACCCTTACGGGGGGCCGATTGCTAGCCCTCCTCTTCCAGCCACCGGGTAACCCTGACCGCGGGTATGCAGGCCTTTATGGGGCAGAGCGATCGGGAGCCGACTCACTTGAAGGGTGGCCGCGATCGGGAAACGCCTTGGCGCGATTCTGGCGCCCTGGACTCGTGGTGGGTGTAAGACAAGATGGGATGTGAGGGGGGGGGGGGGGGGGGGGTGGGAGGAGGAGGCGTTGGAGAAACAAGGCGCGGCTCATTCCGAGACAGACATTTGGCTCGATGTTTGTTGAAGCTCAAAAAAAAAAAAAAAGAAGGGGCAACAGTTGTCGGGATCGAGTGTGTTTTCGATGATGCATCATACGGGGGCCGCCTTCGTGCGCGGCGTGCCGCGTTGGCTCTGCCTCGCACCGCCTTGCAGCGGCCGCGTTGCCCAACCTGGACAAGGCCTTGGAGAGGGAGGGGTGGGAATGGGAGATGAGGACCAAAAAGAAGGACCCAACAAGGTGAGGAAACCCGGCGATTTGTTCCATGCTCCCCTCCGGGGGGGGGTTTGGCTAGCTGGCCCTACGAATGCAGGTGGCGCCGCACGCGGAAATTGCATGCGTCCCATGCGGCCGGCAGCCAACAAAGGCTTCTTCGCCTCTGCCGACTCGGCCGGTACGGTGTAGCCATTGTTGGCGCTGGGTCGTCACCATTAGAGACGGGTCGGCATCGGGATCCTCCATACGGGCCAGAAGGGGGTGGTTCGTCATTCCTTGCCTTGTGTGAGCATCTAGAAGCTGGCCCGCGGCTGTTGACCCCCCCCCCCCCCCCTTCCCCTTTGGGTTTTCACTTTCCGGTGGCGGAAGAAGAAAAAAGACTAGCCTGGGATCGTTGTCTCGACGCCCGGCGTCCGGTCGTTGCTGTGATGGGGCCGACATGACGCCCCCCTCCCCCCTTGTTGACCTCCGGCGCGGATGATCCAGGCATTCTAGGTGCCCGAGCTGGCCCCGCTGGAAACATCATTCGACCGATTGCCCCGGTGTCCGGCGGGTTGGCCATTCGATGTGGCGGAGGGAACGTCACGGCATCTCTTGGCCGGTTTCCCGTTCTCCCGGGGCACAAGCAAGTCGGCGGCTGCCCCCTCGGAAGACGCCGAGGGCCGACGCCGCCGCCGTGAGTCTCGGGGTGCTGCCGCATCAACCCTCTGCACCAAGGAGAGAATCGTGCCCTAGCACACCCGAGATAATGGTCAAGCGGCTGTCCGGCGATGCTAGACTTGGCTGCTGAGATTCGGATGTTGACATTCGTTTTGTGATGGTCCTTCTGGAGGGGGGGGGGGGGGGGCGTGCTTCCACTGATCGTGGAATCTCCGAGGAGAATGTGGCCGGATACGGACCGGTGCCCTGTGTGCCGTTCACACAAGATGCTGGCTTGAGCCGATACGGTGTTCGCCTAGCAGCCAGGGCCCATTTAGGCGCCGTCGAAGATGAACATGTTTCTGCCCCCTTCGCTCGGGATACATGGACGAGGGGCTCCTCGAGGTCGGGTGGTTCTCTGGACAGGAGCCGCATACGTGTGGTCTAGTTAGACTTGTCCCGCGGGCGGCGGCGGCGACTACTTATCAGGGCGGCTAGGCCTATCGCCGGTTTTCCTAGCTTAGTACGTTTACTTTTTAACTTATTAGACCCCCGTCTATATTGACATTAAGAGGACTGAAATGAGGGTTTCTCGATCACGGATGGACTGGCTTTTTCGGAATAGGAAGATGAGGGCCGTCGGTTTCGTACCACGTCAACTCAACAACGTCACCTCACTGCGGATGGGGACTGTGATTGCCTCCCCAGAGAAAGAGCCATTATAACACGACCGCGTCACGGACGTCTTGAGCTTTTTTTTTTGGTCCATAGAATTCTAGTCAACTAGCTCGAGGGTGAACTCCTTCACCAGCACCGAACCGCCCAGGGCCTTGGTCGCGTAGTTGAAGACGGCGAAGCGGAAGGCCAGGAAGTACTGCCACCTGTTGTGGCACCGGTAGCTGGGGCCCAGCTGCGCGAAGCTCTCGCCGTCGACCGAGTACAGCAGCTGGGCCGGGTTGTCGGCGGCGGCGGCGGCGGCGCCGAACGTGGGGTGCAAGTCGGCGACGATGCGGAGGTAGATGTCGGCGGCCCCGTCGGCGACGGCGGACAAGTCGACGTCGTCGTCGGACGCGGCGGCGACGACGGTGCCGTTGGAGGTGGTCTGCCAGCCGGCGGCGGTCTCGGAGGCGATGACGTCGTGGACGGCGACGAGGCGGAGGGAGCCGCCCTCCTTGCGGAGGCCGATGTAGGCCGACTCGTCGCGGAAGATGGAGACGCCGGCGACGTCGCCGTCGGCCATGCCGCCGAGGTTGAGGCGGAAGGTGCCGCTGCTCTTGGGCCCCAGGACGCGGTGGGCGAGGGTGTTGCGCGCGGCGTAGAGGTCGTCGGTTACGGTCGCCGTGCGCAGCGTGAGCCCCCCCCTCCCCCGGCGGCGGCGGCGCCCAGCTCCCAGGCCGAGTTGTCGGGGTTGTGGTTGAAGGACCACTGGGGGTTGAGCGCGGGGCCGTCGAAGGCGTCGGCGCGCTCGCCGGCCGCGTCGGCCACCCTCTTGTCGGTCTCGACGGGCACCGGGTACGTCTCGCCCCAGCCGCCGGCGCCGTCCGTCACGACGCGGGGCCACCCGTCGTCGTCCCACGCCAGCGGCGCGAGGACGGGGATGCGCCCGCCGGGGTAGGCGTCCAGGAAGGCCATGTACCACCAGCCGCCGCCGTCGGGGGTGTCGACGATGCCGCCCTGGTGGGGCGTCCCGGAGTGCGGGATCGGGGACGCCATCCTGTCGAGGACGACGCGGTCGGTGTACGGCCCCCACGGGCTGTCTGCTTTCAGCACGTACTGGCCGTCGGCGGGCTTGGTCAACCAGATGTAGTAGCTCGAGTTGATGTGGTAGAACCGGGATCCTTCCAGATACCGTACCGGGTCTTCCCAGACGACCTAGTCAGAGACGATCAGGCAATGAGTTGCGAGTTTCGATGGGTTCTGCCCCAGGGGAGTGAAGCTCACCTCCTTCCTCACCGGCCTCAGCCCGTCGGGGAAAGCTGGGCGACGCTGATGTTGTACCTCCCGTACGCGACGTACATGGTGTCGTCGTCGTCGACCAGGACGCCCAGGTCGTAGAAGCACTCGTCAATGGGCGGCTGCGCGGTCCACGGGCCGGCCGGGTCGCTGGCGGTGAAGATCCAGGTCTTCATGTCCCCGGACTGGATGCAGCCGTACCAGTAAAAGAGGCCGTTGCTCTCGCGGTACTGCAGGCTGCTCGCCCAGATGCCGCCGACGTAGGCGCGGGAGGTGCCGTTGAGGTAGTACTCGTCGCCAAAGACGAGCTCGGGGACGGAGTTGCCCACGAACTCCCAGTCGACCAGGTTGTAGCTCTTGAGCACGGGGCGCCGGGGGAGTAGTGCATGGTGGAGGCCGTGTAGTAGTACGTGTCGTTGACGCGTATGATCTCGAGGTCGGCGAGGTCCTGCCACAGGACCGGGTTTGAAAAGGTGGCCTGCGCCGCGACCGTGGCGGCGGCGGCGGCGGCGGCGGCGGCCAGGAGCACCGACAGCAGGCGAAGCTTCATGTTGGGTTTTCCGTGACGCTGGGGGGGGGGAGAAGATGGCCAACGCCCACGGTGTGTTTGGATGAGCACATGTACCATCTCGTGCCGCCTTTATACTCCCCGCGATGCTGCTCCGGATTGATGTCATGGCGATCAGCCCACAGCGATTCTCCCGCCCTCCCCTCCCCATCAGCGCCAAACCCGCAACAAGAGCCATTACACGAGTGCCAAGTTGCCCATTCACTTGCGCGCAAATAAGGTGCTCTCGTGAGTGAGGAGCCATGCTTAGACCGGGGATCCAATTGGCGCGCAACACCCCGCGGGTCGGGGTTGATCTGGAGGGGGGGGCGGTTAAAGGTGGAGAGTTCCGGGAATGCAGCCGATGAGAGGAGAAGTGATGGGGGGGTTTCTCCCGCATCGTGCGGAGAAGCTGAAGAGCCGGCAGTCGGGTGCACCATCTAGAAATCCCGTGTGCCGAGCCTCAACCCAACGTCGGTGTTTAGTTGAGGATTTGCTTGTCAAGTCGGAGCGTGCGTGACCGGTCCCGGCCGGCCAGTGAGCGAGCCGTCAGTATACAGCCCATGCTACTGGCTGTGCGTGGTGTCAAGTTTGTCATCGCTTTATATCGGGTTCGTACATGATGGACGCGATAATTGCCGCTTGTTCACGGGACAGTCTCGTGCCTGCTTTAGAGGCAGACTGGCAACCTTTAATGTTCTAAGGGGGGGCGGCTGTTCAGTCGAACACAAAAGCACTGCCACGCTTCAGCCGGGGGAAAAGAGTGACGTGAAAGTTCATGCTACAACAATCAATCGTCTCAAACGAGAAACAGACCGCATCGGAGCATCGTATCGCGCGAGCCTCTGTCACCCGGGCCAACTTACATCTGAGCCCATGGCCATCTGGTATTTGTCCCGGCGATTCAGGACTGGCCGGTGGTTCTTGGCTCCGATCTGGTTACGGCACGCACATGAATTCGGCCAGATGCCGCTGGGCCCATCGTACATGTAGTACCGTGACCTAGGACCGAGCACGCCGGCAACGAGTGCGGCACGAAGACAACAACCGTCTCTCCATTTGATAGCAATTATCAGCTGTGGCCATGACAGAGCCACTGATACAGGTACGGGCAGTCACAGGGACCAAAGCATATGGTAACATTTGAACGGAGATGCCTCAACAAAACATGGGTAGGCGATGCTCCCAGCAGCAAGAACACGTCTAGACCACTCGAAAAAAAAACGAAGAAAAAAAAACCAGCAAAGCAGTCTGCAATATACGAGAAACTAGGTCACGTGGCTGCACTTGAGATGCCTAGCTGGACGTCGCTAACCTTGCAGCCAAGTGTTTGTTTCTGGCAATCATGGCTAATATTGGGCGGGCCGACTCTGGTCCCAAGAGGTTCGCTCTTATCACTGTGAGACGCCCGTCGCGTGAAGAGGATGGTTGTCATCTGCGGGCAAGAAGAAGTGCACTAAAACGAAAAGGAGACGGAGATGGCGAGTGTGAACATGTAATATGCATATTGTTTGGTATTAGCTCTGGCGACGGCACGGATGGTACGGAACCAAGGCGGTGGTGGTGATGGACGGCAGCAGAGGGCCGACACCATTACCGCCTTCAAGTCAAGTGTGATGCCGCTCGACTGCAACGGGACGGACCTCTAGACTTGGCGAACATGTCGATCCTAGGTGGTTGGAGCAACAAACACAATGTGTGAGGGAACAGGCAGCGTCTGACTAGCAAGAAATACAACCTAATTTGCTCGTGCCTGTACTCAATGCGCGGCACCGATGGTGGAGAATCGCGCATTTCTTCCAGACCCACAGCTATATAAACGCCTCTATGCGTCTCTTCGCTCAGTTAGTACCACGGGAATGCGGAATGCAGGCGTGGGACGACATGCACGGTAATCTACGGCGAGTTAAAGCACGCAGCAGGGCATGCGAGAATAGAAATCCGAAAAAAAAAAGAAGAAGAAAAAAAGACCCAATTCTATAAAAAGTGGAACTGTGAAAAGAGAGGTTGCCATATCATGGGCAAACTACGGATATGCGAGTAATAAAGAGTGTGAAATGCCACATGGTATGGCACTTGACAAAGCCGATACCAAGTGCTGGTCATGGGTGAAGCCATCGTGAGTTGTGACATAATCTCAGACTGGCAGTGGACAGAATAGCAACGGGTGCGGAGGTTTATTGCTACATACTGTCTTGTTGGAAGTGCTGTACAACCCGGCTAGCGCGGAACTCTGTAGAACTATTCTATACTAAACTACTATGTATAACAACTACGTAGTAAATATGTGTGGTCCCAGCGGCAATGGGCACATTGCGAGTTGGTCGGGACGCTCGTAACCGCCAGTCCTTTGTGTTTGGATAGTCTTCTATCGTATGTAGACTTTGCTCGGCCCGGGGAGTACCCGGAACTGTACTGGTGATGACCGGGGTGGATGGGTTGCTTTCTTGATATTGGACAAGCTCTCTCAAGCTCTCTGGAGAATCCCCAGCCCAAGTGTGGACACAACGCTGAAATACAAGCAAATTTTGGTCTGTATTTTTAGCTTTGGCAGCAAAGACTGTGGCGTCAAGGATGGATACTCGTCGGTGCCCCCGCCGAGCGTGAAATGACAAACACCAGGCCGGACATGGTGTGGGGGCGTGGGTTGGAGCGAAATCAAAACCTAGATTGATTGCCCCCGGGAAGGCCGATGGAGCCGTCGGTGCACGTTTTCCCCATCTCTCGGAAGACGTCTTGTTGCTCGGTTCGATCCCCCCCCCCGTCTACCTACGGGAGCGAGTGAGGCCGGTAAGGGGACTTGTTGGCGTCTCCAAGAATGCCATTGCTCGACTTGCGGAAAAACAGGATATCGTATGGACGAAACCAAGAGCGGCCCCCCCCCCCCCCCCCCCTGGCATCGTGTACAAGTCATTGCCGATGGACATGTGCGCGTTTAACGTTGGACTTACAGAAACATTGCCCCCGGTTTTCCGATATCTGCTAGTAATATCGCAGGGATCCCCCTTAGCATTAGAACCGGCATGAGTCAAAATGCCCCCCCCCCCCCCCCCCCCCCCCCCCCCCCCCCGGCCCAGAACCCATCCCTCTGGGTCTTTGACCGTTGGGCTCGCCGGAGGCGACGGCCGAGATTATTGAGAGGCCCGGCGTCATGGCACGGGAATCACCGCGATCTCTCTCTCTCTCTCTCTCTCTCCAAATCGGGCTCTCCCTGCAGACACGGCATTTGATGATTCGTCGGCAAAGAACCTAGAGTGAACCTAGAGCCAGGAGAAAAGCCAAAGTAATGAGGCGCTCATGCATACGGCTCTCATTCCCCAAAGTCCCACAAGCATCAATCCCACCTTTGCTGAGGGGGGGTCCCCTTGCGGCGCCGGCATCGGGGAATGCTCCCGTCTACGCGTCCAAGGTGCCAGATCGGTCCTCCTCCACGAACATGCAAAGGGTTACGTATAAGTAGGGTAATGGTCGTCGTCCATCAAAGGTTCTTGGCATCACCATCAGCCACCAGCTCTCTAATCCAGTCGTTCCTTATTAAAGAAAAACCACCACGTTCGCTCCTCCGTACGCTCGCTCCAAACACCAGCTGCCACCCAACCAGCTCGACTCTCGTTAATAACACAACACTATTATCTACTCTCTTTTTTTATTCAACCTTAATCAGTAAAAATGCAGATCACTCAGATCCTCTCCGTCCTCGCCGTCGTCGGTGCCGCGACCGCCCTTCCTGTAAGCCCACCCAACCCTGCCGTCAACAAGTCGTCCGAGTTTTGCGACGGGACATGTGCAGTGACAAACCAAGAGACCTTCGTACTGACGGGTTGAAACAGCACCAGAAACGTTCCGGCGCCGACACCCCCGGCGGCATGGACATGCCCGCCGACATGCCCGCCGACATGCCCGAGATGCCCTCCGAGATCACCTCTGGCCCGCCCGACATGTCCGGCTCCGGCATTCCCGATCAGCCCGACATGCCCGACATGAAGGGCCCCTCCGGCCTCAACGGCGCTTCCAGCATGGCGGCCCCCTCCAGCGATGACTCCCCCGACATCACTGTGCCCCCCGGCATGAACATGCCCCCCGGCATGAACTTGCTCCCCGGCATGATCCTCCCCTCCGGCATCATGTCCCCCTCCCCCTCCAGCCCTAACGCACCCTCCGGCTCCGACGCCCCCCTGCCTTCGTCCTCCCCCCGGCATGAACACCACCACCGGCATCATGGCCCCCTCCGACAACGACACCAACACCGAGATCGACGTCACCATAGTCGACATTGACATCACCATCGAGGACGACGACGACAACTCGGGCGACAACAGCACCTGCGACAGCTGCCCCGGCCCCGTCGTCGACTACGTGGTCAAGGCCAACGACACCCTGACCACCATCGCCAACAAGTACCAGTCTGGCATCTGCCAGATCGCCAAGCTCAACAGCATCCCCGACCCCAACTACATCCTCTCCGGCGCCACCCTCAAGGTCCCCACCATGGTCTGCGAGCCCGACAACACCTCGTGCATGGCCAAGGCCGGCACCGCCGTCTGCGTCACCGACAAGCCCGCCACCTGGACCGTCAGCAAGGGCCAGACCTTCTACACCATCGCCCAGAACCTCGGCCTCGACTACCACTTCCTGATGGCCGCCAACCCCAACGTCGAGCCCGAGAGCCTCGAAGCCGGCCAGGTCATCAACGTCCCCATCTGCCCCTCCAAGAACTAGAGTCCCTACGAGGGCTGTCTGTGTACCCAACTAGATGGCTTCGCTGTTTAATGTTTATATATATATATATATATATATACATATATACACCTACACAAATAGGTGTTAGATCCCGGCGGCGGGAGCTTCGTGATCCTCACACCGTCGTCGGGACACTTCTAGAGAGTATCATAAAAAAACGGCGGCGGGGTTTCATGAAGGCGACGATGTATATAATGCAATGATTAATTTTTATACTGTATACCGCAGAGTCCCAGGCCGACTTGAGCAAACCCGTGAAGAGACATGATGCTTGTGGGGTTCACAATCTTCACATACTCTCTGCCTTTGGGATAGAACCAAGCATGATCCTGTCTGATAGTCAGGCCGCCTTTACAAGACCGCCCCTCTCAAAGCACAGGAATTGGTATGTTGATGCATCGATACCGTGAAACGAGGTTCGAAAGTGGGCCAGTAAGAGTTCAAAACGCATACTGCAATGTTGTTTGGCTGATGGAAGGGAGGGAAACCACCAAGAAACAAGAAACAGCACGCGTCTCTACTGCGTGTTATAGCCGAAAGTGGCGTGACATGACAACGTCTAGGCCGACTCTATCCAACACGGATCACAAGGCCGTTTATGGGCGCGATGTTTGCGTGGCTACATCCTTGACCCAACAGAGTCCTGCTTGACCGATAAAACGGTTTGGTATCCATAAAAAGGTCAAACTTGCACTGGTCTCGTCGGTGAAACGGCTCCCCGTGCGTGGTCGAGCAATCGTCTTCCAACCACGGTGCTCATGCCACCGCCCTCTTTTCGACTTCTTCAACCTCTGCATGCGCGCGGACTCTGGCGACCCCGGCCGCAGAGTCCTTGCCATCGAAGAGCACAGCAATCTCTTCCAGTGTCGGGCCCTTGGTTTCGACGAAGAAGAAGTAGATGACCAGGCACTCGATGACCAAACTGTGCAGGAGACTTGTCAGCGGCTCTCCCCTCCCGGCACGGAGCGAGGCCGCAAAACTCACACGACGACGTAGACAAAGTAGAACCGCCACTGCAGCTGCTCGAGCCCCAGAGGGTTGACCCATTGGTTGAAGACGGTGCTGAGCGCGGTGAAGAAGAAGCACAGGTTGAGGCCCTTGGCGCGGATGTCAAAGGGCAGGATCTCGACCGTGTACGACACGGTCAGGCCGGGCCAGGCGGCGCCGGCGACGCCGTAGAAGACGAAGATCATGGCGACGACGGCGATGCCCGCCGAAGACGACCCCGTCTGGGCGTAGACGGCGCTGCAGGCCGTCCAGGCGGAGAAGGAAACCAGCATGCCCACGCCGGCGAAGAGGAAGAGGGCGCGGCGCCCGATCCGGTCGACGAAGAAGGCCGCCGTCAGAGAGACGAGCCAGGACCAGATTGTGATGCCGCCGTTGATGTACGACTGGGTGACGGAGCTGAAGGACGCATTTAGCCAGGCTTTCAACTTGTGACACTACTTGGGGGGGGGGGGGGGGGGGGCAACGGCTTACTCGGTGATCCCGATGGTGCCGAGGATGACGGAAAGCTTGAAGAACCAAGTCAGTAAATGCCTTTTCACGAACGCCGACAGAGGGGGGGGGGGCGTTTAAGCGGTTACATAATAAGAGACCAGACCGTTGCCCGAACACTGACTGAAGATGGCCGTCGCAATGATGAGCCCGCAGCGCTTGCGGTTGCCGGGGGTGCGAACCAGCTCCATCCACCCGTTCCGGGAGGAAGCCTCCCTCTCGAGCCTCAGAGTGGTCGAGATCTCGGCCATCTCCCAGCGCGCGAACTCGTCCGTCTCGTCGCCGTTGCCGTGGTACCTCGCGAGAACGCGCCTGGCCTCGGCCTCCCTGCCCTTGCTGACCAGCCACCTCGGGCTCTCGGGGAGGAGCCAGACGGAGAGCAGCTGGACGCCGGGCATCAGGCACTGCAGGCCCGTGGGGAGCGCCCACTGGACGTCGCCGCGGCGGCCCGTGAGCGCGCCGAGGCAGGCCCAGGCCGAGGCGGCGCTGCCGAGGTACCAGAGGGTGTTGTACAGGGTCGTGACCTTGCCCCTGTGCCGCGGGTGGGCGACCTCGGCGATGAGGAGGGGCAGGTGGCGTTGGAGATGTTGGAGCCGGCCCCGACGACGAAGCGGCCGACGAGGTACACGGCGTCCCTCCCGGGGCGGCCGGTGCCTGCTGCTGCTGCGGCCAAGGACTGCATGAGGGCGCCGAGTATGACGACGACGCAGCCGATGGCCGTGCCCCGCTTCCGCCCGAGGCCGTCGGCGATGTAGGGGGCGAAGAGCAGGACGAAGAGGCCGCCGAAGCCGGGCATGGCGCCGAAGATGCCGAGCCTGCTCCCGGAAGGGTGGTCAAAGTCTGCACGCGATATTCCAGGTTAGCACAACGGCGGGGCAGCTTCGTCCGGCGTTCCCGCCCACGGCGAGAAGACGTCAGTGTCGCCCGTGGCTGGGCCGAACGAGGGAGGGGTTGCCAATGCGCTTACAGCTCTGCCATGATTGCATCGTCTGGAGGCCGTTCAGCAGGCTGGCGTCGTACCCGAGCGTCGTGGAGCCCAGGAAGAGGAAGACCATGTTGAAGTAAAGCCTCCTGAGCTGGGTCTGCCTGTACCACGCCGTCGTTGTTGCCTCGGGAGGTCGGAGACGAGCGTCGTTCGCGTCGAGGTTGCTGACACGGCCGACGGGGCCGCTTTCCTTCTGCTCGGGGCTCATTCTCGAGTTTGTCTCTCTAGGCCCCCCCTCCCCTCGAGGTTTGAGGAAAGGGATCGACTGAGCAGACAGCTTTTGCCCCCCCCCTTTTCGATAGCCCACCGCCGCAAAAATGAAAGGGCCGAGGTGCCGCACCCGATGGCGGGGTCCAAGGAGCCGGGCAAACGGACTGCTTGGTTCGTAGAAGCGAATCCTGCTGCTACCTTGTTCCTGCGAGGCGTCACCAAGCGGGTTCACAGTCGCCAAAGTAGATTGATCGTCATTGGCCCGACAGGTCTGCGTGTGGGCGAAACATTGACGGAAAGCTAGAGACGAGAGCGGGGGGGAGCGAAGCCCGAGGGGGGGGGGGACAGGATTCGACTATGAGTCCCACCACGTTGGGTTCCCGGGGAACGCTGCTCGCATGGCCTCTCTTTGTTCCGGGTGTGTGTTTCTGCGGGGGTGGCCGGTTGGATAGAGCCGCGGACACAAACAACGTTGCCGCATTACTCCGCAGAGCTGCGTGGTCGTGGGACGCGGCACACATGCCGGCAACTCGGGACGGGAAAGGAGAAGGGGGCACTGCCTGGGGCGAGCACGCAGATGATCCCAGGAGAACGCGCGCCGGGCCGGGCTTACACCGTCGGCAGCAGAGCAGCGGGAACGATATAGAGTTCTCAACCCGTCTGGAGCTATGCCGTTCGGAGTCTGGGCCTGACTCGACCCGCAACGGCCTGGCGCAGGGTTTCCCCTTGCAAACCCGATGGTGTTGCCGTCGATGCCTTCGACCTAGGCACCCCCCGACGTTTCTCCTCGGACCAGCCTCTCTGTCTGCATGCTCCCTCTTCCGTCACATGCCCTCCCCTCCCCCTTCCCGACGGCTCCTCTCCCCGACCCCTCATTTATCCCGTCTTCGTTGATCTTGGCCTTTTGGGACCGCGCAAACGCGGGAGTATCACCGGATCAACTGTGACCCACGCGGGACCGAGTTTTGACAAGACCAGCTCTCATCGCAATACGGCCGATCCGGCCTACCACCGACGGGCCACGCAGCACGCAGCTTCGAGCTTCACAGGCCGCCAAGACCGATAGGTGTCCGCCAAAGCTACCACCCAGCTACCAGGCCAGGCTGCTTCTTCTCTGCCGCCGGGTCGGGGGCACACCGGCCCCGTTTCCTGTTTTGCTGGCGGCGGACCGGGCTGGTTCGTCCAGAGAGACCGGGTGGTTTGTTTGTCCGTCTCGACCTGGTCTGATGTAACTTGACAGTACCGGCACCCGTCCTCTGCAGCCCTTGGACTATCCGAGAGGATATATACGACAAGTCGAAACGGGGGAGCTATGGAGGTTGACGGAGCAGCACAGTCGTCGTATGCAACCAGACCCCCGCTTTCACCATTGTCGACCGACACCACCTCGCCTGCCAGCAGCAGCAGCAGGCCGAGGGCCAAGGTCATCAGGAACCAGAACGCCTGCGATGCCTGTCGGGACCGTAAAGTCAGGGTGAGTCAGCAAAAGTCGTCGCATCCTCCCACACGTCTGTACTGTTTTTGTTTCGTTTCGTTTCATCCCCCCCCCCTCCTCGGCAAATATGGATTTGCTTTCTTTCGTCATGCACTGCAAAAGATATTTACCTAGCGGCCACGGGTTGTGTCACTGTTACTTCTTCGCCCAAAGCTTAACGGCGGAAGCCGGGTTGGACTAACATGACCGGCAGTGCCTGTACGGAGCGGGAGAAGGCCGGTGCCAGGGGTGCACATTCCTCGACATCCGCTGCACGCATGACCGGCCGCGCAGGCGGAGAGGGCCGCCGAACAAGTTTCGTTCAACTCCGGCGTCCTTTGCATCGCCGGGTTTGCCGCCCGGCCTCTGACGCGCCACGTACGCTGACCAGGTTGTTGTTCGCAGGCATGCACAGCAGCACCGCCAGCTCCAGCTGCAACAGCAGCAGCAGGGCTCTGCCGCGGCGTCCGCGACCAGCTTCCAGAGCCCGCCGGGGTCCGCGTCGGACATGACCTCGCCGGACCAGGGCCTCGCCTACCAGACCTCGCCCACGGCCTCGTCGAACCTCGCACCTCGGCCCCGCACTCTCCCTCACCCCCACTTCATCGCGGCGGCGGCGGCGGCGGCGGCGGCGGCCTCCGCCACTACTCACTCGGCGGCGGACCTGCGCGCCATCATAGGCCCGCCGAGCCCCAACGCCGGCCTGCACGGCGACCGGCTCTCCCTCTTCGCGCCGGGGCGGCTTGTCCGGCGCATGCTGGACGACTGGTTCGAAAAGGTGCACGCGCTGGCGCCGGTGCTGCACCGGCGGCGGTTCATGCACCGGCTCGGGACCGGCGAGGCCAACACGGACCGCACCTTTTGCGCGCTGGTCGTGACCGTCTGCGCCGCCACGGCGGCCACGCTGCGGCGGGCCGACTACGGCCCCGTGACGGTGGAGTGGTGCCTCGACTTCATCGAGGAGCAGAACCTCCTCGACCACGGGCTGAGGAGGCCGGCGTACTCGCTCGACTGGTGCATCGCCATGTACAACATCGGCACCTCGGCCAGCTCCCTGAACGAGGACGGGCTCGGGGACATGGGCTCGTTCCACGGCATGTCCGAGGCGGCGGCGGGGGTTAGGTTCCTGGTCTACTACCGCATGGCCGACCTGGACATGTCGGAGCAGCAGTTGCTGAAGCGGCTCTTTTGGCTGTTGTTTGCGGCGTATTGGTAAGTAGGGAAACGGGTTACCGAGCCCCCTCACCCCCTCACCCCCCTCCCCTACCCTCCCCCCGACGATATCACCTACATGTGTGTTTGCCGCGGAAAAAGCTAGCAGCCAGATGGAAGAACAGCCCTCGGTTAACGTTTGAACCCCCATCGCTCCCCCCCCCTGCAGCAGCGCCGACATATTCGGGAAACTGTCCATGAGCCTCGTCTCCCACCAGGAGAACCGCGGCCACCTGCGCCCCGTGCCCCTGACGGACTCGCAGCTCGACACGGGGCCGCAGCTGTCGGCGGCGGAGCTGCCGCCGTGGCACGGCGACACGACGTCGTACGTGCCGGGGCTCAACCACCTCAGCGACCTCTTCATGACGTGGCACGAGGCGCAGACGGCGCCCGTCAGCCTCTACGGCGGGCAGGAGGGGGCCCTGAAGCACTTTTTGTCGAGGATCCAGGCCGTCGTCGACAGCTTCCCGCCGGAGCTGCGCTGGCGCGGGGGCCTGTCGCGGCCGCCGCACGTCACCGAGGGCCACGACACGCAGGTCGCCAACCTGCTCATCACGAGCCTCAACATCCGGTCCAACCTGCTGCAGAAGTTTGGCGCGTCGGCCGCCGAGGCGACGCGCGCCGCCGAGCACCAGCGCATCGTCGACGACCTGCTCGAGATCCTGTACCGCGTGCCGCAGCACGTCCTCGAGCAGAACGGCAACAGCCTGATCCCGAAGCTGAGGGACTGCGGGGCGGCGTACATGGAGCAGATGAATATTGGCGGCGGCGGCGGCGGCGGCGGCGACCCGCGGTGGCTGGTGAGCGAGAGCGCGAGGAACAAGCTGGAGAAGCTGCTGAGGAAGCTCGACGACATTGACTGCTGGCCGGGGCCGTCCGTGGTCGAGGCCTCGCAGAGTATCAGGCAGTAGACGACGAGGGAGTGTGTCTGTCCGTGCGTGAGAGCGAGAGAGGAAATGCAACAAGACGCGGTCCAAGTGACTGGCATGCGTATCCGAGGTCTCTCCCAGAGTCGCACAAGCGCACAACGAGATGATGACGCAGTATAAGAATCATGCCTAACGTTCAGCACGATAAAAGGTTTAGACTACGTAAAGAGGAATACAGCACCGTGGAATATAAAGAGTAACCCCCCCCTTTCCTCAGCGGACAAAGTCACAGCGGCTCATTGGCGTGAATCGGCCGTGATGGTTCCTGTTAAATGGCGGCTACCATTTCCGGGGGTAGCCCGTCCCGAGCAAAACCTTGTGATCCGTCCGATGGTTTGCGGGGGGGTTCTTCTCCCAAGATTTCCCGAACCGGATATTAAACAGAATTATGAGATGGGGGGGATGCCTTGATAGATGCGAAGTAATTCCGAGATGAGGCCATGTTGGGGCCCAGCAGCTCTTTTCAAGCTTCAAGCTCCGGACAAGGGGGGAGCTCTTCTTCACTCAAGTAGGGCCAACTGTGTTCACTAGGACCGACTGCTTTCACTTAGATAGGGCCGACTGGACTGAGCCGAATGCAAGGAATCGGGTTCGGACGAGGGCATGTTTACACGCTGTTCATCAAAAACCTGTTTTCTGTTGTCCGGTAGAATCCAGCCGGGGTCGGCACACGTACGGTTCATGCATGAGCTTGTTGGTCTTGCGAAGTAAATCCGAAGGGGTTGCTGATCGGACCAGCTCATCCGGTGTTATCGGCACCGCCTCGGCCTCGGCGTCAAAAGGGGCGGGCGCCTCCCTGCGTCGAGGTGAACAACTGGCGTCCGCCCGTCCGCTCGTCGAAGCGGCATCCCCCGCGTGGAGGAGCGCGTCAGCACTTAGGTCGTCATTATCGGAACTTCAGGGCAGGTCTCGTGCTGACCAGGACTATCCCTAAAGCCGCCGGACGACGGAGAGGTATCTGAGTGTAATGCAGCCATCTGGGCTTATCTCAACCGGAAGACATGCAACGAGACTGTGTCATTGAACGCCTCTAGCTTCTCTGCTCCCCCCACAGTCGCTCTTATACCGTCTCTCTCCCTCACACACATACCCTCCCTTGTTTCTCTCCCCCCTTCACGCTGCTCGTACACGAAATCGCCGGTCCCTCGCCCACCATGACGGCCCTTGGGCAACCCCCGGAATCACGGCCCCCCCACCTCCGCCGCAGCAATGGCAACACCCAGCTGATCGTCAAGGGCAAGCCCTTCCTGATGCTCTCGGCCGAGCTGCACAACTCGTCCATGTCGTCGGCGCGCTTCATGTCCGAGGTCTGGCCCGCGATGAAGGCCAACCACATCAACACGCTCCTCGGCGCCGTGGCCTGGGAGGACGTCGAGCCTGTCGAGGGCCAGTTCGACTTCTCCGAGCTCGACGCCGTGCTGGCCGGCGCGCGGCAGCACGACATGCACCTCGTGCTGCTGTGGTTCGGCACCTACAAGAACGGCATCTCGACGTACGCCCCGGCCTGGGTCAAGCGCGACCCGAAGCGATTCCCGCGCGTCCAGTGCCTCGAGGCCGGCGGCGTCAAGCGCACCGTCGAGATGATCACGCCGCTCAGCGACGAGGGGTGCAGAGCAGACTCCCGCGCCTTCGCCGAGCTGTGCCGCCACCTCGCGCGCGTCGACGCCGGGCACAGCACCGTCCTCATGATCCAGGTCGAGAACGAGACGGGCCTGCTGGGCGACTCGCGCGACCGTTCCCGCCGCGCCGACGAGGCCTTTGCGCAACCCGTGCCCGAGGCCCTGCTCGACCACCTGAGCCGGCGGCGGGCCGAGCTGCACCCCAAGTTCAGGGCGCGCCTCCCCCTCCTCCTCGCCGAGCCCCCCGCGTCGTCGGGCGGTGGCGGCCCGCGCTCGTGGACCGACGTCTTTGGCAGCGGCCCGGCGGCCGACGAGGCCTTCATGGCCTACCACATCTCGTCGTACGTCGGCCGCGTGGCCGCCGCGGGCAGGAGGGAGTACGACATCCCAATGTACACAAACACGTGGCTCAACTTTGACGACCCGTCCGGCCTCGACCTCGGCGGCGTGCCCGCCGCCGCCGCCGCCGCCGCCAACCGGCCCGGCGTATACCCCTCGGGCGGGCCCTGCCCCACGTGCTCGACATCTGGCGGCACAACACGATCCTGGCCGCGGACAGGGCGCTCGACTTTTTGGCGCCGGACCTGTACTTCCACGACTACGAGGCCGTGTGCCGGGACTACACGGCGCAGGGGAACCCGCTCTTCATCCCGGAGCAGCGGCGCGACGCCAAGGGCGCGCGGCGGGTGTGGCTGTCGTACGGGACGTACGGGGCGCTGGGGGCGAGCCCGTTCGGCATCGACACGGGGCCCGAGGCCGTCGGCCGCGAGTTCGGGCTGCTCGCCCAGGTGGCGCCGCACCTGCTCGCGGCGCGGCCCGAGGACCGCATGGGCTTCTTCTTCGACGAGGAGGTGGACGCGGCCGGCCGGGGCGAGAGGTGGACGCGGGTGTTTGGCGGCGAGTTCGAGGTCACGGTCGAGCGCGCCTTCGTCTTCGGCAAGCCCGGGCCGGGGGCGGGCTCGTCATCCACCTCGGCGGCGCGCGGTTCCTCGCCGTCGGGCGCGGCTTCAACGTCCGGTTCCGGAGCGTGCGGCCGGAGGCGACGTTCACGGGCATCCTCTCGGCGGTGGAGAAGGAGGCGGCGACGACGGCGGCGGGGGCGGGGGCGGACGGCACGCTGCGGACGCTGCGGGTGCTCAACGGCGACGAGACGCGCAGCGGCGGGTTCCTCATCATGCCCAACGACGAGCCGGACTACGGCGGGTTCCCCATCGCCGTGACGGTGCCGGCGCGGACGTGCATCGCCGAGGTGGAGGCGTACTGGATCGCCGAGGACGAGGAGGACCGGTGAGTTACTGCGTGGGGGGGTGCTGGGTCGAGGGAGGAGGGAGGAGGGAGGGGAATATGCGACGAAACCGTGACCCAGACGATGGCGGAGGCATGCAGATTAGGGACGGGAGGGGGTATCGATCACGGCCGATCTAGAGACACCACAAGAGCAAAAATGCCTTTCACCTCCCCTTGAATCTATGGTATCGCAGACTGCCTGGCTTACGCGTCTTGTGATCTGATCCTATGATGCTTCTTTGCAAACTTGTGGACGGCTTGGCAACAGCCTCAGCCCCTCAGCCGAAGGGCGTGTTGATGACAACTCTGACGTAGCCCGTGTCGCCACTCAAAGCCGGCATAAAAGGAGGGGACAACGCATCAGCTGCCAGTGGTGCGAGAAGGAGATGGCCGGCGTGCCGGACGACATGCCGCTGTTGAGAAGGGGGTGAGGAACCAGGGGAGCGGGGGGAGGGGGACAGCGCGGTTGCGAGGGCCAAGGTGTAAGAGGGATTGGCCGTCCAGCAGGATGGCGAGGAGATTATGGCTAGATTATAACGAGTCTATGTATGGGTATTTGCGAATCCAGGCGCATGCAAGATTGGGTATCTAAAAAAACAAAAACACCTGCCAACCGTGACGACGACGACGACGACGACGAGACGACGCCGCCGCCGCCTCACCGCCCTCGCAGCCATCTCGCCGTGAGCCCCTTGCCCCTCGCCCCCTCGCCGTCCTCCTCGCCGCGGTAGAGCTCCGGGGCGGCGTCGGCGCCGCCCTCGATGGCGAGGTGCCAGCGCGCAAAGGCCTCGTCGACGAGGGCGCCGACCTCGGCGCGGGTGCCGCCGACGGTGCCGAGGGCCATGAGGGCCTCGGTCTCCTCGATCCAGTCCCTCACGCGGCGGAGGGCGGCCTCGCGGCGGCGCAGGCGGCCCGGCAGGCCGCGGCTCCGGGCCCAGGCCAGCGCGCCGGCGACGACGGTGTTGACGGCGCCGAGGGCGGTGATGCTGGCGCGGTGGGCGCCGGCAGAGGGGCCGAGCGAGGTCAGGGCGGCGCCGACGACGAGCTGGGCGGCGTGGCAGGCGTAGACGGCGGCGACGGCGGCGACGCGGAGGGCGCGGAAGCGGCGGTGGGCGGCGATGGCGGCGGCGTAGATACCCGAGGGCGCGGCGGCGCGGGGGGATTCCGGGGCGTCGCCGGCGGCGTTGATGCCGACGGCGCGGCGGAAGAGGGCGAGGTCGGAGGGGTCCGTGTCGTTGCCGCCGTCGTCGTCGTCGCCGCCGCCGACGTCGGGGGGGAGCAGCGGGGAGCGCTCGGAGCTGGGGAGGGAGGGGAAGGGTTTCGACATGGCGAGGACCGCAACGGCAGCCCGTCTCGGCAGAAGCAAGACGCAAGAGATGGTGGTTTTCGCGCCGTGAGACGTGGGTTTTCTGCGACTCGGGCAACGCAAGGACAGTACTTTCTTACGCCCCCCCAAGGGGGAGGGGGGATGTACATCCTTTTTTTATCATGAGTTGAAGACGGGGCGTAGGACACCATCGGCGATATGCCTGCAGACAACGAGGCCATCGTGATGGGCCCACCCGGGTCATATGGGCCTCACTCACCCGGCCTCTGATGCAGCGTTGCCGGCGCCGGGGAGCGATAAGGAACCGATCACACTGGGCGGTGTTTGGGGTGAACCATCTCGAGTGCAGGCTGTAAAGAAGCGCGTGCACTAAGCACGGCGCGCCCCAGCGGGCCGCCGGAGGGTGTAACGGCGGCGGCGGCCATTGGCGGCAGATGGGAGGGGAGAAAAGTCGAGATGAGACCAAACGTCACTTGTCAAGTTGTCACCGGTCACATGTGGCGGCGGAAGCGTTCGCCGGCGGTGGGGGGTTAAGACACGCGTTGCCCCCCCTGGGAGTTTATCAGATGACGCCGGCGGCGGGTAGGGTCAGTTAGTCGAGGAACCCAGATGAGGAAAACCAAAGGGGTTTAGCCACGACGCCTTGGGGTGGTTATCGCGAGGACGGGTTCGTGTACGCAGCGAGCATTCGTCGGTGGACCCTTTGACCGTGGAGAGGCGAGACAGACGATGCTCAAGGACGGCGCTTCGTCGAGGGGCCAAACAAACGTGTGCTTTTGGCTCGCAGTTATGTTGGAACGGTCGTCACACATGGTACAGAATGTTTTGGTCTCACGGCGTCTTGCGCGGGAGGGCATGGATCGCGAAGTTGCGGTCCCCGGGGAGAGCGCTTCTCTGTCGACCGTGACGTCAGGCGGCAATGGCAAGGGACGAGGGACTTGGACGCGTCGAGACCCCTCGGTTGCGCAGTGTCGTGCGACAATGGGCCGAACGGCGGGATGCGATGCGTGAGAGACGCAGGAACGGGGGCCATGAGCGCATGTGCAGACGCACGAGTGCAGTCAAAAGTCACCCAACACGAGGGAGACGAACTGGGATGCACGACGGCCAGCAAGAGTCGGGTTGGTGAGAGTCAGTAAGCAGTAGCATGTAGTAGGCAGGGCAGCAAGGGAGAAGCGGAGGAGGCTGGAGAAGTGCGGCTGTGTCTTTGCAAGGTGAAACCGATGGTAGGGGATCGTCGGGAACTGACATACTACTGCGTCGTAGTATGGATATTGCTGGGACCAAGAGTTCGGAGAAAAAGCACTCCTGGGATGTTGGTGTCAGGGGGTGAGGGTTTCTCACGGGGAAGCCCGGCGGAACGAGGCCAAGAACAGCGCAAGGATTCTCTCTTCCTTTCCTGACGCGGACGGAGATGTATGTACGGATACGGCTACAGAGTAGGCAACACTATCAGAGTATTCGTAGGCAACATTATTATCAGAGTACGGATACCCGTATCCGTACCTTTTAGATCCCTCCGCCAAGGGGGCGCCAAAATCTCACTCATGGGGCTCCCCCGTCCTCACCCACGTCACTCCCAGTCCCATCGCCCTGTTTGTGTTTTCCTCAGTTTGCAGTGCTCCGTACTCGGCAGAAGACGCAGTGCAGTGCTGGTATTATGGCGGCGACTCGGGAGACGCGAGCGAGGTGGCAGACACGGCAGGGTGCTGAAACGGTTGGCGGGGAGTTTGGTCCTCTCAGATATTAACCTTAGTCAGGGGGCTGGGAACTTGCGTCTAATATTACAGAGTACTTGGTAGGCCACCAAGACTGTCCAACACTGCTTGCTTGTGGCTGTCTTGTGCCCACGGCTGCTCTTGTTGCTTCTTCTCCTCGGTTTGATGGCCAGCCAGGCGGACGGATATCCGTACTACGCGTCATCTGAACAGCGCCGCCGTTCGTCCGCCGGCTCCCAATGCTGAGGCCACATTGGCAATCCAGGCCACCGTGTCGTGATAGCGAGCGTTGCTACGAATACCACGCATGTAATTACAGCTGCAACAGCACTGCCCTTCACCCGCCGGCTCGACGATCCATCCCCCTCTCGCTTCCACTTCCTTCGACCTCGCCCATGTCCGGTGTCCCCCCATGGTCCATCCATCCTCATCCTCGCCTTGACATGCCCTGTCATCCATGGCGTACACTACCCTGTCACCCCTGTCTGACCACACCCCGCGTCCTTGCGCAGCTTCGATGTCATGCCCAATGTCCATCCTGATGCCTTTGAATTGGCTTTCCAGTTCCTTTAACCGTTACGTAGCGAAAATGAGCGGTGCGGCGCAGGCAAGCAACAAGTGCCGTGCAAGGGGCGTCCCTGACGCCATCCGATCCCGTTCCCCAGCGATGAACCCGTGTTTGTGCCGCCCACCCCCATCATCCCATCACTTTTGGGGCCTCGTATTTAAACATGCTCTTGCTGCCCCGGGTGCCCCGTCGTGAAGCTGCATCCTGAGCCGTCCCCGTCCCCCCTTCTCTGTCGAAGCCCCCGTACCGGTCTCTTTCGCATCTCCCCGCCGTCGTCATGCATCCCAACGGCGCTCCCCTCCGCTGGGCCGCCACGCTCTTGGCCTCGGCCACTGCCGGTATGTTCTCTCCGGCGCCTCCAGCGGTCACCCTCCTCCTCCTCCTCCGAGTTTGCTAACCAACGAGAAAAAGTGTGCGCCGTCCCGCCTGGCATCACCCCCCGGCCATGCGCCCGAGGGCCGACTTCAACATCCTCGTCGGCGGCAACGTCTCGCTCCGCATCATGCCCCTCGGCGCCTCCATCACGTACGGCGAGAAGTCGACGGACGGCAACGGCTACCGCAAGGCCCTGCGCGACCTGCTCGTCGCCGACGGCAACCCCGTCGACATGGTCGGCTCCCACCCCAACGGCACCATGGCCGACAACGACAACGAGGGCTGGCCGGGCTTCCGCATCGACCAGGTGCTCGCCAAGGCCGAGGTCTCGGTGCCCGAGACGCTGCCGAACCTCGTCCTCGTCAACGCCGGCACCAACGACTGCGCCCAGGCCTACGACACGGCCGGCGCCGGCGCCCGCATGCTCGCCCTGCTCGAGTTCCTCTGGTCCGCCTCGCCGCGCGCCACCGCCGTGCTGTCGACGCTGCTGCCCAACGGCAACAACGCCACCGAGGCCTGCGTGCTGCGCGTCAACGACCAGTACCGCGCCCTCGTCGCCCAGCAGCAGGCCCTCTCCAAAAAGATTGCCCTCGCCGACATGCACACCGACAAGGGGCCCCTGGCGAGCGACCTCGTCGACGGCACCCACCCGGACGACGCGGGCTACGTCAAGATGGCCGACATCTGGTTCGCCAGCATCAAGGACGCCGCCTCGCGCGGCTGGCTCGAGTCGCCCCAGCCGCTGCCCTAGAATCGGAGAGCGCGGTCATCGCGACGTCTGCTGCATCGTTCTTGGGGGGAGTTGCATTTTTATTTTATTTTTACAAAAAAGGGGAAAAAAGGCGTTGGGAGACGGTGAAAAGGGGGGTGGGATACCAACAAAAAAAAGGCTTCAATGTTTATAGTTTCAACGTCCATACCCATCAGATACATACATGTCAACATCACCCCGTAATACAAAACAGTCTCGTCCCAGCTTCGCAGCCGCCGGAAACGTCCCAACTCGGCGGCCGCAGTTTTCCGTCGTGGAGAACGTGCGGATGTTTCTCGAACCCCCCTCTCTCTCTTCACTCAACCAAACCAAGCAGCTTACTCACCCGTTGCCCCCGAGGTTATTTACGGACAGATGATCGGACGAGGGCGGCCGAATCAGCTGATCGACAGCGTGAAACTGTTTTCCAACCGGGGGGGTTCCCCCACTTTGTCCCAGTTTATACGAAAAGACAAAAGGCGAGAGACGGCCATCATCACACCTCGACTTTACTCACTCTCTGCTCCCTCACAAACACTCCCGTAGGACCATCGTCTCCTTCCCCCCCCCATACGCGCGAAGAAAAAAAAAAGAAAAAAAAACATGTCTCAAGCCCTGTTCACGACCGTCTTCGCCTCCATCTTCTACGTCGCAAAGGTCGCCATCAACGACCGCTCCATCGCCAATGGCCTCGCCCGCGCCATCAAGAAGCAGCTCCACGGGGAACCCATCCCCTTCACCTCCTCCAGGGCCATGGACGGCCTGCTGACCATGCTCGTGCGCTTCTTCCAGCCCATCGTCGCCGGCAGGGACCCCGCCCTCACCCTCTTTTGCGTCTTCATGATCGGCCAGGTCCTGGCCCTGCACGTCCTCGTCCAGCTCGAGGGCCTGAGGGCCGGTAACCGGGGGAAGCTGATCTCGTAGTGAGTTTTTTTTTTCTTTTTCCTTTTTTTTCCCCCCTCTTCTTCTTCTTTCTGGTCCTCGTGAACCCCTTGACTAAACAACCCTAGCACGACCTACTGGGGCTTCGGGTGGCAGCTCTGCACCGTCGGCATCACGATGCCCGTATACTTCCTCCTCTCCATCTACACCTCGGCCGTCCCGGACGCCGCCGGCCCGGGCGCCTTCGCGGCCGCCATCTCCGTCGACCCGGTCCAGGCCCGCGCCGTGCTCTGGTCCGTCACCCTCGGCGCCGGCCTGCCGACCCTGCTGGCCGCCCTGCCGCCCCCGCGCGTCGTCGCCCCGCGCACCTCCGAGGTCTTGCTCGCCGCCTGGCAGGCCTTCCCCCTGTGGGCCTGCCTCGCCCAGCTCGCCGCCTCGCGCGCCATCGCCCTCCTCGGCGCCGTGCCCCGCGCCGCCGGCGTCTCCGAGGCCTGGGCCCGCACGAGGAGGGAGCTGAGCCGCGTCTACGCCTCCGTCCTGCCCGCCGCCGCCCTCGTCTCGTGGGCCGCCGTCGCCTACGTCTTCTGGGCCGCCGGCGGCGCCCCGGGCCCCGCCGCCGCCACGCTGAGGCGCATGTTCGCGCCGCCGTCGCCCTTCTCGAGGGCCAGGATGGCCTCGCTCGAGGCCGGCGTCCTCGGGCTGCTGCAGTGGGACATGTACTGCGCCTGCCTGGCGACGTGGACCTGGGTCGTCTACGTGGCCCACCGGCGCAAGGGCGCGAGGGGCGCCGCCGCCGAGCTCGGGAGGCTGCTCATGTGGACCCCCGTCGTCGGGCCCGGCGGCGCCGCCCTGGCCGCCGTCTGGGAGCGGGACGTCGAGGCGCTCGGGGTCGTCTGCGAGAAGAAGGGGGCCGCCGAGGAGGTCGCCGAGGAGAAGAAGACTAAATAGTGTGAACAAGCGGGCGTATCTCTGGACCCGCGCCGGGTGTGCTCGGGTTGAGGTTTCTTTTTTCCTTTGTCCTTTTCCTTTGGAAACCAACTTTCTTTGAGATGATGGGATATTGGTTTGCGGCGCACCTTTTCGTCTACCAATACGAGGCCTTGGATGTCAACTTGGATAAAACGTCGGCCGTGCTCGCGTCGCCGGCCCTATGAGTTTGCGAATGGACCTGGCAGTGGCCTTTGGAGATCCTTCGCTTTATACAAGAGCGTCAATTTTATACATTAGCCTCGTCGCATCGTCAGTCATATCTACCAGTCTTTCGCGGCCCTCTACAGTAGTAGCCCGAGACTTCCAACATCATCCAGCCCATGTGCTCAAACCGTTTTTTCCTCGAAACCCAACCCTTTCTGCGCCCCCCCCCCCCGTTTGCAGCGAGCTCATCCGGGCAACTCGGCAATGGGACCCATCGGTCTCCTCCCCGTCGCCTGGAACTCGTCGTGGCCGTGCCAGTACCGCGCGACCTGCGTGTTTTCCAGCTCCGACACGGGCCGCGGCGCGGGCGACTCCAGCTCGGCCGTCTGCTCCGTCCTCGCGCTGGACTTGCGCGAGCCCGTCTTCCACCCCGCGAGGCCGGGTCCAGGGCCGGGGCCCGGCCCGCTCGTCTCCGCGTGTTCCCGCTCCGCCGGTTCTCTGTTCCGCCGCGTGCGCCGGGAGAGGTATATGTACAGCACGACTGCGAACAGGATCGAGACCCCGACGCTGACGCCGACGATGCCGCCCGTCGTCAGCTTGCCGCTCGCGCCGCCCGGTCTCGTCTCGACGCCCGTCCCATCCGGCAGCGAACTCGGTCCGGCCGTCGTCACTGTCGTCGCTGTCGTCGTCGTCGTTGTCGTCGTCAGTATCGTCGCCGTCACCATCGTCGTTGTCGGGCCGCTCATCGCGGTCACCGTCAGCGGGGCCTCGACGCTCGGCGGCGTCGGCATCGGGACGTAGCCGGGCTGCCATATGACGCTGCCGCCCAACGCCGTCGGCAGCTGGACGACGTTGCGGAGCGTCGCCGCGTCGGTGAAGGCGACGGCCCGGGACGTCTGCGGGCACCAGCACGCGTCGGCCGACGCGAGCGTCGTCGGCCGCGCCGACTGCTCGCACGCAACCCACTGCTCCGACGTGCCGTTGCAGTACACCAGGCCGGCCCACGGTTGATCTACGGCACCGGGGTTCCCCTTTGTCAGCTCGGAACGGTCTGAAGAAACACCTCTCTCTCTTCGCCCCCCCCCCCCCCCTCCAACAATGGCAAAAACGTACCGCTGAACGCGCCCTTGTCCGGGCAGCTCGGGTGGCGGTACTCGGGGTCGCTGCAGCCGGCGAGGTACGTGATCCCGAAGCGGCCGTTGTAGCACGCGCGGCTCGACAGGCACATGTCGCCGCCCTGGCAGCACGTCTTGTCTCCGAGGGCGGCGTTGCCGCAGGGGAGCCACTCGTTCACGGCCTCTCCGGGCCCGCGAAAGCAGGTCCCGTTCGAGATGAAGGGGTTCGGCGCGCTCATGGTGTTTTCGTCCTCCCCGCGTCCCTCCCTCCGCGCAAACGAGTGTCGTAATCGCCGGCGTCTCTATCCTTCGCTTGGTCCAGCCGAGGGTCTTGCGAACTGTGATGAAGAAGAAGAAGAAGTAGAGGAAGAAGAAAACGATTGAGAAAACGTGACACGGTTTGAGCCTGTGTTTGTCGCAGAAAAAACCACGATGGCTGGGTGGGATCACAGAGAGGGGAGGGAGCCGAGGGGGCGTGGGGAGGGGGCGTGGATAAGTATCTATCCCTTTGCACCCCGACCATGATGGCATGGGCCGATGTCTTATGCTGGAATGTTTGCTGGGACACGTCGCCAAGGGCTGGGTTATCGCGAACCTTGCAAACGGTCCGGTGCAGGAACATCTTCCGCATCGACCCCCGAAGAAGAAACTGATGGACGCTGGTCCCCCTCCTTTGCGCTCACATGTTTTGGTCAAAAGGTTGAGACAATTCGACACGGGCTTGGGGGTGTTGTGCATGGTTTACAGCTCCTGAACCACATTTCCCTCTTCTTTCGAAAACCATCACCTCGCCGGAAGCTATTCCCATGATGTCAGCGCCGTTTTCGACACCAGAGGACCGGCCGCTCTCCCTGCGGTGGCACCGACGACGGTTTCGAGCAGGAACCTTGGCCTTTCTCACCGAACGCACGCGGGCACCCGTAATTGAGCCGGCCAGCTAGGCAGTGCGTCCGGGGTTCTGCATTGCCCTGTTGTTTGCTCTCTGTCTCTCCACGTTACCTCTTGGTCCGGCCTGTCCCTTGACAGTCCAGGGAGAGAGGGACCAATCACCGCGGAGCTTGTGCGGGTTGGTTGTCTGCCAAAAGATCTGATACGTTGGCAGGAATGCATACATGGTGGCTCTGGGGTGGTCGCGCAGTAAGACATTGCGGCACAGGAGCTGCATTGGCCCCAAGAGAGGCGATATTGCCAAGTTTCCATGTCTGAAGATGATGTTGTTAGTGTTGGCAACAGATGAAATCCAAGAAACATGCATCCATTATCCAAGATACTAAGCTGTTTTCGACTTTGCAATACCCCTGCATGAATCGGGTCATCGGAGCGTCCAAGTCACGAGAATATCTGCATGTCACGTAACCAAAACGACGCCGTTAGTTACGTGGGCAATAACTAACGCTTATATATCTCGTGACAACATCGCTGCCGGAACCCCACACACCGGTGACACCCACGATGTCTTCATATATATACGCAGTTAGAGAGAAACATGGCATCTGAAGAAACCCTATGATATCGACACAACAATTCTCTCTAAAACCTATTCACTCTAATGATCGGAAACAAGTGTGTGAACATGAGCACCATCGGAGCCGGAACAATCGGGATACCGAGGTCCGGCAACCCCATTCGATTTGCGTTGCATAGCTCCCTTCTTCCACCGCCTTTTCCCCATCTTCATACGGCAGCAAATGGGTATCCCAGGTTGAGATATCTGAACTGCTGCTTCGCCCAGCAGAAATCGAGGCTCCATCCCCTGGTGATGGCCATCAAAAAAGCCTCCCTTTGATCAACGTCTCGTAGTCGCCCGCCTTGCAAACCGTCGACATGCAGCCTCGACCGGATCACCGTTTCGACCCGTTCTCATCCGACATGGAATGGCCCGAAGACATGCCCGACCTGGACTTTTCCGGCATGAACTTCTCGGACCCGGACACCATTTCCAAGATTTTCGGCCAGGAAGTCCCGCACATGACGCCGGCCGAGCTCCGTCGCGCCAGCCAGAAGCTGACCGCCTCCATCTTCTCCAGCTACGAGACTCTGCACGCCATCCTCGCGCGCCACGAGCCCGCGATACAGCAGCGCTGGTCAAAGAAGAAGAGGCACCAGAGGCTCAGCATCCTGACGGCCGCCTGGGGAGGCGACATGCCGGCCGCCCACCGTCCCGATTTCGAGGCCTTCCGTAAGCAGTCGGGCCTGCTGGCGAACGCGGGCGACAGGTACAAGAGCCACTATTTCTGGCCCTTCATCAACCAGGAGGACCTGCTGAAGCCCAAGAACCTGTTGCTGCTCCTCAACGCGCGGGGCCGCCATCGCCCTTGCGAGTTCGCGGGCGCCGACAACGAGGCGATGCACCTCGGCCTCGTCACCAAGAAGATCGTCCCCGTCTTCCTCAACGGCCACGTCATGGTCCTCAACGGGGCCTACGACGCCGAGTCCTACGGCAAGCTGATGGCCTGGGAAGACCACCCCGACTGCTTTGACTGGATGCACACGCGCCGGCAGTTCATGCCGGGCGAGGGCCTCCTGGTTCTCGAGTCCCAGGAGAGGACGCTCGGCTTCCTCGTCAAGTGCTGCGAGAGCATCCTGCACGACATCCCGCCCGCCGAGCTGACGACCGACGCCTTCCCCGTGGTGGAGGAGCCCCGTCTCGTCGGCGAGGCGCCCAAGGACGGCTTCGCGTCGCTGACCGTGATGGCGTAGGAGGCCCCCTATCGGCTGCCGGCGCGCCTCGACGTCGACAGGATCGAGTCGCTCCTCCAGGCCAAGGTGTCGGCGGCCGAGGACCACGTCTGGTCGCTGCGCGAGGACCCGGGGTACTTCGCCGAGCACCTGGCTGAGGTCCGGGAGCACCGCCAGGAGATGCTCAAAGACACCAACGGCGATCTTCACCCCGCCCTCAAGCGCGGGAAAGAGCACGTGTTCCTGACCCGCGCGCTGCGCGAGGCCGTCATCAACTCGTATTTCGAGCTCGAGGTCTTCTCCGAACTCCACCGCCAGGCAAAGGAGCTGCGGTTGGTCCACGCCCGCTGCGCAGAGTCGCTCTCGCCCACGGGGGACCTGCCGGGGGAGCTGCTGCGAGCACTTCTCAGGTTCCGCCACTACCTCAACCAGGCGGCCAAGGGGCCCCTCAACATGCTGAAGCAGAGCGTCGTCGCTTCGCCGCCGATGCGCAACTTCTTCTGCCGCCTGCCGCCCCCGGGCGGCGACGCCATACGCATCAACGTCACGTCCAAGAGCGGCGTCAAGATGAACAGGGTCGAGAGCCAGCTCATCTGGCTCCTCCGCACGCTGTGGGAAGACGGCCAGGACCTCTTCTTCATCCGGCTGCCCCTGGTCCTGGACGAGCTGGAGCGGCTGCTGGAGGCCGAGCCGCAGGCCAAGGAGCTCCTCAGCGCGCACGTCGCGGCCATGATAGGGAACCTCTCGGTCATCTCGCAGTGCGTCAACCAGATTGACCTGTTCCAGCCGTGGTCGCGGGGCTACGACTCGGCGCTGGTCGACCTGGAGGCCGGCATCAAGGACGAGTTCGCCCGGCGGACCGCGCCGTGGGCCGAGCTGATGGACTCGCTCGAGGGCGACGCCGCGGCCCAGGCGAGGCTCGGGGACCCTTCCGACGGCAGGTTCGGCTACCCGTCGGAGAAGCGCCGCACCAAGGCGACCGCCGCCGCCATGATCTCGGCCGAGCGGAACCTCGACGCCTTCTGGGCGTACGTCGACCGCCGCACGCGCGCGAGGGTCACGGACATGCAGGGCACCGCGACGTGGCGCCTCGTCTCCCAGGGTGGTCGCGCGTTGCAGCGCACCCCGGAATGGGTCGACGAACCGGCCGCGGCGGCACCCGCCGACAAGAGACGGGCCCGGCCGTCGCACGACCCGCCACCCCCGGCGCCCTTTGCGGACTACGGGGACGGCCAGAGAGACGCGGGCCGCGCCGTGCGGCCCCCAAAGCAAAGGTCAAGACGAGGGGAGCGCCGGCGCAGGAGCCCCTCGCGGACGCCGCACCCGCGCCGCCGCCGCCGCCGCCGCCCGCGGACGACGCGCCCGGAAGCGGCGCGACTCCGGTCCAGGTCGACGCGCGCTCGCTCAAGGTGATCCGGACCCTCTTCTTCGACCCGAGCGTCGCCTCGCACCCCGGCGAGATCGCGTGGAGGGACTTCCTCCACGCCCTGACGTCGACCGGCTGGTTCACGGCCGAGAAGCTCTACGGGTCGGTGTGGCAGTTCCAGAGGGTCAACGGGCCCGACCAGAGCCGGGTCCAGTTCCACGAGCCGCACCCCCACGGCAAGATTCCCTTCACCACCGCGAGGAGACACGGCCGGAGGCTGAACCGGCACTACGGGTGGACGAGAGACATGTTTGTGCTGAAGCAGTCTCCGTGACGCGAGGAAAGGCTGAGCTACAGGGGGTACATTCGCGCTGGCTTGTCAGGCTGGCTCATTCTAAACCCGCAAATGAGAAGGTCTTGATTTCTTCAGGACGACGTATTACTAGAGTAAAACCTCCGTCTAGCTAGTGGGCCTTGTCATCGCATCCACTAACACGCAGGCCCAGAAAGTAGCGAACAGAGATTTGATGTTCACGACGACCACCAATATAGAAACAGCCTCGAGGTATGGGGTACGATCGATGGCGTGGGCTACATTAACGCCTTAGAGTTAAAGATGCAACCTTGGTTTGCTACCCAGATGAGTCGACGTGCCAGCATTTCCTGCAGTCTTATGCCACCCGTCATTGATAATGACCCCGGCAGAACCCTAACCCCTGAAATGTGGTTTGTATCTTGGCCCCCATCAGGTCCATGTCCTGCATGTTTAAGCATACGCATCTTCTTGAGTTAGACCCGGACGGCCGACATTTTGACCCGCGAGGCCTCCAACGCCGATGTTGTTCTTGGTGAGTTGTTGCGGGTGATCCATATACTGGATCGTGAATACCGGAGGCCGACTGCTGAATCATACTAACCTTATCAACTTCTCCCGCCGACAACCCTTTGGCATGGCAATTGCGCAGTCTTGTGTCCACCCGACAAGATCCCATGCTTAACCTCTCCCCCCCCAGCCCCTTGCCGTTCCGATGCGTCGAAAGGTCCCCGAGTCTCGATCCTGCAACTCGAGCAGCAAGACGTACAAGGCCGCCCTCGTCGCCTTCCCTCGCTCTTGCTGGCATGCAGAACAAAGCTGAAATTAAGCTTTGCCGGTCGAAATCCGAATGCCAAGCGTCCAGCATTACGCGAGGCTCGGGCTTATCGGACCCGGGCATCGGACAGCATGCTGACAGCTGTGCCGTCAACGACCATTTCCCAGTCCGCCGTGGTAATACTCGTGGGGGAAGACCGATACGGCACGAGTTTTAATGTCTTCAACCCGCCCCGTATACGCAGCCAGCCGCCTCTTGCGAGACCTGCTTGTATCGGGCGTACCGTAGTCATTAGTTGCAGTCACCAGATTTCCATTAGCTGGAATTTGCCGCAGATAATGCGAGTGAAATCATTCCCTTGGGCGAATAGAAAAGTAACGCTGGCAGGTGTTGGTTATTTCCCAATCCCAAGTAACGAAGCTTACGATGCTGCTGATGGACGCAGTCAGCAGGATCTGGCAAGCTATGGGGCCCGACGATGAGATTGAGGCATCTTCGGCTCTACATTAAACATGCTAATCATAACAGAAACTATAGTCTACTTTCTTTATACCCTTTCGGCGGGGGTCAAACTTAGCTATATAGGTTGCAAAGGACGCTGCTGTCGTCAGACTATAGACATCGTAGCCACAGACTTTGTATATTTTGTCACCAATACGGCCTGTCAGTCTGCCACCAACCCGGCGTTGGTACATGCACAACCAGATGCTCTGAACCCTACCACGGACCCGGAACAGAAGGCTGTATTCTCCGAGCTAAGAGGAAGCCGTGTTGTAGTACATGTAGACGTCCTTGATCTTGAAGTCGGCCTGGGCGGCGGGAGGGCCGGCGCTCCAGCCCTTGTCGCCGTTGGACCAGTTGTTGAAGACCCAGGGGCCGACGGTGTTGGGAACGTCGGTGGTGGTGCTCCATTTCTCGTCCCCGTCGACGAACCACCGGACGCGGCCGGGAGTCCAGTCCAGGCGGTACTCGTGCTCGGTCGCGGTAGGGTCCATGCCGGCGGGGGGCGAAAAGGTCTGGTACGTCTTGACGCCGTTCCGGTCGGCGTCCTGGTTGGTGAACCAGACCCGGCGGACGCCCTGGTTGCTCAGGGACGCCGCGTCGGAGAGCCACTCGATGTCCGTCTCCTGGGTGTCGTTTTTGTAAAAGAAGATGCCTGGACACCGGCCGTCAGAACGCGACTGCTCGCCACCTCTGAGCCCATTCCGCCGCGGGAGGGGGGAGGGGGATGTGCTTACCGTTGCAGACGCCGGCGGGCTCGCTAAAGATGGCGACGGTACGGACGGAAGCGTACTTGATGTTGGAAAAGGTCGTGGACACTTCGGCGGAGCTGTAAGGCTTCGCGGTCTGGCCGCCGGGGACCTTGAGGTTGAGGTACCCTCCGCCCACGACGACGTTGGAGGCGTCGAACTTGTGAGTGTCGCCTATGGGCCAGGTGCTGGCGTACAGTCCGTCGGGAAGGCTTGTCCTGCCCGCGAAGTCAAAGATTGCTCGGTTGGCGTAGCCGTAGCCTCCGACGACGTATTGGCCATTGGTCAGTGACGGCTGGGGCGAACGGGTCAATGCAAACGCCGGAGTGGACGCGAGGACTGCGGATGTGAAGAATGAGGACTTCATGATGAATACTGTATGATAATCTGAGCTTCGCCCTCGAGCGTATTGTGTGAAGTGGCCGGGATATACGACTTCTAGAACATCGCGGAGGCAGATTACTTATAAACCATCGACTTCTCGCCATTCCTACACATCGCAAGACCCCCCTCAGAGCTGATCCCCTGCACACACATGCAACCCCACGATTACATGTGGTACCAAGGAAAGCCGCTGCTTGGACCTCGCTTCTCTGCAGGTTCTGCGACTTCCTGCGTCATGGATCTAGACCTGGCCGGAGGAACGCAAGGGCATGCGGAGGCGAGTGTCATCCTCCCGAGCTTGCAGACGGCAAAAGGGAGGGTCGCGCAGCCTCGCTCAAGGGAGGAACACCGGTCACGAGCAGGCCAATGTGATGCGTGTGGCCCCGGCCACCAGACGGCATTCCCGACTACAAGGCCTCGGGCGACCCTTGGAAATTCTCAAGCAGACAAGCCCAGAGTTCCGTGGACCTTCGAGGCTAGTATTTCAGGTTTACGGATGTGGCTCGACATCGTACTCCAGGACTGACAGGCAAGAGTGAGACATTCTAGACGGTCTCGACGCAGCGCCGGACGAACACCTGCACGAGAATGGGCCTGCGCGCCATCGAAGGATTCCGCCATGCGCCGAGGATGGCGATATCGCGGCGTCTGACGGCACCCTTGACATCGAGCTTGGCACTGCGGCGGGAGCTCATGTCCTTGGCGGGCGGTCCCGACCCTGCCGTCAGGGGATCGCGCGCATTCGCCGACTGGCCACGTTGGCTACTGGCTCCTCACGTCAGAGTAGCTGCCCCCTCCCCGGGATGCATCTGACCACCAGTGGCTCATCGGTGAGCAATATTGGACGCCAAGTACATGTAGTGTTCGTCTCCAAAGGGAGCCGCATACGGGCGGGCTCGGGGCTGATGGCTGATCATTGACATGCGGGTATAAGTGGATTTGTTCGTCAGATTGAACTGCATCCAAGGGCTCTCGCCAATGGGCTGCGGAGCTTACGATCCTCGAGAGTAGCACTCGCTTCCCAAATGCGTCTTCCGGCCCCGACGTCACCAATGATGCCAAGTCAGGCCGTGAGCCCGTGGTGAAGGATTTGGCCCGACGTATATGTCTGCCTGGTGCTGAGGGCTGCGCAATGGGGGTGCGATGCACACATTATTTCGTATATTGGGTAATGCAGCCTGATCCTGGGGAGTTGGCCGGACTGTTTTGGAACACACTTCGCTTCGCGTGATGTAACATGCAGCTCTGGAGGATTCATTCCGCGGCGAAGATGCTACCAATACGAGAGAGAGAAACAAGACATCCAGGGCCAAGCTTCTGTCGGTCAACTAATGGAACGTTGCTTTTCAACTGGTCAGTCCATTTTCTGTCAGCTATAAAAGTGAATCTTGCTGAGATTAGATAGTCCAGGTGCCAACTTTGAACCTTAATGTTGAAGAGAAGATGATTCTAACTTGATGTCACGAGATATATAAGTTACTGCCCTGCAACTAACGGCTTCGTTTTGGGTTACATGCAGGGTTAGGGTATGTTATTCTCGTGTAACGTTTCTGTCCAGGGGGAAATAAGACGGTCCAACCTGCGCCCCGTTCATGCCGCATTTTCCTGCTCAGCCTCCTGATCGCATAGATCCCCTCTCCAGATGACTCCTGGCGACGGTACTCTTCGTCCCCTTTTCTTTGTGCTTGGTTGGTCTGCCAACTGGGGAGGCTGTAGTAGTACTGGGAGCCTCCTCGGTGATTATATCCAGCGGCCCCTCAACGGAGGGCTCGGTATGGGAGGCCCAGTGCTCAACTCGACGGTGAAGTTCATCGTGACCGGGCGTGTGGGCCATCGGATAAGGGGCTTTCTGCGCAGCACTCTGGCTCCTCTCGCCGCCTCCGCCAGTCAGGCACCTCGGCTGGTCTGAACAAGGCCCGTCCGTGGTAGAGCCCTGCAAAGGGCCGGGTATTCTGCTCCCATGAACGGATTTCGGCTCGCTCGGAAGAGGTTTCCGCTCGGCCATGACCGCAGGCTTGATCGCGGCGGAAGGGCTGGGCGGGGCTGCAACGACGCGAGCCCGCGCCCCGAAGTCGCCGTAACGGTCTGTGAAGGCGATACGAGCGGCCACCTCCGCCAAGGTGTACCGGTTTTCTGTGCAGAGTGTGCTGGTCTCGCCAGAACACGCCATAAACGAGTATGTCATCGTTGTGCTTCTGGCAGTGGGAGCTGGCGGGGACGCGACTTTGCTCCCGGGAGAACTCTCTGTTTGAAGTGCGTAGATCCTGGCTCCGCCATAGTGTGCTCCAGCCATGATACCGGGGTAAACTTTGGCCGTTGGAGTGGCGAAGTCGGTACAGGGCGAAAGGGGCGGGACGTCGTCGCAGAACCTTGCGGGCTGTTCAAGCCGGCCTTGGTCGTGCTTCGATACAAGCCCTCGGAGCGCTTCACGCATGCCCATGATTGCCGCCCTGCTGGTGTTGCCAAAGATTGAAGTAGAGCCGCAACAGAGTAGGAAGATATGTTGAGATGGAGGAATTTTGATGCAAGTTTCTAGGCTTGCTGTTGTCGTTCCAAAAGGCTCTTCAGCCAAACACAACTCTAGAGAGAACTTCGAATAGAGGAAATCCGTTGGGTTTATAAGCTCATCCTTTTCGGAGATGGGTGAAGTGATTCACGGATGCGGAACGAAGTGAGTTTGAGTTCAAGCCAGGCCTTTAACGTTGCAGTTGGTCACCGCTGGCTCTCGTTGGGTCAAGTGTGTAGTCCAATGGGCTTGCCAACCGATAAGTCACTGTGCGAACCTGCTTCTAGGGCCTAGTGGGGCTATAGATACCTATTGTTTGTTACCTCGGTCGTAATAAGTTAATAAAAGCTTAATTTTATAAAAAGCAAAGTTATAGAAAAAGCAATTCTATATAAAGATAAGATATACAAGAAGTAAGTAGTAAAATAATATGTAATATAGTATATAATAGGCATTATATGATATGCTGATCCAATGGTTGAAGTTATCGTGGCACCTTTTTAGGAACGTCACAGGCGTTATCAAATTGAACAACAACAATAACAACGCTGCTTTTTTGAAAATGACTCTGTTCCTTGTATACAGTGTTTCTTCGGGCAAATGAAACAGTGTCATAATTGCGGGATGATGATTTTCGACACTCCAACGGTGATAGGCGGTCTTAATACATTTGGCCTCCGGTTCTTGATGGCTCGGCCAAGGTGTCTTTGCAAGATAATGCCCTTGAGTGAGAATCTGTCGCCATATACCCCATGTCAAGGACGTACGACTGCTGAATCGAGTAGTGTGAGAGATCCAGTGTACTGAGGCGTACTTGAGAAAGGGGCGTTGATCTTCTAGCGCATTGACATAGTCTGCGTTGTCCGACTTGTTGTATTTAGCCAGCATCCCAGCCACGTCGGTCTTTGTCTGGGCACTCTTGAAGATATTCATGATGGGGCGACTGATTGACTTTGGCAGGTACCGTGAGTTCTGCAATGCCGAACGAGCCATCGCAGCTGGGTCGATTCTGACTGGTTGTGGCCGTTGCGTCATGGTCGTTCCAAAATCGCTAAAGTTGAGGCAAGTGACGCAAATCTCGCCAGCTTTGTGATCAGCATCCTCGAGTTTGAAGTGGAAATCGGCGAAGTCAGGTCCAGATGACCCTCCAACGATAAACTCATAGACTGCCTTGTGGGCAAACTCTGTCGTTCCTGACTCTTCGTCAACTCTGACGAGGTTTTCGCACCACGCAGGCAGTTTGTGTATTCCATTGACCAATTTCTCAGGTCTGAAAGATGCTTGAAGGATCTCTATAGACATGGCTTCGCGGAGCTCATCCAGTGTCAGAGGGCGTTTGGCAACAGCGATCCATTGAAAGGCCTTTATTGCAACCGAAGACTTTTGTCTCCCAACGATGCGATGCAAGGCTCTCTTTAATGTCTCAGTCATGTTCTTCGGAAGACGTCCTAGGGCGTTTCGAATATCATTGTCGCAGGTTTGGGCGCAAATTTCGTCCAACAGGAAGGCGACCCAGAGAAACCTTTCCAATCAGTAATTGATACAAAGGGTAGATAGAGTTGATTAACCTACATTCCATCTGCCTGATTTATAAGGGCCTGCCTAATATCACCAAGAATAGATTCGTCCTGAACGATAAGATCTTCGTTTTTCTGTCTTGTTTCAAGTGTCTCTTCAACGAAAGTAGCAATGTCAATCCTGGCTTCAGCTGATGCCATCGAAACCATGCCAATATTTGGGATTCTGTATCTAAGTTCGCTTGATAGGCTTTCACGGCTCGAAACGAAAACTCTCAAGCATGGCGACCCTGAGACAACCGAGGCTAGGGATCCGAGAAGAGCCCGTTGTTCAGCTGGTTCAAACTCGTCCAGTGCATCGATGAAGACATAGAACGCTTTCGACTCGTCGGCTTTCTGTCGAAGCAGCGCTGTTATTGCGCCCGGCTTCGGAAAGGGTTTCCGATCCAATTCCGTTAGCCGGGCTTCCCAGTTGCTAGAAAGCCTCACTGGGTCAAGCGACTGTCGGATGATTGATCTCAGGGCGGTTTCCGCAGACAGTGATGCTGGGTCATCAAACTGGGGGAAGAAGAATGTGATGATCTCGCCATCCCTACTATCATGCGAGTAGGTATGCTCGATTGCACTTGCACTTGGAGCAGAGTTAGCATAACAGATAGAGTGTATCCTCATTATGACCTACTTACGTGAGTATCGTCTTCCCAGACCCAACTATACGATGTCAGTCTTCAATGTCAAAAATAATGGTGCTATCAACGTACTTTTGCCTGAACACCAAAGCCACGGAGAAGAAGACCCCTCTTCCCACTGAGAAAATGCGGTTGATTGGAAAAGCCATTCGGCAGTTCCGGGGTGCCTTATCTTGCAGGCCTTTTTATACGGCGTCAGGTAGTCGTAAGATGACAATGAGTCGAGTAGCCGGATACGGTTTTCTTCTACAAGACTCAGTGTATTAGTGATTTATGGCTCGCATCTATGTCGAAATAACTTACCTGCTCGACGGATGTCCTGTTGATTCTTGATTTCGTCGAGATCGACTTCTACCCGTCGATGAAAACGTCCGCGAAGGTGCCTGTCATGAGATGCTGCTTCCCTCTCCGCTTGTTGAAGGCTTTGGTCCTGGCGGTCGGCTTGTGCCTTCGCAAGCTTGATTTCTTGTTTGGCCTCGCGGCCGCATCTCTGAATGTCCTCCAGGTCAGGGTTGAATTCCTGCTGAAATGAGCGCGAGAATGATTTCCAAAGGTTCGTTTGCCCTACAACAGTCGTCAAGCCGGTATCCCACGAACCAAGCTGTGCTACTCACAATTTCGTTGGCTTGCTTTGACTACATGCTTGCAGCAACGGATTATGGAAGCGTTGAAATCGCAGACAGCCTTTTGCAGTCCGGGCGAGCTTGGAAACAAGGCCTGGTATTCGGCGAAACGGGGGCAGTCTTTGGCAAACTGCATAAAGAAGTCTGACACTTGTTCGTAGTACGACGAAAAATTCAGTATGACCTAATCAACGTTAAATAACTGGTTTTGTATCAGTGAAGAGATGTTTCCATACCTGCATCGTCAGCTTGACGCTCCCCCAGACCAGTGCAGCGATTTCCGGATGCGAAGAGACGAAGGTATCAATGACAGCCGTAGACTCCCGGACAAACTGCAGGACCGGGATAAACCGAGTGCCCTTGTTGGGACAATTTCGGGAAGCAGAAGACTTGTCGAGTTGAGCTGTGAAACGGAGCACAGCACCCGCATCGGGGACGGCTCTGAGTTTCTGGAGCTCCGCGCGTTGCTCACTGCTCAAGATTCCCTGGAAATCGTCGACTGCATCTTCTAGATCTTTTGTAGGCGGTGTTGGCGTACTAGAAGAAGAAGATGCCAAAGCCAGTGCCATCGTGGCTGCTAGTGTGCAATGTGTGCGAGTTGACTGTAGACGCCTGATGATGGAGAGATGAGATTGAAGACACATGACAGAGCGGGGTAAGCTGGTGAGGATGAATTCTTCCTAAGCCCAGAAAGGAAAGCCTTATTCGAAGCAGTCTGCCTATCATCATTGCAGTCTGCCCTGTCATTGACAGCATGATGGATTTGCCATTTGTGATTTGCCGATTGAAATAGACTACATGAGGCTATGCTACGTCACACAACATCACAGCTTGGCACCGGCCTCGCGCTTCACCAAGGCTCTGAGGTCCTTGCGGAGGATCTTGCCGGACGGGCTTTTGGGGATGGCGTCGATGAAGACGACGCCCCCGCGCAGCTTCTTGTAGCCCGCGACCTGATCGGCCACCCACTTTTGGATTTCCTCGCCGGAAACCTGCGTCTTGTCGGCGACGACGTACGCTCTGTTCGCAGTGGTCAATACGCGGGGGGGCAGCGGGGGGAGGGGGGGAGTGATCGTGGGACTTGGGCAATCTCTGCTGCGTACCTCGGGAGCTCTGTGCCTTCGCCGTCCACGCCGATGACTGCGGCGTCCTGGATCTTGGGATGCGTGACCAGCAGAGCCTCGAGCTCGGCCGGGGCCACTTGGATGCCCTTGTACTTGATGAGCTCCTGGGCCGCGTTAGTTTACGTAGGTAGGTAATCCATCCCCCCCCGGTGCACACGGTGAACGAACCTTTTTTCGGTCCACAAAGTAGAACTTGCCGTCCTTGAAAGACAGCCTGTCGCCGGTGCGGAACCAGCCGTCGACAAAGGCCTCGTCGTTGGCCTCGTCGTTCTTGTAGTACCCCTTTGTGACGATGGGCCCGCGGCACCACATCTCGCCGGGCTGCCCGACCTCGACGTCGGCGCCGTCGTCGTCGACGAGCCGGGCCTCGCAGTTGGCCACGATCATGGCGACGCTGCCCGTGTCGTCGGCGAGGTGGCGGGGCAGGATCGTGAAGCCGCCCGTGGTCTCGCTGAGGCCCCACGTCTGGGCGATGACGGCCCTGCCGCGGCCCATCTTCCTCTGCGCCTCCGCCTGGGTCTCCCTGCCCAGCGCGGCGCCGCCCGTCAGCGCGCAGTCGACGCTGTCGAAGTGGTCCGTGACGAGCGGCGACTTTGCGATCATGAGGTAGACGGGCGGCACGCTGAAGAAGTAGTTGACCCTGTGCCTCCTGATGTTTTCGATGAAGTCGGCAAAGTTGAACTTCCTCATCCAGTAGACCACCCCGCCCATGTGCGTCTGGTTGGACAGGTAGGCCTGGAGGCCGGAGATGTGCGCCGCGGGCAGGTGGGCGAGCGTGACGAACCTCATGCCGGGCCGGTGCTCGCGGTAGTAGTCCACGATGGGCGTGGTGATGCACAGCGTCTGCGCGATCATGTTGGAGTGCGAGATCTTGACCGCCTTGGGCACGCCCGTCGTGCCGCTGCTGTAGATGAAGCACGCGACCGAGTCCTCCAGGGCCGCCCGGTCCGTGACGCGCTCCCAGTCGAGCTCCTCCGTCGACAGCGGCACCTTCCTGCCCGACTTTGCCTCGGCCAGCCGGAACTCTCGGTCGTCGCCGATGCAGAGGACGCGGTCGTCGGGCAGCCCGGCCGCCGCGCCCCCGGCGACCGCGAGGGCCCCGAGGTCCGGGCTGCAGATCACCATCTTGCTCCCCGTCAGGGCGATCTGGCGGGCGAGCTCGGGGGGCGAAGAGGACGGGCTGGAGGCGGCGACGGTGCCCCCCGCGGCCATGATGCCGTAGAAGACGGCCGGGGCCATGTAGTGGCCGGTGAAGACGACCTGGACGACGTCGCCCTTGCGGATGCCGTAGCCGTGCCGCAGCGTGTGGGCGAGCTGCCTCAAGGTCCTCGCGAGACGCGACTTTGTGATGGACCGAGACGGGTCGGCCGCGTCGGCGTGGAGGACTGTGTCATCGCCGAGCCTCTCGTTCGGCGAGTCTGCACCGGTCAGCGTTCGCCAATCGCTGGAGAAAACGGCGGCGAGAAATAGCTCGTGTGGCTATTTCCACTCACCGAAGAGGAAGGTAAGTAGGTCGACGCTGGGGATGTCAATGGTGTCGGGGGACCGATAGATTGTCTGGCCGTCCCTCTTCTCTACAATGGTGGCCATGCCGGACGCTGGTGACGGAAGCCAGGTGAAGCGTGGGCAAGTGAGGCGAGTCTCTGTTTACACAATCTTATACGCCAGCTCGAGCTCTGGGGTCTTGGGCCGACAGCGGAACTGTTTCAACGGCAGTCCCGATTGTGTTCCCGCAGGGAGACAACACGCGCGGTCACAGAAGGGCAAAGTGAAGCAGAGGTTGAAGAAACGGAGTTGGAGGCGAACGGCAGGTTCTTGGGCAGGTGAAGGCACGCGGAATGAGTTGGACGTGAAGGGAGTTGAAAGGATCCAAAGTTTCGATTGAGTCCTGCAGCCATTCTCCCCCGCATTGTGTGTTGGTTCGTTATCACAGTTCCGACGCCCGCGCCCTGCAACCGAAGCAAGCCGCTCTCCCCGCCCCTGCGTCGACCTGCATGCCTACCGGCATGTACATACCTAGCCCAATTTGACTGAGTGTTATGTACCCCGAGGCCGAGGTCGCTTTTGCCCGCACGGCCAACGTGTCAAGCTCCACGGTCCACAGATGTCGTTGGGGTAACCCTTGCAGCAGCAGCGTCTTATCTGAGCAGCTTGGTCGCCGAGCAGCGGGGTGTCCAGTCCCTTTGGGGGAGGAATGTCTCTGATCAGTGGATATCGGAGAGCGGAGAGTAACGGTGGATGTGCGGGGAGGGGGGGAGGGGTTCCGTCTCGCTGATATCTATGATTCCCACATATGAACCCAGATGTGTGCCGGTCTCTGGCTTTGCGTCGAATCTCTGATCAAAAGGAGGCGCTGTCGGCCTGTGCTTTGGATCATGGTTTGGCTTTCATCAGAACTCGATCAGAGCTTAATCTGCACGACATCTGCGGTCTGATCGAGGACTATTGTATAGGGTGTGTACTTAGACAAGACTCAAGAGTGACATCTAGATTTTAAGGTAAGACTTCATTTTCACCGCCTTTCCTTTAAGAAAGGAATAGGGTTAGGGTTAGGGTCATATTTAACCCAGGATTAGCCAGGCAATTCTCAAGACAGCCTAGTTCTACAATTGTAAACTCTACTAATGAAAAATAGTGAAAAAACGTGCCTAAAATGGCTTGGCGGCTAGCGTTTTCCAAGTTGGCACACTATCCAACCCTCTCGTAGTCCTCAATCAGACCCCTGCGCCTCTTGCATCGGATCCGACAACGTCACTGAGATTAGGGTTTGGAAGATACAACGCGTAAGACGGCTTCGTTCGGTGGTTGAGAAGAGGTGCTTGCACTTTGATAGCCATAAGCAACAAATCCAGAATGTACAGGCTAGCGTGACGAGTAAGACTGTGTGGCGTTACTCCCGCTAACTCCGGGTAACGACCTCGTCGATCCTCCACGGCCACGCAACCGTCAGCTTACTCCCACTCTTCAGTACCAGACCACCGTGCCTGAACGACCAAGAGTCTTCATCTCTCTTGCGACCGTCTCCCGCGGCCAGAAGTCGTGAGGCTGCTTGCGGGTAGACACACGTGCGCATCGGCCCGGCGCTCCGAAATGGAGTTTCGTTTCGTTAACCACCGCCCCGGCGGCGCAGACGACCGCAGGATCATCCGCAGCCACGTCATGAAGGGGAGAAACTCTGGAAAGACACACGTCTCCCGGGGCCGGGCAGGGAGGAAGCGAGAGGCCCGGGACGAGCCCGCCCCGCCGCCTCGGGACACGGTCGCCACGTTCCGCCGCATGGTCGGGAACGGCCTGTCGACGTGCTCCCCGGGCGCCGAGCTGTCGCCCCACGACCGCCTGCTATTCCACCAGCGCAAGCAGCCATGCAACATTGCCCGACGGGGGTTTCGGCGGCGTTTGACTGACACCTCTGCAGATTTCTGCGCCGTCGGCGAGGCCCTGTATCCTCCCGAGTTCTGCCACCCGCGAGACCCCATGGCGTCCGCGTGGTTCGGCTACCTCCTCGCGGACAAGGCCTGTGAGCGCTCCGAGCCCGGAAATCCGCCCGTACGCGGCCCGGTCGCTGATCGTTCCAAGTCCTCCACGTCTCCCTGTCTCTGACGGCGACATGGCTCGACTTCTTCGAGCACAGGGAGCGCGAGTCGCCCGCGGCCATCGCCCACATGACCCGGGCCTTTTCTCTGGTGAACCAGAGGCTCTCGGGCCCGCAAGGCACGTCGGACCAGACGATCGCGCTGGTGTGCATGCTCGTCTGCCAGGAGTCGATCAGAGGGGACCTCGAAAAGTACAAGACCCATCTCCTCGGCCTCGCGCGCATGGTCGAGCTCCGGGGCGGCATACAAGCCCTGGAAGAGAAGGACGATGTCATCCACAAGACGTGCCGGTGAGCTTTGCCCCCCCCCCCTCCCCTCGAGCAAACCGGGACCCGGAGCCGACTTGGTGATGCCGACAGGGCCGATATCCAGTACGCCCTCCACGCGGGGACCCCGCCGCTGTACAGCTACGATTCCGTGCCGCAACGCGTCGCGCAGCGCGTCTCTCAGTACGAGGCTTGCTCCCAGAGGCCGTTGCCGGCCGCGTTCAGCGCCGCCGAGCTCTCGACGCGGCAGGCGGTGCGCGGGCTCGACGACATCAGCATCCTCCTGGCCGGCTGCGGGCCCGAGTGGAAGCTCACGGCCCGCGAGTATTCGGCGACCATCTTGTCAGTCGGCTACCGCATGTTACGGGTCCGCGGCCACGGGTCCCGAGGGCTCGACGCGACGCAGGACGCCTGCGTCCTCGGGGCGTTGTGCTTCTACTCGAGCCTCCTGCTCCAGCTCGGTCGTCGGCGACACCTGGTGTACGCCGAGTTGTCTCGCCGCCTCAAGGCGTCCCTCGACGGGCTTCTCGACGGATGCCGCCGGCCGCGCTCGCGGTCCACCGTCGTGTGGCTGTTGGTGATGGGAGCCGTCTCCGTGTTTGAAGAGAAAGACGACGTCTGGCTTTTGCCTGCTCTAGCTCGCGTGTCCGGGCTGGCGGGGCTCGGGAACTGGGTAGAGGTCTGCAGGGTGTTGGAGGAGTATCCTTGGATAGCCTCCATACACAACGGACCTGGTGAGCGGGTGTGGAACAGAGTTGGGCTATATTGCCAAGTAATAGACACTACAGAATAGACTCGGAAGAGAACTCGAGGAATGGAAAGCCGTCAGCCACCACCCCAGACCTTGTCTCTCAATAATCAGCTGTCGAGAACCCTACCAACTAAACCGGGCTCGATCTTCTCCAGCCTAGCAACCAGCTGGTCCCAGATCAGTCCCTGGTACTCCCGGCCGCTGGAGTCCTTGACCCAGCGGGGAACCCAGTTGCTGCAAACGGGAAAAGGCTGTCAGCAGTGCTTCGCCGGCCGTCGCGGATAGGAGCGCTCACTCTTTGATCTCGCAGTCGGAGAGGTACTGGCCGTGGCTGTCGACGCCAGCGGAGAGCGCGTGCAGGATGGTCCGGCTCCCCATCTCAGGGGTCCTCCCAAGCACCGAGTTAAAGAGGTAAAAGTAGAGGCGGAACGACGCGCGCCCGTATCGCGCCAGGCCCGTGTTGCAAAGCCCGGGGCTGACAAGGTTGACGACGACGCCGGTCCGGGAGGCGGGCAGCTGGGCGGCCAACTGACGGATGGCAAAGATTTGGAGGAGCTTCGTCACCGCATATCTGTAAGGCGTTGGTCGGGTGGCTTTCCAATCGTGTCTTTTTCTTCTCTTCTTTTCTTTTTCTCCCACCGGACTCTTTGCTTACCGTTTGTGCATGTGCGACTTCCCCTCCTCGTTCAGCGCTTCAAAGATGTCATCCTCGACGAGCTTCAGCGCGTCTGGCTCGGAGAAGCCGAGGCCGGAAGTGACGACCACAACGTGAGGCGGCGTCTTCGTGGGCCCGGCGCCGCCTCTCATCTGCGGCAGGAGCAGCAGGACGAGGAGGAGGGTGCCGACGACGTTGACCATGACGGAGGTCTCCATGCCCTCGGAGACGGACCACGAATCGAGCGCGGCCGCCGAGTTGGCGACGAGGGCGTCGACGGCGCCCAGCTCGGACGCGGCCCTCGCGGAGAAGGCCCTGATGGAGTCCGCGGAGGCCATGTCGAGGCGCCACACCTCGGCGACCCCCGTGATGCCGGTGGCGGCCTCGATCCGCGACCTCGCGGCCTCTCCCCTGTCCACGGACCTTGCGGCGATGACGACGCGAGAGGCGCCGAGGGACACGAGGTGCTTGGCGGTCTCGAAGCCGAGGCCGGCGTTGGACCCGGTGACGATGTACGTGCCCCCCGTGCAGGTCTCCCTGGTCGGCACGACGGGGAGGTTCCGGAGCTGGGCCCTGACGAATTCGGAGAAGCTCATGGCTGCGAGGCAAGGATCAGACGATGAAACTGCTGTTGCTCTGGGTGTATTCATGTACGTGTTAGTGAGCGAGTATCCAATATCCAGAAGCTGCTATTATTGCTGGTGACACATTGCCCTCTTATATCGGTATGCTGCAATGTCGAGCACGGCTGGATGCATCTCCTGAGCTCCTCGGCGTTAGCAGTCCTCATCTTCACTCGGACTCCTGCTGCCCCCAATCTCCGGCTCACAGCGAGCAGCAAGTCACGTCCCACCACGTACAGAGTCCGGCACGAAGACGCCCAAAAAAAAAGACGGCATCACGCCGCGTGAGGCCTCGATGATCTATCCATCCAGACCCCGGACCAATGAGAGACTGGTTACTCAAAGCGGACTAGCGCACACCGCCATCATCATCATTGAGGGGGGCGGCCAGGCCGAAGTGCCGGAAGGTTCCTGAAACGCTCCAAGCTTCCCCCAGCTCGTCCGGCCATCCATCACGCACACGCATGCGCGCACGATCAGACAAGAGCCGTTCGGCCTTATCCACCCGTCACCGAGCAACGTAGGCTGCTGCACCATTGCCTCCCATAGGGGCGCAGCTCTGCCATCATCCAAGAAGGGGCCTCGTGAAGCAAACGCGGGCCTCGCTGCGGGTGCGTCTGCAGCGCGTCGCCACGTCTGCCTGTACTACGTAGTAGAAGCACCATCCGGCATGACTCGAAAGGGGGGGAGGGGAGTAGTAAAGTATAACGGGATTAACCTTCTCCACCGTACATAGTTTGCAAGAAACTCGATTGCTTAACAAGCCGCCGTCCGGGGAGCAGCGCCCCGGTTCACCGCATCAAGGGCGCAGCAAGGGGGAAGGGGGGCGGGGGTGAATGGTGAACTTGAGCACACACGATGGCCTCCCCTTCGCACGACGGAGTCCGCTTCGAGAAGCTCGCCGCCTCCTCCGGGCGGAGCTCGTCGAGATCGTCCATCGACTCTCGGCGTGCGTCCGCGCCGCACAAGGCCGCCGCCGACGGCGACGATGACGATGACGACGAGGCCTTTGCCCTGCTCTCCGGGGACGTCTCCTCTCTGTCCGACGACGACGACGAAGACGACAACGACGACAACCACGGCATCGAGCTGGAGGAACTCGGCTTCATCGACGGCGACAATGCTTCCTCCAGCAGGGGACCCGATGGGCCGGGCCACAGCCGTGAGCTTGGCGCCGCCGAGGGATTGATCCGGGATGCCATCAACGCCGAGCGAAGCCTCACACGCCGGGAAGCCATCCGTGCGTATCCCATGGCCATCTTTTGGAGCCTGGTGGTGTCTCTGTGTGTGATTATGGAGGGTATGTCAGTCGCGTCTGTCTCTGTCGTCTCATCTTCATCTCACTCGCCGTCTTCACTCTTCACCGTTTGCATTGGCCTCTCTCTCTCGCTCTTACGGGTCTCATCACCCGACCGTATGGCGAATGCCAGGCCAGTTCGTGCAACGCGAACAAGGAGGGCCAAGTGCAGGAAGCATAGGTACTGACTGCTGACCCCACCGCGCAGGCTACGACACCATCCTCATCAGCAGCTTCTTCGCGCACCCAGAGTTCGCAAAGAAGTACGGCGACGGCAAGGACGGCATGGGCCGCGACCAGCTGTCGCCCATGTGGCAGGCGATGCTCGGCAACGCCAGCACGTTTGGCTGCATCGTCGGCGTCCTCGCCAACGGCTTCGTCGTCGAGCGGCACGGGCAGAGGACGGCCCTCGTCGGCTCCCTGTGCGTGCTGTCCGGCTGCATCTTCATCACCTTCTTCGCCGTCGACAAGGCCATGCTCATGGCCGGGCAGGTCGCGTGCGGCGTGCCGTGGGGGGTCTTCGCCTCGTCGGCGCCGGCCTACGCGTCCGAGGTGCTCCCGCTCGCCCTGCGCGCCTACCTCACCACCTGGACCAACATGTGCTTCATCATCGGCCAGCTCATGTCCGCCGCCGTGCTCGCCGGCCTGCTGCCCCGACGGGACGAGTGGTCGTTCCGTATCCCCTTCGCCCTGCAGTGGTCCTGGCCGGTGCTGCTCGTGCCGGTGCTGCTGTTCGCCCCCGAGTCCCCGTGGCACCTCGTGCGGGCCGGCCGGCTCGGCGAGGCGGAGCGGGCGCTGTCCCGCCTGCAGCGGCGCGAGGCCAACAGCCTCGACGCCAGGGCCCGGCTGCGCGAGATTGTCGAGACGGACCGCATGGAGCGGGCCCACCAGACGGGCACGAGCTACCGGGACTGCTTCCGGGGCGCCGAGCGGCGCCGCACCGAGATCGCCTGCGTCGCCTTCGCGGGCCAGGTGCTCTCGGGCTCGGCGTTCGCGTACAACTCGGTCTACTTCTTCCAGCAGGCCGGCCTGAACCCGCAGGACGACTACGACCTCAACGTGGGCGCCACGGCGCTCGCCCTCGTCGGCACCGTCGTCAACTGGGTGGCGCTGATGCCCTACTTTGGCCGCCGCCGCATCTACCTCTGGGGCATGGCCGCCATGGCCGCCGTCCTGTTCGTCATCGGCGTCCTCGACCGCGTCGCGCGCGCGCCGGGGGCGGCCGAGGCGGCGTCCACCGTCGGCTGGGTCCAGGCCTGCCTCACCCTCGTCTGGACCTTTGCCTTCCAGCTGTCCGTCGGCCAGCTCGGCTGGGCCATCCCCGCCGAGGTCGGCTCGACGCGCCTCCGGCAAAAGACCATCTGCGTCGCGCGCTTCACCTACTATGTCGTCGGGCTGCTGGCCAGCACCGTCCAGCCGTACCTGATGAACCCGACGGCCTGGAACCTCAAGGGCACCACGGGCTTCGTCTGGGGCGCCTCGGCCTCGGCCACCTTCGTCTGGGCCTACTTCCGGCTGCCCGAGACCAAGGGCCGCACCTACGAGGAGCTCGACTACCTCTTCCACAACAACGTCCCGACCAGGGACTTTGAGAGCACCGAGGCCGACGTCTTTGGCGACGGCGAGAAGGCCTCGTCTCCTCCCTCTCCTTGACTCGGGGAAACCCTGCGCCAAGGACTCCGCCGTGTGGCTTGGGCGCTCGTTGCAGTCATCTCTATATTGCTAAACCATGCCGGCCCTTTCTTGCCGTGGGGCTGGCGCACCCCATTATTTAGATTTTGAGTGCACTTGTGGACCCGGATCGTCATTTAGCTTTTGAGATCTACTATAAGGAGATTGCCGTATAATTAGAATCGAGTGTTGAGACAGCCCCTGTGTCATGGTTGCAGGGGACTACCCAACCGCATAGTGTACGAGAGCTCGAATCCTTCCACCTGGCCTAGTTGCAGCCGCCACTATTTACCAACTTGGTGTATACTGTTGCCAAGACAGCAGTTGGCATTGCCGAGTAGGACTGATTAATATCAACCTGCACGAGACCAGAGCAATCAAAGACTGCAAAAGAGGCCGGTCTTGGCAGATCCAAAATAGACGATCAGATCCAAGAGGCAATCGAGAGCAACACATCAGATCTCGGCTTGGTGTTTTTTTGGAATGTTTATAACCTAGGCGCCAATCGTGATGGCAAGTCCTTCCACTTTGTACCAGGCTTCATAGCAACTATCAACTACTTCAACTTGTCTAACCACAACTTTCACAACTGCAACATCGGTGACTACAGTCATCAATAACCACAACGACCACAACAGCCCTCTTCTGCTGCTAAAATGAGACTTTCTATCGTCGCCTCCATGGCGCTCTTCTTCGCCACGGCTCTCGGCGCCGAGTCCTGGGTAGGCACTCCCCCATTCCTCGCCGTCGTGCATCTTTGACAAGCGAGAGGCGCGGTGACTAACACGCTGGGTCACTAGTGCGGCCATACACCCGACTGCTGCTGGAGAGACCTCGATATCTGCGCGAAGAAGGTGGGCGGAGGGAGGTGTTATGCAGGCACGAGGCTCCAAACCGAGGCCGGCCACTTCTGCGAGGATCACAATGTAACACTGGCAGAGTGCGACGCCGGCTGCTGCTCTGTTTCGAGGAAGGTCGGCATCGGTTGCGGCTACTGATAGAGAACTGAATCGATTTCTTATGAGCATATGCATTTGAGCTTTTACCAAGGACGGACCAAGTTGCTCGTCCGCCGCGCCGGATGCTACTCTGCTTTGGTAACACTGGCGCATGACAAAACACACACATGTCCTCATCGCGCTATACCCCCCCAAGTCACTGCTGGCACACAACTTGCTTACGGTATTCGCATATGAGAAGAAAATCCGCTCTGACTCGATCACATAAGCACGTTCAAAAGTCCGCAGCGGACCTAGCCCAAATCCCTCAGCGATCCCCAAAGCGGCAGTTTTTACCTCCGAGCCCGAGCAGTAATCACGGGTCGATCCTCTGCAATATCCGCCGCTATGCCATAGCGAGCTCGGGATGCTCCGTGACTGGCTTACGAATCGTGCCCTCCATTAGTAACGCCACGGCTGTACTGTCAGCAGCGTCCCCCCCCCCTTGGCGTGCATCGGGAGCTCGACGTCCAAGGTTTTGGCGCATGCGGCAGAGGCTGGCAAAATAGTTCCGACGGCGGATGCATAATTGCGATTAGACAACGGCGAACAAAGGCGTCTCAATGGCCCCAGTGGGATTTGCTTCGTTTCTGGCGTCATCTTAAAAAGGCGCCCATCGCCGCCGCAGACGTAAGATTGATATCAAGACGGCAGCAAGACAGCGCATAAAACAGCATCAGCATCAATATCACCGGCATCAACACGACTTGCATTGTACCATTCTCCTCGCCACATTCACCTCGAAGCAACCCAGGCATCGCCGCCGCGCCAAAGGAGCACGCAGACACAGACAGGACCGACGTCACAATGCCGGCACGACAGCAGGGACGCAAGATCGCCATGTTCGGCGCCAGCGGCACCATCGGCCGCCTCACCCTCGACGCCCTGCGCGAGAAGAAGATGCACACCATCACCGCCGTCACCCGCGCCGCGTCGTCGGCCGCCTTCCCCGACGACGTCATCGTCAAGTCGGGCGACTACGCCGACGAGGAGTTCCTCGCCTCGGCCCTCGGCGGCCAGGACGTCGTCGTGCTGCAGCTCAGCTTCGACAGCTTCATGACGGCCCAGGCGCCGCTCATCCGCGCGGCGGCCAAGGCCGGCGTCAAGTGGGTCCTGCCCACCGAGTTCGGCTCCGACACGGCGCCGTCCAGGCTGATGGACGGCAACCCGCTCCTCTTGGCCAAGAAGCAGTTCCGCGACCTCGCCGAGGAGCTGGGCATGGGCTGGATCGCCGTCGTCAACAACCCGTGGTTCGACTGGTCGCTGCCGCAGGGGCTCTGGGGCGTCGACGTCGGGGCCCGCTCGGCGCGGCTGTTCGACGGCGGCGAGACGCCCTTCGTCACGACGACGCTGGGCAACGTCGCCAGGGGCACGGCGGGCCTGCTGAGCCTGCCCGAGGCCGAGCTCGAGGCGGGGTTCCGCAACCGGCCGGCGTACCTCGCGTCGTTCCGCATCACGCAGCGGGAGCTGCTCGACAGCGTCCTGCGCGCCACGGGCACCGGGGAGGGGGACTGGAGGATCGAGGTCGTCGACGCCGCCGCCGCGGTCGCCGACGCCGGTGCCAAGGCCGAGAAGGGCGACATGGGCGCCATGATTGCCGGGTTCTACGTGAACCACATGCGCGAGGGCTGGGGCGGCGACTACAGCGCCAAGGTCGGCGACCTGGGCAAGCTCGGCATCGCCGAGGAAAACCTGGACGAGGTCGTCAAGAGGGTCGTCCAAGAGATTGAGGGCCACTAGATGCGGTGCGGGCGTTTTTGTATTCCGCGGCGAGCGCGGGGGGTTGATGGCGCTCAAGGGTCGATGCACTCTGTGATGTTTCTGTCTTGTTGGATAGCAGATCGCAAAGACGGAATAGAAATCAGGCTAGAGTAGAAGTCGAAGAATAGTATCCCCTCCGTTTCGATAAAGGCGAAGGTGAATCAAACGCACCACATCTCACTAATAAGTTTGTTCCAAACAGAGCGGCATCGAGAAAAGTATCGGAGCCAAAGTCGAGCCGGGGGCTCATGATGAGCGAAGCTGCATCGACCGTAGGGTTACTGGTTGCCGCCGTCGACAGAGAGCCGAGGTTGAAAGCGCGAGTTGCCAAACGTGCCTGGCTGTCCGTTGCGAAGAGCACGAAATGGCCTTGTTTGAGGCGGGAGACCCAAACAAAAAGGACGTGATAAGAATATTCAGATGCACGGATAGCCGGGATGCCAAAGCCGGCTCATATTGATCGGTAGACGAGTCCAGGAACCCCGGTATCACGCACGAAGCAAGAGCACGTTCACATCTGGACAAGAGCGGCAGTGGTTGAGAACATTTAAACATTGACTAACCCCCCCCATGACCTGGCTGCGGCAATTCACGACATGAAACAAATGCACATCTACACGTTTCTCACGAGTCATCGATGGCGACGCGTGAGCTGACGCTGTTCGCCGATGCGATCCCGTCCCCGCAGACGCTGGGGTTCTTGACGACGCCCGCGTTCGATCCCGACATGAAGAAGACGGAGCTGCCGGCGGCGCAGGTGGCCCTGATGGCCGTGTCGGCACCTGACGTGCTGACCATCAACATTGTGCCGTTGCGGGTTTCGATCGAGGCCCCGCCCGGGCAATCGAAAAGGCCGTCGGCGCCTTTGGTGCACGCGGCCCCGTCGGTGAAGGTCAGCTCCTGGACGAAGGGTATGGTGAAGTTGTTCAAGGCCCTGACGCTCGTCGCCGCGGTGAAGTTTTTCCCCTTGCACCCGTCGAAACCATCGAAGGCGGCAAAGCCCGCGCCGCCGAATTGCACAAAGTAGGTAAAGGATTCGGGGCCGCCGCATTGGAACTTGACTCCTGCCGCGCCCGTCGGGTCCAGCATCCCGGGCAATTTGTTCTGGGAGATGGCGAGAGTCGTGTTCAGGCCGTTGTCTGAGCAAAAGAACGACCCGGGGTTAGGGTTTTCCGTGGCTGTGCATGGTGCCCCGTCGACCAAGTGGTACTCCTGGGTGAAGGGATCCGGCTTGCGTTGTGCGGCCGCGGTAGCAGCGAACAGGACCGCGGCCAGGACGGAGGAAGCGAGAGCGTGCATAGCGAGTGTTGACGGAATATGGCTGAAGGAAAACGAGGGTATAAAAGAATGGACAACAAACAGAGATGAGATGCGCAGTAGGCGAGTGTGTTCCAAGCTGTGATGATTTCGGTAGAACCCAAGGGCCAAGCACCCAGACTAGACCGAATGATACTTATACGCATGCATGCAGGCCAGTACTTGGTTAGGCCGCGGCCACGCCCGCATGACTAGTGTTGGTTCAATAAGGGGCGGCAGGGGATGGTTTTGCAGACTATGTTGTAAGTTATCTGTAACGGCTGTAACGGATTGGGGGCTTGGCAAACCCCAATAGGAGCGACTTATAGCCGTGAATATATGTCTACATTTGTCTTGCTTAACTCGCCGTAAACTCTCGATCTCAGAAAGCGCGGCGCCTAAGCTTCTCATAGTGTTATCCGAGTTGCCCGTCACCAGGCATCAGGACGGCCAGTTCCCGGGCCACCGGGGCTGCTAGACATGAGTAGGCGGTGATGGTCCTGCTGGCAGCCAGCATTGAGATGTTGAAGAAACCATGTATCAAAGTGGAATAAAGTTTGTGCATTGATAGCAACAAGCGGGAGATGTCCACTGTTTTTTCTTTTGCGACTTTGACAGCAGCAGTACATTATCCAAAACAGGCAATTGACTTGGCGGGCGAACTCCATGTAACCCCAACCCTACGCGTCGTCTTATTGTAGTACGGTTGCTGGCCAGGTACTATCGGGGTTGCCGATCATGCCCGAAAGCGTAGTACATGACGGCGCGGCTAACCAAGATACACTGGAAATACTATGAAACACCATGTCCGCGCTGCAGACGTCTATACCAACACCAAAACTACACGTTCCCGCCAAGACGCCCCGTGACAACTCCTTGTGCGCCGCGGCGTGACGCGTCCTCGGCACATTAACCAGGTCCTCTTCGACCGCGCCTTCGAGGTGCTGGGCGACACAGCGGCGGCGTCGGCAGCAAACATGTCCCTCGCCGGCGCCTCCCACGCCTGATGGGCATGGGAATCGGACGTAGTCTGGCTCTGCGGGCACGGCTACGACCATGACACCGGCGCCGGGTCCGTCGGGCCGAGTTGGCCGGGTCCGCGGTGGGCTCGCCATCCGCCCGTCGGCCATAGCGTCTCGCTCGCCGCCGCCGCCGCCTGAGCTGACGGGCGCGAGCCGCGTCATGCAGGGCCACGAGATCTCCTTCAGCAGCTTCACCGTCCAGGCCAGCGAAGATAGGCCGCTCCAGTCCTCGCGGCGACGACGGCACCGTCCAGCCGGTGCAGCAGCTTCAAGGACGACCAGGTCGCCGCGACGAGCTTGACCCATGATACAATCAGCGGGGAGTACTTCACATGCAGCCCTCTGTGAGTGCGTCGGCAGGTCTTGGGTAGACGGATGAAAGTCTTTGTGTACCTAATCTATGCTTCTCACCCTGCCGTCTTGGACCCTAACCTTGCATCGCTGTATATCCCTGGGCGCTGAAGAGCCCGCGGGCACTGTCAGCAGGAAGAAGCTCTGGTTAAACTCCTGGACACATTGCAACGGGTAGGAGACGGAAAGTGTATATACATGTATAAATTAGAAGCTAGCTACCCAGGCTCCTTTTGCCCTATATAGGTACTCCCAGCGCTATAAAACAACACGAGCAACACGAGCACCACCAACCTAGCATTGCAGCCTCGCCTCCCGGTTGCTCTGAATCCTCATCCGTCACGAGGAACGAGATCAATATCAGAACGCGGCTGTAATCCCCCTTCAGACCCGGCTTTATGAACTCTTCCCTCGAGGATATTGTCAGCTCAAGTTCAACGAGCTCCAACGTCATCTTCGCTCCCCATTCAACTACGTAGGCGACGAAGAAGCTTCTGCGGAAGATAATGGTACCCCGAGGTTCCGACTTTCTATTTCTCTCTCGGTCCTTCTCTGTCCCTCTCTGTCTCTACTACATGGATGAATATGACAGACGAACTCACATGCCGTCATTTTTCAAACAAAAGAACCCAACATAACCAATTGGTAGCTGGCATGACACACTGGGATAAAACAGCGCTGTGCTGCCTCCATCTGCTGTCTCACGTTGTCACAAGCCCCAGCAAGGCATCATAATCGTGCCAAACACAGAATCCTGTCACATACGACCATACCCACCGGAGAACTCGGGATCCCGTCCGCTCTCCCATAGATAAGCCGGTGAGGGCCAAACTAGTAGTTGGGTCGGTGACGACCAGCGAATCCTTGGTGTTGTATGTTTTTTTTCGCCTCGCTTTTTGTCTCCAGACGTGTGCCACAACCCTACTCTCCTACTCATGCTGCGTCGCGTGATACGAGCTTCTGCATGACGAACGTTGCCACTCGAGGAATGCAATTCTTGTAAACGTCACGATGGTGGTTCCTTAATTTAGACGGGGGGGGGGAGGGGGAGAGGGGCTTTCGGGGACCGCCTCTTCCCCCCCTCTCTCTTGCATCCCTCGGCTCTCGACGGCTGGCTCCCCTGCTCTCCGCGACGGCATTATCAGATGGGATGATATACTCTCCTCCTAAGCCTCTCAGGAAGAAAACAAGATGAAACCGAAACCGGTCCCACGCAGCATCGCCAAGTTTCAGTTAGACGAGCCCGCGAGAATGAGGACCGTGGGCATCAAGTTCACTGCAAGTTCACCGTCAAGTTCACGAATCGTAGAGGGGCCAGGAGCGCAAAGTTGAAGAGGACTCTGAAGCAACCATGGTATTGAAACATATCTGCTTGAAAAAAAGAACAATGCCACCTGGACCGAACACAGCCGTAATGTGACCTGGGTAAAACAAACCCTCATATCCTAACCCAGCTGACTCATAATCATGTTTCCAAAAAGCAAAACAAAAAAAAGTACACTTCGTCGCCTCCCCCCCATTACTGCTTGCCGGTGAGCTTGCTGTTGAAGACGTTGGCGGCCGTCGCGTCCTGGGTGGCGGCCGTCGCGGCGGTCTGGGCCTGCTTGCAGTTGCTCACGGCGGCGGCCGAGGCCTTGCAGCTGTCCTGGAGGCGCTGGCAGATGAAGCCGGCGATGATGCCAATCTTCTGCGCCGAGCCGTGGGCAAAGTCCTTCTGGTTGTTGGCGATGAAGGCGGACTCGCCCTGGCGGTCGGCGAGGCCGCCCTTGAAGGCGATGGTGGGGTCGGTGCAGGAGCCGAAGTCGGCGGCGCCGCCGGCGCCGGCCTGGCGCTTGGTCAGGCCGTTGGCGCTGTGGCACTGGGTGTTCTGGGCGTCGCACTGGGAGACGCCGCCGGAGATCTGGCCGCCGTTGGCGGCGCGGGAGCAGGCGTTGTGCTGGACGTCGCAGGAGCGGCCGAGGGCGGCGGCCTTACCGACAAAGGTGTCGCCGTTGACGGAGAACGGGCGGTCGCCGGTGCTCTGGATCACGGGAGGGGCGGCGCCGCCGAGGGTGCCGGTGAAGGCCTGGACGTTTTTGCCGCTCTGGCGCTTGGTCAGGCCGTTGGCGCTGTGGCACTGGGTGTTCTGGGCGTCGCACTGGGAGACGCCGCCGGAGATCTGGCCGCCGTTGGCGGCGCGGGAGCAGGCGTTGTGCTGGACGTCGCAGGAGCGGCCGAGGGCGGCGGCCTTACCGACAAAGGTGTCGCCGTTGACGGAGAACGGGCGGTCGCCGGTGCTCTCGATCACGGGGGAGCGGCGCCGCCGAGGGTGCCGGTGAAGGCCTGGACGTTGGTGCCGGCGGCGGCACCGGTGGTGGAGTTGTTGCTGTCAGCGGTGGCGGCGTTGTTGTTGGCGTTGTTGTTGTTGTTGTTGTTGTTGGCCTTGCAGGAGCCGCCGTTCTTCTTCTTGTTGTTGTTGTTGTTGTTGTTGTTGTTGTTGGCGTCACTGGTGTTGTTGTTGTTGCTGTTGTTGTTGTTGTTGCTGCCAGTCGCGGGAGTGGCGGCGTCACCTCCGGCGACCTTGAAGTTGGAGATGTCGGCGACGTCAGAGGCCTTCAGCGAGCCGGTGCCTCCGGTGATGGACGAGGTGATGCCCTGGACGGCCTGGGTGATCTCGTCGGGGGTGGCGTCGAGGACGAGCTTCTTCTGGGTGAAGATGCAGCCGGTGGGGTCGTTCTGGTCGTCGCACGAGTTGCCCTTGCCGGTGGTGTCGGCCTTGCTGCCGGGGCGAAGGTGCCGCTCATGAGGGCGAGCATGGGGTCGCCGCCGATGGAGGCCAGCTGCTTGGCGAGCTCGAGGGTGACGGCCTTGTTGTTGGCGGCGGCGCCGTCCGAGGCCGGGTCCTGGTGCTTGTTGACCAGGGCCGCGATCTCGGGGTTGACGGCCTTGTCGGTGCAGGCGGCGCTGGTCTTGCCGACGCCGGCCGTGTTGCGCTCGATGGCCTGGTAGACGAGGGCCGCCGACATGCCGCGGATGTCGTTGTCCGCCTTGGCGTTGGTGAAGGCCTGGTCGGCCGTCGCCTGCTGCAGGCAGGCGAGGTTGGTCACCTGGCCGGCGCCCTTGGCGGCCGCGGCGTCGCCCAGCAGGCCGAAGACGGGGTCGGCAATGTTCTGCGGGTTGTTCTTGGCCAGGGCCTCGCGCGTGATCCCGAGGAAGAGCTCGTGCGAGTGCTCCTGGGGCACCTCGCGCTTGTCGACGCGGCGGAGGTGCTGGGGCGCGCCGGCCACGACGCCGAGCAGGGCCGAAGAGGCGAAAGCGACAGCTTGGTACTTCATCTTGACTTTGAAAAGCAATGTTTTTTTGGAAACGAAAAAGTCTGGCGTTCTGTCTGCTGTTGAGCAAAAGTGGTACGTCGAGGTGAAGAGAGTTTGGCTGGAATAATGAGGGTTGAAAAAACGGTCGATTGCAAGCAATGCAAAGAATGGAAGAGTTCACAGAACTCGGAGTCGAAAAAGAAGGAACGAAACGAAGAGAGTGGTTGCGTGAGGTTGTGAAGCGATGGGCAAGAATGGAGAGAAGCGGTCATGGTAGGGAGCCCAGTCCGGTTTATATGGAAATGAACGGACGACAAACATGATCAGAGCCAACCCCTGGCACATCACTGACTTCGGACGGTCAGTCTGTTGATCACCACCACCCAGCAAGTCCAGACCAACGGTCCCCCCCCCCCCCCCTCCTGAGTGAGCTGCCGGGGCAAGCGAGGCGCGCAAGGCAACTTGAGACGAGTCGAGTCGGTTGAACCGGGCCTGGGGATATTGCCAGGCACAGGAACTTGGCAAACCCGAACGCGTGGTCTGGCATATGTGGCCGGGGTCGAGGCATTACCGCATCAGGTTCCTCATTTCATGGGCCCGGACGACCTCGCCCTCACGAGGCAGAGCCGGACGGGGGACGTGTTGCCCTCGCCCGTTTGAACTGACTCGAATCCAGCAGCATGTCATGTGTCTTGGATAGCCCCCCCCCCCCCCCGGGTCGGCCGGTCATCGCACGACTTGGTACGTATGCGGCAGACGGCATTCGACGGTGTTGCCACCAATCATGGGCGGTCTTCGGAAGGCCGGCCACTGGATCAGCCTAGCACGACAGTGTGAAGGAAAGAATGAGCACGATGATCAAACACATCCAGCCACAGGTTGTGTTGTGCCCAGTTTCGCCAGGGGTGAGGGCGGTTGTGTTTTGTGCTGGGGGGGGGATTTGCTTATCCTAACCGACATAACGGTAGACGCCCCACGGCAGAAAATGCTTAGCTGCCCGAGAGACCAATGAAAACCTCCCGGCGGTCTCCGGATCGGGATGATGCCGCCTGGTCGCGGTGGGTAAGGGTCAGAATTCATTTCTTCAAGGCTTAGCGCAAGGGGTCCTTGGAGACCATCTGCGCCGCGGATTTCTAGAACGGCCGAAAGCTTGCGCACCTTTGGCAGGCAAACTGCACCTCAAAAGTGTTTCGCTACCCCAGGAACGGTGTCCGGGGGGCGGGGGGGGGGGGGGACCACGAGCCCGTCTGTTGCGGCAACTCGCGCCGTGTGGTGTTGTCTGGTGTAGCTCCCCCGATCTGCTAGCCGCATCACACCTTTTACACGCTCAATTTTGTCGTCGTAGGCTGTAGCCGCGAGCCGGGAAAAGTACATGGGCCGCCGTGGACAGTTTGTGCCGGCATCCCCCCTTCTCCTGGGCCGCCACGGTCCGGGAGTGAGGCAGGGCGGGCAGTCCGCCCTGTACCGACGCAGCGAGCCGCCGCTCCCCAAAGGCGCAGAAGACAATGACTCTGCCCCAACCTCATGCGCCGACGCCGACAAGTGGATCTACGGCCGCGGGCAGCTCGATGCCTGTCTTGAGATCTACCGTTTCAGAGGATCAGAGACTTCAGACGCACTACTGCCCCGTGGGATTGCGGCCCCTATCACCATGTGGCCTGAGCCACCCTTGTGTGTCATCATCCCTTGGTTGCATTGACAGGCCGCGGGAGGCCGTTGGGGGGTGCGAGCAGACGCTACGTCGTGCCGGCATTGGTAGGCCTGTTGTCCACATCACCCGCTCGCCTGTGGTATGATCTACCTCTCATCTCGCATGTTGGCTTGGAGAGATTGGCCGAGAGCGAGTCGAGAGTCCCATGCAAAGCGACTCGACGGTTCATCCTGTGTGCACGAGCAGCAAACAAGATTGGCAGTGTTGAGATGAATGGGGGGTTCGTTCAGGCGTCTGAAGTCGGATCCGAAAGCGGAAACTCTCGATAGCTTCAGGTCCACCGCCCCCCCCACCCCTTCACCACCTCGCGCGAATGCAACCTGGATCAAGCCAATAACCAATCGAACGACTGCGGCTGCCCGGAAGGGAAACCTCTAATATCGTTTCCCACGCAGGCTACCACGAAGTTCCCACTCTCAATGTGTTAGCGTTGGCTTGGGAGGCTATGCTTGAAGATGTTGCTTTTCGGCGCGGGAGAAGCCGCGCATTGCTCACCAGCAGGCGCTCGTCTCGGGGTGTCCTGACGGGGTTATGCTTAAAGGAGACCGGGCAGCAGGACGACGGCGTTGCATCGTTTCCACAGCTTTGCATCATGGGTCACGTCGGCTCTGACATTTGGGAGTCTCGGGGCGAGGCAGGCAACTTGTGCTGAGTTTATGCCGTGGTAGCCGGCATCAAAAACACTACATTGTACGGGCTAGGCAGAAAACAAGGACAAGGGGCCTCGTGAAAAGTTTTTTCCCCCCTTTCACTCTGCCTGCGCCGTGGCAACAGGCCCTGTTACAGAGTCCGTCCAGCTCGCATGTCAGATGCAAAGCCCTGGTTCGGATGCAGCAAAACGTTGGGCGAACCAGCTCGGAACCCCGGCTCGAAATCTTGTTAGTGAGAGGCTGGGCCCGTATCCGTCCGTACACGGCAAAAAAAACATTGGGCGTCACCGTTGCAATAGGGGCGTACGTTGGCCACCAGCGCCGCCTTTGTGCTCTTGCAGTATAAATGCAGCCTTGCCGCCGCCAGCAATCTCCGAGTAAACAAGGACTTTGCTGTTAGTATCCTCGCCTGGTGTCAGACTTGGCGGGATTGAAACGGGACTGACTGAAACGGGACTGACTGAAACGGGACTGACTGAAATGAGACTGAAAGGCTTCCGGTCCTCGTTGGCTTTGCGTGGATGGGTTCGCCTCGTTTCCTCGCGTCTAATCGAGTCGAGGTCCCTTGTATCTCTTATTCGCGTGACCAAACCAGTTTGCCACGGAAAAGAGTCCCGTCACGCCCAGCACCACGATTGCATAGTCTTTTTTTTTCCACTAAATCAGCCAGAGCCATCTCAACTGCGTGATATAGGGGGGCGAGCGAGGGGACCTAATTCGCGGCAAAGTCTCGCGCATCTGAGCTCCGATTCCACCTCGTTTTGGTCCAAAGCAGTGTGTGATATAGGCTCAATTCCAACCCCCCCGCCGCGCAATCAATGGGCTGTGATGCCACCGTCTGGCTGCGAGACGGTCAGAATACAGAAAATACTATGCGTTGAGAAGAATGATGAAAGACATAGGCGCTACATCCAGAAAGCATGAATAGAAATCGTAATATACACCATTAATGCCGTGATCAGAGCCGTGGGTATGCGCAAGGTTTGCTCAGTAATCTGTCAACGCTACGTAGGCCGTCGGTGTCGACGCAAGGAGCAACCTCCGCCCGGTCTGCACGTGTTGCTTTAGATACGGCCCAGGTCAATGATCCCAAGTCGAGATGATTGTGCACGTCTGGAGTTGACGGTGAGAGGGTCGAGAGTGATTCGAGACCCTCGCCGAACCATCCTGATGTGAGAACGAGGGCCCTGCACTGCCCAAGATGCAGCACAACCATCCATGTTTCTGCGGCGCAGTTAAAGATATCCCCGACGAGCCCTTGAAGCTCTCACGACCCAATTTCGATGAGGCCGATATCGCAAAGGCTTCTGCTCAACGGGGCGTTCCGTCGTGCTTAGAAGTTTTGAGTTGGGGCTTGCTACTCGATTATCAAAATGGATTTGAGCATACCTTTTCTCTCTTTAAACGAGGCGGTCTCCTAACCCGCCCGTGTCGGCCTCGTCTCCCACGCGACGCGTGGACAACTCCGTGGGCAGCGGGTGAAAGAAAGTCCCTCGGGCTCGGGGGTAGGCAGTTTGCCAACAGTTTCGCCGCGGATCTTTCAGGCCGCCCTGGCGGAGGAGTTTGGACATTTTCGCACAGCCGAAGCCACGGAGCTGAACGAATCTGCTTGGCATTTATAAAAGCCTGTGATAACAATGGTTGATCCGTAGTTGTCATTACGCAATAACGGCTCCTATATTGAAAGAGGGTGTAGGGTATGTTGGGCTTCAGCGGTGCGGCGCGTGGCATACGCAATCACTCTATACTAAAGAACTCAAGATGCCTCGCTTGATCGGAAGACAGAGGTTATCGCTACTTCTAGGTAAAAATCAGTGATTCCCTCCTCTTAATCAGAGTAGAGTAAAGGGCTTCTAGTCTTCTCAAGTTATCACAATCAGGACTATAAATTAGCAAAGAAAGGCTCTAGTTTAAGCTGGATCAGAGGTTATAGGCAGGGGTCAAAAGATGAGTAAGAATTAGAATTGCTCGATGCCACTCATCTGGGTAAGACGTCGCCTAATATCTCTCCCGATTAGTCTTCCTAAAGTCTAAACAAATCAAAACTTGGACGACCCCGGCCTCTCGGCCCACCTCCGATCTTGTTGGTATCACAGGGGATACGCCTTTCGGCAGGGTGAAGCAGCAGTCTATTGATGTCTACTGGTGCCTGAAAAATGGAAAAGAAGGAAGAGTATGGGCTGCCAAGCAGCCGGGTAGAAATAGGCCGGCAAACGGATGCCCGCATTACGCTTATCCCATATCCGATATCCATATTCCAACAGATCTGCTATGGGCAGCCTGCCCCGTTTCAACATATCACGGCATACCTAGGTAGTTGGACCATAAGTTGTTATGAGGCTCTAATTATCAGAGCATCATGTCAAGGCCACAAGACAAGTCCCGGGCGAAACCCACCGCCAGTCGAAGTCTCGGATATTTACTTCAGCTCTCAGAGTGCTGCCGCGCGCGGTGCAGCCTGGGCATTCCGAAAGCGGTCTCATTCATGCCGTCCTCTCCTTCGCAGTCCTGACCTATGGCCGTCGATCCATCGGACGCTATTCGGAGCCCTACAGGTTTTGATTGGGACCCGGGCTTGATCGAGACCATCTTGAGGAATGGCCGTTTGTCAACAAATTTGAGCGACCCCACGCCCGAGCTACGAATGTGATGTACGTGTTTCCGTGGCGTGCTGCTCTGGTCCGGTCTGATCTCTGCCAGTAAGCAGGGCTCGAATGTGACCCGGGACGTTGAAGCAAAAGCAACGGTCGTAACCCCGGTCTTGCCCTCCCTGGTCTCGCAGCCACATATACGCGACCCCGGACTCGGCAAAGACGTTGGGCACGTTTTCTAGCCTTGTCGAAAAACAATGAGACACTAGTTAGTACGGGGGAAAAATAAAGAAATAAAGAAAAAGAAAAAAGAAAAGAAAAACAGCGCCACTCCCGCGACCGCCCCGCCTGGATGACGCCACGGACAGGCCTGTCTACCTATTGCCCCTGGCCCATCGTCTTGGACCGTGGCCAATGAGCGCGAGGATTTTGAATGCGGTTCAGACGCGACGAACGAAGGTCGTAGGTGGTCAATATTGTCACTGTAAGGAGGACGGCGTCGGATGCAGGGCTCTTCCTGCCCCCCCTGGTTCTCTCTCTATTATCTGCCACCGGAATCCGCCCAGAATGCAGCAGTGTACGCCCCCCTCCCCTCCGATGCTTCCCGGCAAGGCGATGCTATCGGCCCGGTCACGCCCATTTACAAAGTAAAATACAGATCCTCTAGGTTTTGTCTAGCCGCGAGCAGCCCCCCTCGTTCTGCGGCAACCCGTGGCTTCTACCCTCCATGTCCCCTCTATGTGTGTATGTGTGTATGTGTGTATGTGTGTGCGTGCGTGTGCGTGTGTGTGCACCCTCTCCGGTAGACTGTCACAGAACCTAAGCCAGCAGGAGGCTGGCGGGGTCCTCGATGTAGCTCTTGACGAGGTTGAGGAAGGTGACGGCCTCGCGGCCGTCGATGAGGCGGTGGTCGTAGGTGACGGTGATGTACATCATGGGGCGGATCTCGAGCTTGCCGTCGACGACGACGGGGCGGTCCTTGATGCCGTTCATGTTGAAGACGGCGGCCTGGGGGTAGTTGATGACGGGGGTGCCGAACATGGAGCCGAAGATGCCGGGGTTGCTGATGGAGAAGTTGCCGGCCTCGAGGTCGGCCATGGCGAGCTTGCCGTCGCGTGCCTGGTGGTGTTGGTCAGTGTACTGGGTGGTGAAAGGGTAAGGGGGGAGGAAAAGTTTCTTTTTTTCTTAAAAAAAAGAAAAGAGAAGAAAAAAAGACTCACCTTGGCAGCCAGCTCGGCGACGCCGCGCTCGATGCCGACAATGTCGAGGGCGTCGACGTTGCGCAGGACGGGGGTGACGAGGCCCTTGGGACCGCTGACGGCGATGCTGACGTCGACGTAGTCGCGGTAGGTGACGACCTCCTTGTCCGTGTCGATGGAGGCGTTGAGCTGGGGCACGCGCTGGGCGGCGAGGCAGGCGGCCTTTGTGAAGGCGCCCATGTAGCCGAGGCGGACGCCGTGGCGCTTCATGACGGCGTCCTTGTTCTGGGCGCGCCAGGCCATGAGGGCCGACATGTCGACCTCGTTGACGGTCGTCAGCGAGGCCGTCGCGTTCTGCGACTGCTTGAGCTTGGTGGCGATGGTCTTGCGCATGCGCGAGAGCTTCTCGACGCGCTCGCCGCGGGAGAAGGCGCCGGACGCGCCGAAGGGGGCGGGGGCCTCCTGGGTCTGCTTCTGCTGCTGCTGCTGCGAGGGGGCGGCGGGTTTGGGGGGCGCGGGCTTGGTCTCCTGCTTGGGCGCGGCGGGGGCGGCCGGGGATTCGGGCTCGTCCTTCTTCTGCTCTTGGGCCGGGGCGGCGGGCTCGGGCTTCTTGTCGTCGGGCTTCTTGTCGTCCTTGGCGGGCTTTTCGGCGGCGGGGGCTCCGCCGGTCTCGATGCGGGCGAGCTTCTGGCCGACCTCGACGGTGTCGCCCTCGGCGACGAAGAGCTCGAGGATGGTGCCGTCCTCGGGGGCGTTGACGGCGACGTCGATCTTGTCCGTCTCGATGCTGGCGACCTCCTCGTCGGCCTCGACGCGGTCGCCGACCTGCTTGCCGAGGGAGGCGACGGTGCCCTCGGTGATGGACTCGGCCATCTGGGGCACGGTGATGATGACCTCGCCGTGCTGGATGCGGGTCGTGCTGAAGGAGCGGTAGCGGGAGGAGGAGGAGACGGCGAAGGCGGGATATGCGCCGGGGACGGACCGCGTGGCGGTGACGAGGGACCGGGTCGAGGACGTCGGGGCGGCGGCGTTGGCGATGCGGGATCGGGCGGCGGAGGCGAGTCTCGTCGAGGGCCTGGCCATGCGGCCGACGGTCTGGATCTGAGGGCGCATCATGGCGTGCGGCTTGTGCGGGTTGGACGAGGGGGGATGGTGAAGAGGCGATCGGCGATATCGATCGGGGAGAGTGGTGGTGACGACCTTTTGTGTGAGAGAGTGTGTGTGTTTGGGGAGAGACTGGAAAGCGAGTCGGAAAATATCGAGGGAAAATCGACGTCGGAGCTTGTTGGGCGCGCGATAGAGAACCGGCAGCAACGGGCCGCCGCTTTAACTTGGACGCCGAGGATCCCCTGGACACGCCGTTTTATTTGCGCATTAGGGCCAAGGTCGCACTGCTCGTTTCCCCATTGCAATGATGGGCTTTTATTTTTATTTTATCATTTGTATAATTCTTCTTAATCTCGTCCAGGCAACTCAACTTGATGGATGTGTGCAGCTGCCAAACCATTCATGGCTCTGGCCAGACGTGTTTATAACGAAAACAGTGTACGAATGCCCGGTCATCATTCCGAGCTCCCATCTTTTGCATCATTGTCGCAAACCATTCCGTTGGTATGCATCTTAAGACCCCCCTCCCGAAGCTCCGAGCTGAAGACATGGCGACTTTGGCCGGGGCGGAAAGCTCAAAACCACACGCGCATAGAACCGAAGCTCACGAAAAGAACAACACACCGGCTCTGACAGGCACAAACACTTATTATTCCCTCCCGCCTGTCGTTCTATTCATATCATACCTACCTACCTACATACGGATACTCACCAAACATATCCGACACAGGTCCCGTCGCCAAGAGCGCATCCCCCGTTATCGTCACAGGCCTCCCCCCACCCTTCCGCGGCTCTTTTCCCCCCTCTAAAAGCGGCGTCACACCCGGCAACCTTGGGAAGAAACGGAAGCGTCTCCTCTCCGTGCCGCGGGAACGAGCTGTCCTCTGTCCCGGGATAGGATGCACACCGTCCCAGCTGACCCCCCTGCCCCCCCACCGCTTGTCAAAGGCCACGCCGCCATTGGCCAATTGGGACAGAACCGTGACTGCGCCCGGACGCCTCCGGGGGAGGTACGTACCGCATCGGCAGGGGTTTTCGGCTTGTCGCAGTCAGCGTCTCGTTGCTTTCCCATTCTCAGGTACTTACGGATATACGTACGGAGTATCAGTGAACGAGGACTGTACCTACCTAGGTAAACCAGGAAATGGATGGCCAGCTAGCTATCTGGGTGCCCAAGAACGGATCCCACTTCGTGTCCGTTTGAGGTGGATCGACTGTGTTTGCGGAACACTGCGGGTCATGTTTTTTTCGAGGTTCCAAACGTCTTGGTCAGCTTGCCTCGGCTGGGAAGACTTGCTTAGCTAAGCAGACCCGAATCTCTGGAATCCGCTACTTGATAGGTACGAAGACGACACCGTCTACTACGATGGCCCAAGCTCCTTTGGTCTTTTTTTATTATCATTTTTATTTTTTATTTTTTGAATACTTTCTTTTGAAGCCATCGAGAGCTTCCCTCAAAGATTGACACCCCCTCCCCAAACACCAAGCAATGGCCGCCACCGAAAACCGCGCAGAGGGCGGCGTGCGGACCGCCTACCTGACGCTCTACAACGCCCTCTTCGCCTGCGTCTGGTCCTCCGTCCTCTTCACCGTCGCCGCCGCGGCCGCCTCCGCCGGCCCCCCGCCGCCTACGACGCCGCCGAGGCCCGTTCGCGATGGGCCCAGACCCTCGCCCTCGTCGAAGTCGCCCACTCCGCCCTCGGTGAGACCGCCCCGAACCGCATGGCCCTTCCCGAGACTCGATGAAGAGAACGGAAACCATTCATTCCCAAGCGCCGAACCCCCCCACAAGCACAGCCAGCTAAGGAAGACCCCCCCCCCCCCCGCAGGCCTCGTAAGGTCCCCCGTCGGCACGACCGCCCTCCAGGTCGTCGCCCGCACCATCATCGTCTGGATGGTCTGCCGCGCCTTCCCCGCCACCACCGCCCCCTCGCCCGCCTACGTCGCCCTGCTGCTGTCGTGGGCCGCCGCCGACGCCGTCCGCTACGCCTACCTGGCCCTGAACCTCCACGGCAGGGCCCCCGCCGCCCTCGTCCGCCTGCGGTGAGTGCCCCTTCGGATGGTTCCCCGTCATGATCCCCGACGAGACTGCTGCCTGTCCCGGGCGTGGACGGACGGACGATGACGACGACGACGAGGAGGAGGAGGAGGACTGGGCTCCAAAGGCGAGATGCTGACGAATCCCCCAGCTACACCATGTTCTACCCCCTCTACCCTGTCGGCATCGCCTCCGAGTTCTGGCTGCTGTACCTCGCCGTCGAGCCCGCCCGCCGCGTCAGCCCCGCCCTGCCGCCCGTCTTTTACTTCTGCCTCTGTCTCTACGTTCCAGGTACGCGCCCAAGGGCTTGGAAATCTCGGCATTCTTCTTCTTCTTCTTCTTCTTCTTTTCTTTTTCTTTCTGGATTTGCTTTCAAAAGCCCGCTTCAGAAGTTGACAGCCGACAGGATCCTACATCATGTACACCTACATGATTAAGCAGCGCGGCAAGGCGCTGTCGAAGCTGGGCAAGTCGCAGTAGCACCGGGCTTTTCTCTTTTCTTTTCTTATTCGTGCGGGACGGGCCAAAAAGGGGGGGGGGGGGGGGGGGGGGGGGTTCAGACTGCCGCATGAATCGCATCGCATGGTTTTGAGCTGGGCTGAGCCCTGGCTCGAATGCCGGCGTCGCGGCATCTCCTTTATCAGAAGGGAATCGGTGCGCTGGGGGAACCCGCATCGTATGCCGCCCGATACCCCCCCGAGCGACGGACCTTTTGGGGTCCATTGCCTCGGAACCAGCCGGACCAAGGTACCGTGTTAGCCAGCCAGGTCTACTTGCAATCTTGTCTGCACTGGGTCAGCCAACTCTAGGCATCCACTCGCCCTCTGTTCCGAGGAGAGACGTGCCTAGGGAAACAGTAACCTCATCCGATAGAACTGATTACAAAAAAAGAAGAAGAAACAAAAAGCGGCCCCCTCGTCCAGCAAAAATACTCAAAGGCGGGTTAGTAGTTGTACAGATCGTCGTCGTCCCCCGAGTGCTTCTGCTTGGACGCGTGCGGGCTCGTCACCCTGATGCCGCTCTCCAGCCTCTCCAGGCTCATCTCGTAGCCCTTGTGGCCGCACCACTTGGACACCATCTTGACCGCCGTCTTGATCTCGCGCCCGTTCAGCTGCCACTGCCCCAGCTCCGCCACGTCCTCGTCCGAGAGCGCCGTCCCGGCCTCCGCCGCCCCCCCGACGGCGGCGGCGGCGGCGGCAGGAGCCTGCCCAGGAACTTGCGCCAGATGAGCGCGCGCGCGTCGGGCCCCAGCGCCCTGAACAGCAGGTGCAGGCTCACGCGGCTGCGGAACGCCGGGTCGATGGTGTTGTACAGGTTCGTCGTCAGGAAGATGACGCCGCGGAAGTACTCGAGCTCGCGCAGGAACACCGAGACGAGCTCGTTGCGCGCGACGTCGCTCGGGCTGCGCTCCGCCATGAAGACGTCGGCCTCGTCCAGCAGCACGACGGCGTCCCACTCGGCCGCCATCCCCAGCGCCCGCTTCACCCGCGCGCCCAGCGTCGACGGGTCGACGCCCAGGTCCTCGGCCTGCAGGTGGAAGAGCGGCCGGTGCGTCCGGTCCGCCACCGCCTCCGCCGTCAGCGTCTTGCCCGTCCCCGGCGGGCCGCTGAGGAGGACGATGAGCCCCTGCCCCTTGCCCGCGATGACGTCGTCCTCCACCGCGCCGCCGCCGCCGCCCGCGCGCCCGTGGTTCTCCACAAAGGACAGGACGAGGTCCTTTTGCTGCTCGTCGTAGACCAGGTGGTCGTACGCCGTGTCGTTCCACGCGATCGGCGCAATGTCTTCCACGTAAAAGGCCACTTTTTTTGCTTAATGTCAGTAACAAAACACCCCCCCGCCTCCCCCGGCGCTGGGAACCAGAAGAAAAGAAAAGAGAAGAGACCACGTACGCCAGGCCTTGTTCTTCAAGGCGAACCCTTCAATCAGGGGAGACATGAAGACCAGGTCGTCCCCCCGCGCGAGCATCTCCTCCTTGTTCCTCCGCTGCTCCTCTGCGCCGAGGTGCCTGCCGCCGCCCGTCTCCTTCTTGCCGGGCCCGGCGGGACTCGCCTCGCCGGCTCCCCCGCCGCTGGGCAGGCAGGTTTCTTCGTGGGCGGGTGCGGGGGCGGCGGCGGCGGGGACGACGCGGTTCCGCCGCGTCTTGGCGTCGTCCTGCTCCCTCCTGCCCCGGACGCGCTCGTACTTGTTAAAGCCCGCGACGTCGACGAGGATCCTGCCGTCGACGTTGTGCCTGCCGCCCTCCCCGCCGACCGCGACGCCGGCGTAGTTGCAGTACGTCAGCCCCTGGAGGTCCAGCACCCTGGCGCCGCGGGCGCGCGCCCGGCGCAGCACGCCGTCCCCGTCCTCGTGGAACTGCAGCGGGTAGTGGCCGAGGTCGCGGATCGGCCTGTTGCCGGCGAACTTCGGCGTCATGAGCCGGTGGTCGGCCCAGGCGAAGGCCTCGCCGTCGAAGGTGAGGATCTTGCAGCCGACGCTGAGGACCACGCCGCAGTCGGTCCTCTCGTAGGCCGTGCCCTCGACCTTGCACAGCATCTCGGCGTCCTTGCCGCCGGCGCCGCCGCTGTAGACGACGGAGCCCCTCGGGAAGTAGGTCCAGGCCGTGTCGAAGCTGACGAGGCCGCTCGCCTGCAGCCTGCGCTTCTTCTCTCGCGTCTCGCCGAGCACGTCGTCCAGGGTCCGGACGAGGAGCTGCAGGTAGGGCCTGAGCGGGCCGTCGTCGGCGGTCGTCCTGCACAGGTCGAGGATGTCGTCGTAGCAGAAGAACAGGGGGCGGAAGGGGGCCTCGAAGGTGGCGGCGTCGCTGGGGTCGATGTGGAAGTCCTCCTTCTTGAGGATGGGCTCCAGCGCGGCGACGAGGGCCGGGTTCTGGATGGTGATCTGGTGGTAGGTCAGGGAGAAGCGGCCGCCGATGACGGGCTTCTCGGCGTCCTTGATCTTGTAGACCTTGATGGCGGGGCGGTCCTGGCTCTCGGCGGCCTTCTTGCTCATCTGCCTGGGTGGGGAGTCGACCCAGTCGTAGATGCCGCCGCCGCTATTCTTGCCCTCGTAGAGCGTCTTGACGGTGGCGTCGGCGCCAAAGGTCGGGTTCTTGGCCGGCGGCTGCTTCTTGGGGTCCTCGTCCGACAGGCTGCCCTCGATGGCTTGGGCGGGACGGCCGGCGTCTTGCTTGCCGGGCAGCAGTCTACAGCGCAAGTGCCAGGCTTTTTCGGAGAGCACCTCCTTGTCAAAGACGCTGATACGCATCGTGGCGGCTCAGCTTTTTTGAGACGGCTCGGAACTGTGCTGGGCGGTGTGCAAGACCAGGTTGAGAAGAAGAAGAAAAAGACAGAAGTGGAGTGGATGACTGACCACAGGAGCAGACAAGAGACGAAGAGATGCTCTCATATGTAGATGCCTGTTGGATGCATGCGCCTGGAGCAGCAGCCTTGCTGACGCAATGCCGAAGCCACGGCGGCGCTTTGTAGGGTCCAGGACAGGACGGGACGGGACAGGACACGTTGGTTCGCGACCCTTGAGGCGGCCGAGGCGGCATGTCCTAGTTGGCTCTCCCAAGTCCATCGCAAATGCCAGGACTCGGCCCCGGATGCCGGTGAGTCAAAAGCGACCAAAGAGCAAGCGACGCACGCCATGGCGGCCAGGCAGCGTCGCCGGCTGTCGGGCTCTACGATGGCGGCTGGTCTGGGATCCGTAGGACGGTATCTGCGGCCATGAATATCAGAAGTCTAGCCCCCTTCTCCTGGATAGGTCGGCGTTTATGGTTGGTTGTCGAGTTCCATGGGCGGCGAGCAAGATATCGAGGGCGATGGAAGAGTGACAAAGTGACAAAGTGACAAGTGACAACGTACAACGTTCCTGCCGGCAGGTGGCACGGATCAGTGCGCGGACCCAGCGTGTGTGGGGGCCGGCGGCGGCCTCGCTTAACTGGCCGAGCCATTCACGGCCGACTGATGTGTGGGTCCCGTGCGCTAGTGCCGGTCCGACGGTTGGTTGCCTTGGCCTTGGTCAGGCACTCACTCACTCATTCACACTTACTTAGACTCACCGTCTCTCCTCTCTCTGCGTACATCGTATTTTATCCGAATACATCACCATGGCGGTACATCAGGCAAGGTACTTTTTTGGCCTCGTTGTGGTGGCCGTTTGCAACTTTGACTGGTCCGAGGTGCTGGACTACCTTTGGCCACCAGCCTTGAGCCAATGGCTGCAAAGGGTCGATTATGCGGGAGACTCCCTTGCCATCCAGCAAACCACTCGGTTCCCTTGCAGCGCCACACCAAGTCAAGGTGTAATAATGGTATGTAAACGCACGGAGGATCAGCTCTGCACAGTTTGTAGCCAATCCCATCTTTTTCAACACGGACATTCAATCTCTTGCGCGGAGACGCCGGAAGGGTGCTTATCCCGAGCAGAGCGACTGGACTGACTGTCTCGAACGTACGGGCCCATCCGCGACGTCTTACTAGGTATGCCGAGTCGCGATGGATCGGACCGGGGCTTGGACCATTGTTGACACGAGCAATTCCTATAACTCGGGGTCAGGCCAAGGCTAGCATTGCTATTGTCTATCGCCATAGTCCAGCTCGGCCCAACACCACTCCTGCCCGTGGCCAGAATCTGTCAATGTCCGGCACAAGTTCTGCATATCGCGGTGACAGTTCGTCTGGATTGGAACTGAACTGCCTTGGTTTTGGAGGCAGTTTCTACCATTGCCTGGTGAACATGACTTCATTTCTTCCATCTAAACGTGGTACCCGCGAAGGAAAACCTCGATACGTCCCCCCCCTCCTGCCAACGCAGCAAGCTGGAACCCCCCTCGCCTCTGCCATAGTCACCTCAACCGCATGTGCAGCTAGTAGCTCGAGCGCCGTCGCAAGTGTAGGTGGCTTGGCCGCCTCCCTTTTTAAAAACAGTCAGCGGCGTCGTTTATAACACGCTTCTAGGCGTCTTTTCACTTACACACTGGGTAACGCAAGACAGCGCGCACTTGTCCCTGTCGCTGAGCGCCTGGCCGGCGACAAACACACTGGCAAAAGCAAGGAGTAGGGACGAGATCGTAACAGCTCTCATGGTCACGGGACGTGTATAGTCGCTTTCTGAAATAAGGCGTGAAAATCGTGCCAGGGGGTCAAGTGTCAGGTAGAAGCGCAATTGATCCAGGGCTTTGGTTCCCGTAGCTCTAGGACAGCATGGCTCGGCCCCTTTATAACCAGGGCGTTAGCCTCTTCAGTATTGCCACATATGCTTTGTCTAAATTAGGCCTTGCATCGTATAACGCATATCAATATAGCACTGTTTGTAATTACCTTCGCCAAAACCCTCACAGCCAGGATCCCCTTGGTAAAGTCCGAACTCTAAACCTCTTCTCCCAGGGAGGCTATGTCATATTCCAACGTACGACGTCTTCGCTTCGCCATGCTATTAGTGTTGAAGTACATGTTGATCACAGCGATGACCCCCCCCCGGATCTAGGACTCGAGAAATGTTGAGACTGGGCGCTAACGGCTCACTAAACAGAATATAGTAAACGTACGGGCAAGGTGCGCGGCGTCGTTTTTTCTGCCAAAGAGCACGACGCTCTCGACGAGATACTCGAGGCCACCCGTCACAAAATCTTGACCGGAAAACTCTCGAGTGACTGAAACAGCGAGAGCGAAAAGCTGCGACATGGAGACTGGCAAACGGCCTTTGGACCACGGACATGCAGCCAAGGATACAATGACGGATCTTGTCTGCGAGGTCTGGTGCACATTGTTGCGAAGTGGCTTTCGCTCTCGATAATACATCACAGTCCAGAGATTGGCCGCATCATCCTTCACCGTCGTCCCGGGTCAGCAACAGGCTCAGCATTGACCGTGTGCAGGTCGTTTGGTCTTTTGGCAACCGAGGATCTCATCCAGACACATCCCGATCCGTCACGCAGGGCATTGTCCCATTCCGGAGCCACCGCCGGCCCCCCTCAGCCGGGCATCGCCGGCCACCTGTCGAGCACCGCCTCCTCGCCCTCGAGGGTGAACGTGGCCGTCGCCAGCGCCGGCTCGTCGATCGTGACGGTGTACTCGCCCGGGTAGAGCACCGTGTTGCCCTCCTCGTCGTGCCGCGCAATGTCGCCGAGCGCCCACGCGAGGTCCGCCGTCGCCGTCTCCCCCGGCGCCACGCCGCGCAGCCGCCCGTAGGCCGACAGCGTCCTGAGCGGGTACGGCCGCGGCCCGTACTCGCCCGACAGGTACGCGAGGGCGACGTAGTCGGACGCGCGGTCGCCCGTGTTGGTGACGACGACCGGCAGCGGCGGCGCCGCGCACCTGTCCGGGTGCCGCTCGTCCCCGCACGCGCCGACGAGGTCCGCGATCTTGAGCGTCGCGGGGAAGGCCGCCCCGACCTCGGCCGCGAACGTCGTGTAGTGGAGGCCGAAGCCGAAGGGCTTGACGGGCTCGCCGTACCACCGGTACGTGCGCCCGGGCCGCCCGCCCGTCGGCCGGAGGTGCATGTCGGTCATCGGGATCAGGTCCGTGTAGTTGGACGGGTACTGCGTGACCGGCAGCCGGCCCGCCGGCGCCGCCTCGCCCGTGACGAGCTTCATGACGGCGACGCCGCCCTCCTGGCCCGGCCAGTTGGCCCACAGCACCGAGCCGACCCCGTCGAGCTCCAGCAGCGGCGTGCCGTCGAGCTGGTCGCCGAGCAGGCAGACCACGAGCGGCTTCCCCAGCGCGGCGAGCCTCCGGACCAGCGCCAGCTGCGCCTCGGGCCACTCGAGGCTCGTCCGGTCGAGCGTCTCGCCCGCCGCCGAGGTGTCGAGCCCGCCAAAGTAGAGGACGTAGTCGGCCCCCGCGGCGGCCTCGAGCGCGGCGGCCGTCCAGTTGTCGCTCGCGTCGCTCTTCTGCAGCACGGGCCCCGGCGCCACGGCGACGTCCAGGCCGAGCTGCCGCGCGGCGTGCGCCGGCGTGCGGAGGTGCGCCGCCCTCCCGCTGTAGCCGCCCTGCAGCTTGTCCGGGGCGTCGGCCCAGAAGCCGACCATGGCCACCCTGTGGCGGGAGGAGGGCTTCAGGTCCAGGGGCAGCGTGTCGTTGTCGTTCTTCAGCAGGACGATGCCCTCGACGGCGGCCTGGAGCGCGAGGCCCTGGGCCCCGGGGGAGTTGACGTCCTCCCACGCCAGCCCCGCGTAGAGGGCCTCGCCCCCGTCAAAGTAGCCCGCCCGCACGAGGCCCTCGTAGAGCCGGAGCAGCGCCCTGTCGACCGTCTCCTCCTTGAGCAGGCCCTGGGACCAGGCCCCGGGAATGTCCGAGGAGCCGCTGTACTCGCAGCTGGTGTCGGTGCCGGCCTCGAAGCAGAGGGCGGTGCCGGCGGCGTTGGTGGGCGCGTAGTGGTGGTTCGCCGACACGTCGAGCACGGCCTCGCAGTCGCTCGTGACGTAGTTGTTGTGCTCCGTCCAGTTCCAGTGCTCCCGCAGGACGGTCTGCAGGAGGTAGGCGTTGGCGCACGACGGCACGCCGTTGACGGCGTTGTAGGCGCACATGATGGAGCCGACGCGGGAGTCGCGCGCGCACTGCTGGAAGGGCATGAGGTAGTACTCGGCGAGGTCCTGCGCCGTGATGCGCGCGTCAAAGTCGTGCCTGCTCGTGCCGTTCCAGTCCTCAAAGTCGTTGCCGGCGTAGTGCTTGCAGGTCGACACGACGCGGCGCTGCTCCCCGGGGACGGGCCCGTCGAGGCCCCGGACCATGCGCTCGGCGTAGCGCTTGACCCGCAGCACGTCCTCGCCGGGCGTCTCGGAGCCGCGGCCCCAGCGCGGGTCCTTGAACGGGTTGACGTTGGGCGTCCAGTAGTCGAGCCCGGCCCAGCCCGAGTTGCCCCAGGCCCGGGCCTCGACGCCGATGGCGGTGCCGATGCGCTCAATCAGCTCGTCGTCGAACGCCGCCGCCATCAGCAGCGGCATCGGGTACGACGTCGACGAGTTGAACTCGGCGTCGCCTTCCGGGAAGTACGTCCCCGGCGCGTTGGCCACGCCGTGGAGCGCCTCGCTCCACCAGTTGTACGCGGGCAGGCCGATGCGGGGAGCCCCCTGCGCCTTGCTTCACCAAGTGCGTCAGTATCGTCTTGCTCGAGCCTCGCGCCAAACAACGAGCGAGGTTCTGCTTGTTTTTTGTTTTTCTGCGACGTACCTGACTAGGTTCTGCAGCTTCTCCTCGACGGTCAAGGCCTTTACAAGAGCCGCCGCACGCTCAGGAGGAGACAGCGTGCGGTCACACACCTTGTTCTGGGACAGGGTCCCATTGACGCAGTTGGGGTAGCTCTGTCGTCGAGATGCCGGGTCTTCGTCTTCCTGTGCAAAGACGGACGCGGCAGCCCCAAGGACGACGAGCCAGGTAGACTTCATCTCGAATCGCGCGCGGTGTTGCGGTTTGCAGATGCCGAGTGCGGACAGAGTCCACAGATGATGACCGGCTTCCCGTTCCGCAAAAGGTACCCGTGGATTCCTCTTATATAGGCAGCACGATCTATCACACAAGGAAAACAACATGCCATTGTCTTGAAGACAACGGCCTGGCTAATTGTCCTCCTCCGCATTTGCCATGCGGGGAGACACACCAGATCGTCGAAACGAGAGGACATCATTGGGGCGGGTCGAGCCTGGGGTGCAGATGAGGAGAATTCCTCGATTCTGGATAAATCGAGCATGCAGGAACGTAGCATGACAGCAGTTTTTAACAATCTAATCACATGCAGCTCAGCTTTCTGCCATTATTCCCGAGCACCACCTCCCGGGCAACCGACTTTATCCAGCGGGGGGTGCCGTCAGCGGATATGCTGCCCATCAACCGCCGGCCACGATCGCCACCTTTCATCCAACTCCGGGTGCGGGTGTCGACTGCAACGAGCCGTCCAATGGTGCGCGTTGGCGTGCCTCACGGCTGCTTGATAACGGCGCCGGCTCCGGTGACTCGGCGTCGAAGCCCGTGGCGCACGACGTGACTATAACGAAAAGACTCGAGCGTTCAATTCTACGCACCTCGCTGCTTCTACCGGTTTTTCGGCCTGAAACCTGCTCCTGTCGAGGTAGTAATAGAGCGAGTCCGGCTTCATCTCATGTCGTGACATCATCTTCCGCGACGCCTGGGTTGACGGAGACCCGACGCGTGTGGGTGGGATGGTCTCCTTTTTTAGGCCCGTCGCCGTGCGTGGGAATTTCCAGCAACGTTCGTTCCATCCAGGAGCCGTACGACTTTGACTTTTGTTCGAAATCTAATCGTCCTTGACAAAAACGAATCAGAAGGCCAGGGGTCTCCGATTCATCCAGAGTCGGCAGCCCTGGACCATGCAATCATCGGCCGACTATGCTGCAGAGTTCAACTTGATTGCCGACTGACATGGCACTCGTGGCAGCCTTTTCTTTTTCTTTTCTTTTTGGCTTCTTTCCCCCTTTCCCTCTGTTTTCCGCCACTACCTTCCATTGAGACCATTTCCACAGCCTTGTCCCAGTCCAGAGTCAAAAGATATGCTGGCCACTGGCAAGGGGGCTTGTCTTGTAAACTTTGAACAGACGCAGGCACCACGTGCGAATTACGGACAGATGACTCGAAACTTTGGCCAGGAGTGCCGAGAGTGCGTCGACTCATGTGTCACAGCTGGATGACCGTTTGCGATTCTCGAGGCTGCAGTGGCTCGACGTGACCGGCAATGCTTCAGAAGGCTGCACGACATGACGCTCGGAGTACCGAGTGACCATGCCGCAAGTCCTCAACATGGCTTGTCCATAGAGTGAGGCCGTAAAGCCATAAAGTAGAGAGTGGTATCAGTCCAGTAGCTTTGGTGGAGCACTGGAACCATGATTTCTGAGAGGTTGTATGATTTAGCCTTGAAGTCGAAAACAAATCCCAACGACCGCGTTGAATCCTGCTGATAGGACGTGTGGCATGAATCTGCCTTAAAGCGGCGGTACGCATCGCTTCAGATTATGATAGACAGCTAACGACTGGCATCTAATACAGCCGGTGTCACCGAATACCAGCAATCTAGCAATCTGACCGGGAAGCAACAGACCAACAGTGCATTTTCAGTATCAACCGCCATCTCGTACCCGCCGGAGTCAATCTGCTGGTCTCGAATCGCAGGGACAAAGTGGGTGAGTATAGCCATGAATTACGCCGGCTGCTGTGCTTCTGTCGCCGAGTGTTTTTAGTTTACAGTTATATGTCTGATTCTCACTGAGACGCCCTCGCTGCTGCGAACCCGCACTAGGCAAAAATCAAAATGATTCCCCCGTTATATAATGCAGAGAAAAACGCAGCTGGCATTGAGGTTTATCAAAAGCATTTCAACCGACGGCATCCAAGGCACGGATGGGACCCTTGCCAACCAGAGAGAGACCCGTAGGATGTTACCTTGCGAGACTCGACGTATTTCTTGACCCCTGGCTACCCCGGACCGCCCCCTATCGATGAATCCATTCCTTCAATGTGGCTGTCGATCACCCGTGCTACAGGTCCGGGTCCATTGAGTTCCCTCGCCGGCATCTGTCCCGAGCGACGTGTATCCATCATCCAACCCGGCGGCGACAGCAGTATCGAGCCGCATGACGCGCCCCCATCTGGATGTTATGAGGACGATGTTGTCCAGCATTGACTAGATGGTCAACCTTGACCAGGATGTCATGATTGTCAAGCAGCCAAACAAACGTCTGCTGTCTTGTCCCACATCAAGCCAGTCAAGGGACACGTTGTGACTGGCCAAGGCTCGAAAGTCGGATTAGGAAACTGTTTTATTACAGCAAATCCAAACGCATACCAAAGATACATAATTTCAATAATTCATGAGCTCGACTGTCGTAATTGAAGGCCAATACGGCACCAGCTACGAACCGGCCGTCATTTCCACCGTTTCTTTCGGGGCTGAGTCCTTTATAAACGCTGCAAAGTCCTTGGGGGGGGGGGGGGGGGGGGGGGGGGGTTACCCTGCAGGGTTTAACCTTAAACGCGGGGATGATTTCTTGGGGCCCGAGAGTACGAATCGGGGTTTGTCATGTCGGAAACAACTCTGAAGCTGGGAGCCGATCCGTAACAGCGTTCGGTCAATGGTAGTGGCGCCTCTCGCAACCATTGGACCGGTGTCCCTTCCGGTAGGTATCCAATGCTCATGGAGGATAATGTTTCTGGAAGCCCGCCCAGGAATCGATTGGTAAACATCGGTTTGCAGCTTATTGACTCGGAGGAGGGGGGGGGGGGGGGGCGTACGATGCAACCGCGCGTCGGAACACTGGAGTCGGACAACAACTCATGCGCTCTCTTCTTTCCCTCATGTACGAAGGTCCCGGTTGATGTCAGCGTCCACAGCGTCTAACTCGACTGCGAGTGAGACTGTGCGACCCGGAAAGCGTCCGATCTTACTGTGGACGAAAACGGAGAAGCCGTCGTGGTTATCTGAAGAGAAGCCGCTCTGCTTCCCTCCATGCCAAAGAGAAGGGGGGGGGGGGAGACGCCATCATCCGTCTGTGCACGGCAAAGTGATAAAACTCTTACCATGAATGGTATCACAGCCCCCTTTCGTGTCCGCCCCCCCCCTTCAACTCTTTCAGGATATCAACGGCCCTGGCCTAAACACACACACACACACACACACACCATGCAGAATGGACCAGAGGCTTAATCGTGCGAAAACGCAAAATGTCGGGCGTATTTGTGGGGACCGCCGAGGCTCTGTCATGCTAGCTCAGCATCACAAGCAGGGAATACGGATGCAGCTGTTCAACCCAGGGCGGGCTGCTCAGCCTGCTCAGCATCATCGAAGCCTGCAGAGAGGGATATGCAGAGAGAACCTTGGCACCCGGAGCCCGTGGCAAGAACCTGGGTGACATCGTGGACGACAGGTCCCGAGAAAAGCTGTTTACCCACGGCAACGCCGTCCCCGCCGATGCCGCTAGTCGCCAAGGTTCTCGTCAACGATAACCGCAAGGCGACAATGCCGGCCCCGCGCGCCCCTTGGAGATGGACGGCACTTGCGCAGGGGGGCGCGGAATCGAACCGGGAAAAAGAAAAAACAAATATGCCTACCTACATACCTACATAGTAGGTGCCAGTCGGCCCTGCAGCCCGAAATAGGAAAGGTCACGATGCCCGTAGTGGTGTGTTCGATCCCGGTGTAGGACCCTGAAGGCGGGGAGGAGGGTATTGCAGGGGCTGACCTGCTTGAGCCCAAGTTGGGGGGGGGGAGGGGGGCATCCATGTGTCCATGACCTCCGTGGTGAGCGAGTGAGTGATCGGTCTCCAAGACGGTTCGAATCCGGTGTCTTTCAGCGACTCATGGTGCCCAGAGAGGTTCAGAACGGTAGGTGTTGTTGAGCTGATAGGGTTTGCGAGGGGAGACGGGTAATGACGACAGCATTGTTTTGCATCCCGCAAATGAGAGCTTAACAAGTCTCGCAGCACGACGGCCAACTCGACCGTCGCAGTTCCCGGCTTTGTTGCAAGTCCCGGTTGGCGATAGAGTTATGACTCAGGTAACCACCGCCGTCTGGGTTTCACATGTGTTGTTTGCGCTGGTGTTACCGTCAACACGACACTCCCGGCCGGCCATGTGCAACGGAGCACAAGGGTTCCGATTGCCGGTTGTTGTTATTGTTGTTTTTTTTGTTATGTTTTTCTTTTCATATTACTGCCCTGATTTTGTTGCCCCCTTTCCGGCCCCCCCCCCCCCCCCCCCCCGTCCCCCGTTCCACTGTCTTCCTTGTTTGCAACCACACAGAAGCCGGATTTCTCGAGGTGTATGCATCAATGTTTCCAAGGCCCAGGGTGGTACGGGTTTTGGAGCACTCCCCCCCGTTACGGTTACGGGCGGCTGCTTGCCCATTCGACATGTCACCTGGGGCCGGTTCATGTCATTTTTGGGCAGCAAGCAAGTCGGATGTTGTTGGGACCAACAGGCCATGACCGCCCAAGTCCAAGATGCATTCCGTCCCAATTTCGAGGTCCCCTTCATTTTGGCCCAAAGTTAGAAAGAGTGACCGATTCCCGACGGAGACTAGTCATGCCATCGGAACACCAGGCCGTGATCTGCAGTCCCCTTTATGCTTCCCAGGGGAGACAACACCCCGGGTCCCCCCGTTTGTCGACGGCTGCCGCGTTTGGGCAACTCCCGACATATTTACCAACCGCGTGCCGCCCGATCTTTTTTATTATTATTTATTATTTTTATTTCTTTTACAATTTTTGTTCGTGGCGTGTTGTTGCGGGCAGAAAGTCTGAACAAGAAGCCACTCGGCCGGTGAGAGAGAGAGATATATATACGCTGCCACGATGTGTTCGACCACCGCCAGGGAGAGCCTCTTTGGCGACCCGACGTTCTCCTTTGAATCTTTGACTCTGCCGCACCGGCCCGTCGACCAGAAGCCCGTCGTCCTCGGCGGCAAGATGCCCAGATGCACGACGGTGGTGACGGAGGAGGTGACGGAGGAGGTGACGGAGGTCGCCTCGCCGCCGACCGTCTACCTCGACGACAACGGCGACCTGAGGCTCCGCGTCGGCGCCGACGTCGACGAGCACCCGCAAGACTTTGTCGTCTGCTCGCGGGCGCTGGGGCGGAGCTCGCCGGTCCTCAAGGCCATGCTGTTCGGCGGCTTCGCCGAGTCCCGCCGCCCCGAACAGGCCGGCGGCGGCGGCGAATGGAGCGTCGACCTGCCCGAGGACTCGGCGCGGGCGATGGAGATCGTGCTCAACATCGTCCACGGCCACTTCCACCTCGTCCCCGAGGAGCTCCCGCTGACGCGGCTCTACGGCGTCCTCACCATCACGGACAAGTACGACATGACGGTCATCGTCCGGCCGTGGTCCCGCTCGTGGATGCAGGCCGTCAGGCACCACACCGACAACGCGCACCTGCTCTGCGTCGCGTGGGAGCTGGGCGACGCCGACGTGTTCCAGGCAATGTTCAGGAAGATGACGTGCGAGTCCGCGGTGGACCTGCAGGGCCGGCTGGTGTTTGGGCACGCGGCGCGCATCTGGAAGCCGGGCCCGGAGGGCTACAACTTCCCCGTCGACAAGATTGTCTACCTGCGGCCTCCGGAGGTGTTTGGTGAGTCCCGCAAGGCCCGTTGCGCTTTGTCAAAGGGGTAAGGGGAGGCACGCGGGGGCGCTAACGCGGTTGCGTCCGACAGAAACCATCGCCAGGCACAGGCAGACGCTCGTCTCGGCGAACCTGGACCACTTTGTCGTCCTGTACAGGTGTCTCAAGGAGGGATGCCGGTACATGCAGGGCTACTACCACAGCTCCCCGGACGCCGAGGAGTGCAACAGCATGCTCCTCGGGTCCCTGGTCCGGTGCCTGGGCAAGGGCAGGGTGGACATCACCCTGCCCAACCCGTGCGAGTCCTACAGGGGCAACGTCCTGTCGTTGGAAAAGGCGACGGCCGCCGTCAAGCTGCTGACGGTCCACCGCCCGTCGCCCGCGAACCAGTGCCTGAAGCGCATAGAGGAGGAGTTGGCCAAGGGCGCGTTGGCGGCGGCGGAGAAGAAGAAGGAGTTGGTCGTCGTCCGGCCGGAGCACCAGGGATGCCTCGAAAGACAATCTCAAAAGACGGGGTTTGTCACCGCGCGCTAGACTCGGGACAGGGGCGGGTCGGAGTTTTTTGTTTTGGTTCATGGAGGGGGAGGGCGGGCATGGTTGGGATCGGGACGTCTGGAGTTTCGGGCATTTTGCGGGCGAGTTAGATTCCCCAGCTTTGGTTTTTGGCCGCTCACATGGAGCGTAATTGAGATATTCCCAGAACATTAGCTTTCGCGCGGCATCGGAAACAGGCTCTAGCTTCGTCTCTGCATGGAGATGGGCATGGGAGCGGTTGCAAAACGGACGTCACCACGCAGGTTCTTTTTCCCACAACGTCTAGATCGTGTACGGGACAACCTTGGCTTGGAAACTCGGCCCTTGCTTGGCTTCACTCTACCCATACCCACACGAGAGCGCACAAATACTTGACCCCATTTTCCCCGCCGTCTCAAACCTTGGAGGCGTCACCCCCAGTAGAGGCCAAGGTTGCCGATGGAGGCAGACTTGGTGTTCCGATGCTCTGTCAGGCCACACTCGCTGCCCTCGCTGCCGATTCCACCTTCCTTCACACCGCCGCATGACGATTCGGCCTCGCGGTGAGGCTCGTGTTGGCTCCCAACTCGCTGCACCTCATGGGTCGTGCCACACGCATGATCCGGTCCGGTAAGACGTCCCTGCTGAAGATGTTCCCGGCAAGACTCTGTCGCGTTGGCCAGATCGACCACCTCTGCCTCGGTCCCGAAGGACATGATGGCCGCCGGCGGGCCATGGGCACCGTCGTGCGCGACCTCCACCTCGGTCGTGGCCCCGCTGATCACAGGGGGCTCGTACACAGTTCCCTTGAAACTTTGTGAGGACTTCCCGCCCGGGTGGAGGACGGCTTCCTTCCCGAGCGCGGCTTTCACGTGGGCGTCAACCTTCTAGATAGCGGCGGCGTTGACGTGAGGGCCGTATGTGGCGTCCCCGTCCATATAGCTTAGCCCAGGCTGTATTGTTCTTGGTGCTGGACGAGGTCAATACGGCCGTCGCAAGATACAATGAACAGCGAACTTCCTCGCAACTTTGATGCTCACGCGCGCCGTCATTACCGGCAGCAGCCTCGTTGACCATCTTACCGCCCCGCGTGGAGCCAGTGAAGCCGGGCTTCTTCACAATGACGTCGATGGCAAGCTACATGTAACCCATGGTCTTAACCACGTAGGTGACGTCTGAGGGAACACCGGCGGCCAGGGCCTACAATGCTGAGCACCAGAGCCCCGAAGGGAAGTTCGCTGGAGGCCTTGATAATGACTGAGCACTCCGAGGCAAACGAAGGCGCGATTTCGCGCGGGGCCATAGCGGCTTGAAAGTTCCACGGGGTTACGATCCCGCCGACGCCCACCGGCTCTCTGGGTTGAAAGACCGTGGCGTCGCCAAACCTTGAGATGAAAGACTTGTCATCATGACCGTCATCCCACCTGATAACGAATTTCACATGCAACCTGCGGACGCTTTTCTCCCGAAGCTTGGCAAACACACTGCCCATCCCATCTCTTTGTGCATCCATATGCTTTGGCCCGCGTGCTGGTTTCGCGCGCTGTCGACGGCCTCTCAAACAGCGCTGCTCGGGCCTGCACACCATGGGATATCTCATCTGGTATTCAGGACCTCTGCGGCGGGCTGTGAATCAGCCCACGGCTGCACGAGCCTCGGCCGAAGCTGATGGCGACCGAACGAACGAGACCAACACTGGCTCTGACGGCCGTGAGTGAGTCGGTGCATGCTTCGTTACACTATCAACAAAACAACAGCCTGATGGGACAGCCATCGGATACCTGCAGATCATAAGTGCACCGCAGTAGGACCACGGGTATCTGCGGCCACTTGGACCCTCGGCTCCTATCCACATGATAGGAGGAGCTTTAAAAAAAAGAAAGAAAGAAAAACATACATACAACACCAGGTATTCGCTGGTCGTCACCGACCCAACTACTAATCCGGCCCTCATTGGCTTATCTATGGGAGAGCGGACGGGATCCCGAGTTTTCCAATGGGTATGGTCGTATGTGGCGGTTTAACGTAGTTCAAGAACTTATATTTTGTCAAAGTGCGGCCTGTTTCGCTGCCTTGCTGTCCCGGCCGGCCCCGTCCATGCTGTCGATCGACCGACCCGGCACCGGCGCTGATAAAGGGCCGATCCGGCTCCGGAACATGTGTACGAGGCGTCACCAAAGTCATTTTATCACGCATCTACCATATACACAGTGATTCAGACGTCAGTTGCTACGTGATATGGAGCGGGACCGTGAGCAGGGTCCTACGCCTCAGTCATGATTCAATCAATGAACCAAATTCAATGGCAATTCACATGGCGAGTTTTGTCAAGGTTGATGGTCTGAGAGCTTATCTGTTATTTACGGGTCGAGATTCACTAGGAGTCATCGCATTGCGGGTGCGTAGCCTCCAGTTCGAGGCAATTCCGCAGCCCCCGGCTCTACCAGGAGCTCGTCTTGCGTAGCAAGCACAACTCCCGGCCGCCCCATCGACGCCGCCGTCGATCCCTTGGACACCGTGGGAGGACCCCGACCAGACGTTTCCTGCCCCGCCCTCATGCCACGGGACCCGGTCTGTTTAAAGCACGGCGGTGATGTCGAAAACGGCCAGGAGAAACGTGGTCATGGAACAGCCGACGGCGGCCGCAAGAGCTCTAGTCATCGCCTGGCTAGACGACGCCGGCCAGCAGATGCCCACGGTGGATTTAGAATCACAGACTTTCCCAGACAGGGCCATGTACGCACACCCTCCCAAGTCTTAATCGAGAAGCGAGGCGAGGGAACCCGTGCAACTAGAGGCAATTGCTCCTCAACATGGCGGGCCTATCCTCGGCCGTGTGTTGCACCGCTGGCTTAGGAGGTTCACCGACTACTCAAGCAAAGGGAAGCGACTTGTTCTCGTATTACGTCCCGCTGACGCGCCTGTGGAATGGCCTGCCTATCCACCACCAAGTCATCCCTAAAAACGCCTTCATCCGTTACTGACCACACTAGATAAGCCCCCATATCTGCTATATAGCGGCAAGTTAGCAGTCCCAAACTGGCTCAAGACATACCAATGCTTAAGAATAGTAATTGACGGGCTCAACATGCTGACCCCATGTATCTAAACCTGCCAATAAAGAAGCCAATGGCCAAACAATCTACTGTGACTCTGGCGATGCGAAGATTGGGCGCAGGCTGAGGCCCCACCTCCGCGTTCAGTTGCAGAAGCGTGCTGCTCTCTCAGCCGGCTCGTCTTGGCCTAGAATCCCAGTCCGACCGCAGAGGTTCCAGCCTGTTCGCCTCCGAAGAGCGCCAGACCACAGTTCGGCTTGCGAGTGAGCCATGAGAATGAAGGACTCATTGCCCCCTCCAGAGGACCTTGACTTTAATCCACGGGTTTAACGCATTCGACGCTGATAATTTACTCCTCCCTTTTGGTGCGTGTGACAAAAGACTATGATTACATGGACAAAGCGGAGGAAGCGGAGGAGCGGCAGATGATGGACGCGTTTGAGACAACGAGGGATCAAAGGCTTCGGATCTATCTGATGAACGACGTTGGCGTGCCACCCGACGGCGTTGACTTCATAGATGGTCAAAGATATAAAGCAGCGGGAAAACACCCTCCCTGGCGACATTATTAGCAAGATAGGCTGCCTTGTTACCATGTGAAATATTTCCCCGAGGCCCATAGGAACATACGAGGCGATATAATTAACATCATGTCATTATGGCAGAACATTGTGTGAGATCCTTTATACTATGTGAGATCCTTAACATTATATTAAAAATCTTACATTGTAATAAGATTAAAAGGGTGCTTAGGGGACCTAGGGGAAGGTCTAGAGGGTCTAGGGGATAAGTCTAGGGGTCCTAGGACAGAAAAAAAAACATAGGTGGAGCCTAGAGGGGGAATTAAACCCTTAGCCTCTAGCCACTAAGCTACTATATAGCTCTTTTAGTAAGCTATACACTTACCCACTAGACTAGCTACTGCTTTAATCAGTTAGATTAGACCTTAACGTCCTTATATCCCCTAACTCTACCCCCTGTAGCCCTTGTTACGATGTGAGATTCTTAATATAATATAAAGGATTCCACATGGTGTAAAGGATCTCACATGGTGAATAGTATTATAGTATATTGACATGATGTTAACTGTAACGCCCTGTAACAACTGCCCACATATTATCACTAATGGACTCAGGCAGAGAGATCACCAAGATTTCGAATCGAGCTCTTACCTGGGAGAGGCTCTCTATGGGGCTGGCCGGCGGTGTTGCGATCATTGCGCCGGTGTCGGTCATGGTCCTGAGACGCCATCTCTTGACGAGGTCACCATGTCACATTAGGAGTTTCTGTTCAGAGGCTATTAAATCCACATTCAGCGGTGTACCTCACGACTTCACAGATACAGCCTCAGCCGCGGCACGCTTATAGTTCAATTGGACGCGTGCAACTCGGGAAGAGGGTGTTGGAGGTTGAACTGCACGTTGCTGGGCTCAAAGCACGGGAGAGGAAGGCTGCAGGCTGAGTTGCCTGAACCCATTTGTAGGAGACCCAACAGCTTCAGGACAGGAACCGCGATCCGAGACTCGCGGGATGTTGAAACCGTGGGGTTTCCTACCTGCTTCGAGAGCTGGAAACCAATGTCGAAAGGACGAGCCCAGCCCGGCCGACATCCCTAAAGTGGTTTCAAGCCCGGTGTTTGGAGCATTCTTCAGCCGGGAATCCAGATACATCCCGGGAACGAGGGGTGAAAAATCGCCATTCAGAATAGCCGAGGCTCAAAGTGACCCACCGAGGACAGTTGAAATAGAGACGGGATACATACTCTCGGCCACAACAATGTCTTTGCCGGCCTGGCGTGACCTACCGCCGCAACAAATTCTGCATTCTGTGGTGGCGATGGAAGCAGTCCCGTGGTGGACTCTTCTCGTGGCTCGGATGACGTGACGGAACTCTTGTGCCATCAAACACACGACATCAAACGGCTGACAGCGCAGGGTTTTACTTTGGGAGTGTTCGGAGACGATTTCCAAGAGTTGGCATACGAACCCACTCTTCGCAAAGCTTATCTACTATTGGCTCTTCTTGTTGATATTACGCCGATAAAGTCAATTTCAGGAATGACTTTTTAAAGTAGTCTTCTTATTAAACTATAGACTTAAATAATGGGGTATTGTTTTGTATACATTAACTCGCCTTACACCTTGCTTGCCGTTCTTCCGACGCACAACCCGGGTCTATGCAAAATAGTAGTGTACGTCGTCTCCGTGCCACGAAGAGACCACCTTGACCTGGACGACCTTCTTGCCGACGGCGAGATTTGCGATGGCGCCTCTGATGGACGCGGAGAAGATGGTCTTCTCCAGCCTGTTCCAGCACTTCTTCTTGGCGGCGTCCTGGTCCGTCGCAGCCACCGAGAAGCTGTCCGTGTAGCCCTCGTCCATGCCCGCGCGGCAGTCCTTCATGGCGGCCTTCATGTCGGTGTTGGAGATGCGGGTGCCGATGACCTCCCTCAGCTGGGCGGGCCGGAGGCCGGCCAGCCTCCAGCACTCGGCGACGACCTCGCGCATCTTGAGGCGCCCGTTGGTCGTGTCGTGGCCGTTCATGGCCGTGTCGACGGTGACGCTCTTGGCCGCCGTGTCGATCTCGAGAAAGTTCAGGGGCTTCCGGCTGCCGTCTTTGGAATACCTGTTGTAGCCGGTCGACATGACTGCGAAGGTCCATGTGTGGCCGTCGGGCGATTTCCTGACCTGGGCGGCGTAGGCCGGGTTTCTCTGTGCTGAACGTTAGTAACCTGGCAAACCCCAAGAGGATGTCGGCTTGTGTGTATTACCATAAACGGTCTTATCACTTCCGCGGAAACCTGGGCGTTCGAACATTAGTATACGTTTCCTGTTGACGGTTCCTCCAGCAGCGAGTGGGACGAATCGGTTGCCTGGACTCACAAGGCTGTGCAGCGAGCCGAATGCCGCGAAGAAAACCAAAAGGCAATGGAGAAGCATCGTGAGACAACGTCTGGAGGTGATTAGAGATTTACGATTAGAGACCAGGCAGGGCTGCTGCTCAACGGCGTGCGGGCGGGAGACGAATGATTGAGAAGCTTGATATCTCGGCAGTGATACAAGACGAATCGACGCCATACACGGACCCCGCCAAGTGTTAAATATCGCGGGTACATGGCGCGCACACATCGTACACGGTGGCTGTGTGGTATGGGCAATATTGATCATCAGCTGCATTTGGACGTTGCATACACTTGGTCCAGCAGACTGTGGAACGCTGCTTATTGCCCTCAATGCAAGATTCAATGGTTTGACAGGCCTGTCTGTGGATTTTTAGAGAAGGATTGCCTACGGATACTCCGTAGCGTGTTCATGTTGATTAACGACTATATCTAGTTTATGGGATAATAGGAAGGCAAGGGTAGATCTTTTCTCAAATTACCCAGATTCCGCTCATGCGGACCATCATCTGCCAGGAACAAAAGAGAAAACAGGAGAGGAGATGGGACGAACGGAATAGTTTATTGGATGGGCGTCTGGGGAAAGCCCCGGGATGAATGTGCCGCCGTCATTTCAGGGATGGATCTCCCCCACCCACGACCAGGGGAGCACGCGCATTGCGCCACGACGCGCGGGATGGTATACGTAGTCTAGTATGTAAACCGGCTGACTAGTTACACGCTCGCAGCACATGGCAGCTGAACAAGGATTATCGCGGCGAAATCCGTGCTTAAACAGATGACGCCGTGGAGGGGACCGGGCTAGCCGAGACATGGACACACACACACACACACTGTAAAGGAGATGCCTGCACAACGTGGGAGATTAACAAGTTGGTCACGTCGAAAGGCGGTTGTTCCTGTCGTCGATCCAAAGTCTTTGAGCATCCGTACATGTGTGACCCATGGCGACGTTCAGAGTCTGTCCCAAGCTCTTCTCCCAAGCCTTTCCCCTGGGCTGGACACTGGAGACTGGGCACGAAGCGCCTTTTTGACCATCCATCTGTTTGGTGCCAAGACTGGCATCGCAGCGCTGGGTCTCGGGGTCCCGAAAAGAAGAAGAAGACTGGGAAAGAAAAGAAAGAGATGATCGTCTAATGCTTTGTCCCGTGGATCGACCTGGCAGACTTCTTCGTCAACGCCGTCTCGATTGAGGCTCATGACGTCGGCACATGCCGTATCGATGTCAGTTGACTGCCTCGATGTCCGTTCTGTCGAGCAAACCGACGATGTGACCGGTCCCCCGAAGCCGGAACGCGTGACTTTGGCCAGCATCGCAGGATCGCGCCAGACACACGACGGCGGCTTGGACGAGTGATTGCTCTCCGAGCCAGCCGCGACCGAACCCCAGACGAATGCATCGCCAGCCTGCCCGAAATGGACGCAAATTAAACAAAACCAGCGGCCCGGGCGCAGGCTGTTATATTGATAGCCGATACTGTGCCTCGCGTAGATCGGACCGGCATCAAAAGTATAGTGCCAAGGCATAGATCGGATGCTCGAGCGAAGCAGGGCAAGACGCCCACGTCTTTGTTACGAACGGTGCTTGCATGGCTGAGATGATGACGACCGGGGGGTGAGCGGGCCTGCACGTTGCCGTGTAATATCTCCTCCTAAAATAGAATCGTCGACTATGGGCTCGTCATTCTCCACACAATGCGACAACGGAGCCCAGAACTCATCATCGGAGCACGCCTCGCCATCATCGAAATCGTCGGCGGGATGCTTTCACCAACGCTCTGGCTCTCGCTGGCGGGCATGCCCAGGCTCGACGTATTGCTCGAGACGGTGATGCTTACCGTGGCACGCCACCCGGTGTTGACCGAGCCGACGACGATCTTCAGGATTGATAGCCGGACGATGTGATGCGTCTTTACTATGATGAGCTATCTGTGAAATTGGCTTGTTTCCTCCCAACTCGCCGTGTCTTGCTCAAGATCCCCGAACCCCGTGTACCTCGTGCGAATCCCGGGCGGTGCTGTCGTCAACGATCTGCAGGCGATGGCGTCTTCACAGAAACCATGCTGGCAGTTTCTAGTCCACGATTGCCAACAATGTCTCGTATTGTAACCCCCCCAGGACAGCAAGTCCTGCTCTTGTCTCTATCAAAGAGTATCGAAGCCGGGACCCTCCATCAAACCATGGCGATGAACACATGAGCCCTCACAACACGTCAGTCCCATCCTTGCTCGATATTCCGACAGCAGCTCGACAGCCGTGCCCGAAAGCGCTAGCCCTCCAACCCACCGTCGTGCGTGGCGCCGTGCCCACGACTCCACCCGCCCGGCGCGCCCAAGGGCTTGTCGGTCGGCCAAAGCATCCTTGTCCAAGGTACCGACGGCGGGATTCTGCTTCTCACCAGCCGTGGAAAGGAGCCGACAATGGGGAACCGTGTTTGCGCTCAAGCTTGCGCATTCCGGCTTGAAGGTCATCCTCGGCCCCTAGAGCGACGCAGAGACGGAGGCGATCCGGAAAGCCTTTTCCTCCGCGCCCATGTACGGCGTCAACCACAGGCACAAAAAAAACCCCCAACTGGCGCGCGCTGCCGTGCTCGAACTGACGGATGGCGCAGGCGGTCGGTCGGCTTGGTGGTCGAGAACGGAGGCGGGGGAACGCCGCCGCGCGCGTTGTGAGTCAGGTTCGGGTATCCCGGCGAGCAGGACCCGGCCCGTTTGAAGGAGTTTTGTGTCGATCATCGTCGACGAAAGATTCAGCGTCGGGCTGGATGGAACCGTGACGACGTCTCATCCTGCCGGACATGAAGCTTATCCCGTTGCAAGAGGCATCAGTGCGGGAGGGCAGGGCTCGGGTTTGGAGGACCTCTTGTGCCGCGATACCCGCCAACGAAAAACTCAGATTCGACGACATGATCGATTCCGCCTTTTGAGTTTTTTTTTGAGCGGGCTGGGAGAGAAGCAATCAGATAACCGCTCTGGGAGGGCGGACGGGAGAAGGGTCGGGGAGACTGGGTCCTGCGGCTTGTATAATCGCGTCCGATTATGTATGTACACGATTGACTTGGGCGCAATTCTTCCGTGGCCGAGCCGGGGGCGTCGCTTGTTGGGTTCATGGACACATTAACACATGATATTGGAGAAAAAACATGACGAGAAACCCCCCCCCCCCCCCCTAGAGGCCCGGCCCAAGGGGGGTCAGGTCTCCCCTGAACGGCCTCTGGACCGAATCCCTCTTGGCGTCGTCAATCTTCCAGACGCCCTTTGTGTGCTTGTCGTGCAGCTGCCAGTCGACGCCCTTGGCCAGCCGGTGGAAGACGTCGTGGTCCTCCCCGGGGACGCTCCTGAAGAAGAGCGGCTCCCAGCTCTCGCCCTTCTTCTTCTCCTCGGCCCGCATGCGCCGCTGCGCCTCCTCGACCTTGCTCTTGGCGGCGACCGTCTCGCGGAAGTCGTTGCGGCCCAGGCCCTCGATGACGCCGTTCCAGGCCCGCCGCGACTCCCACGGGTCCTGGGCCTCGACGGGCTCCAGCTCCATGGGGGCGGGCAGGTTCTCGAGGGCGTCGACCTCGTACGTCTCGAGCACCTCGCCCGTCCTGCCGTCCTTGACGGTCCAGCCCTCGCTCCAGCAGCCCTGCAGCTCGTAGATTGTGTTCTTCCTGTCGTTCTTGTGGTACATGCGCGCCTCGAACGAGTTCTTCTTGCCCCGGAAGACGCCGCTGCCCGAGAACTTCATCTCCGAGACGTAGCCCGTGCTCGAGACGATGTAGTACGTGCCCAGGACCTCCGGGTACAGGCAGGCGTTGAGGAAGCCGCGGACCTTGACCTCGGGCAGGGGCACGAGGTAGTCCTCGTCGTAGCGGTCGATGTGGACGACGGCGTGGCCAATCTGCCGGATGTTGACGCTGCTCGAAAAGGTCATCTCGACGCGCGCGTAGCCGTCGGCGCGAATGCCGTGCTCCCTGCTGCCCATGTGCATGGCCGTGATGGGCGGGTGGTGGCTGACCTGCTCGGCGACGAGCTCCGTCCTGGCCTTGCGGTCCGAGTCGGTCCACGAGGCGAGGAAGAGCTCGCCGAGGAAGGCGTTGAGCGGCTTCTTGATGCTGACGCCGGGCGCGCCCGCGACGTAGAACTGGCTGCGCATGGCGATGAGGATCATGCGGAGCACCTTGAGGCTGCGCTTCTCCGCGTCGGGCTCCAGCGCCGGCGCGACAAACACCCCGGGCCGCTGGCACCAGCAGTGCCCGACCTCGACAACGGACGACGGCGCCAGGAACGAGGGCGGTGCCGTGACATTGGACAGGTCCCCTTGTACGGATGATAGAAACTAAAAGGCCGGCGCGCACGCTTCTCGTTAGCGGCTTGCGTCTCTCTCTCTCTCTCTCTCTCTCTCTCCGTACGTCATGCGCTAGCGGGCCGCTCTCGGAGGAGGGCCACCCAGCTGCCCACGATTGGATGGGGGGGGAAGGGAGGAGTAGGGGGGTTCGGCACTGTTGCTTACTTTGACCAGGTCGCTAATGCGTGATGAAAACGATTTGCCGTCCATGTTTCCTCCCGTGTTCTGTGTTCCCTCGGATTCTGTGGGTATCTGGTGGTAGGTAGGTTATATTCCTGTCGGTCCCCTCTTTTTGAGCGTTTCTTAGGGATGCCTTCCTTTTTCCAATACTCCGTGCTCGTAGTTGACAGAAAGGTCTTTGTTCCTTTCTGGACCTGATCGAAATCTGTCGTTTATCCCGTGTGGCAGCAGGCCTTCAAAAAGGGTTCGAATGTCTCGTCTCTTCCAGGAGACGACGGGTTTCAGCTCTGTTTCAGCCGGCTCTTGAGCACGTCCGGAATGCTACAGTCGATGGGCAAAGAGAAACAGCACAGAAGAGCTATATATCGAGGAAGCTTAGGTACATGGGCAGCCCGGGCGAGAGAACCCCTTGTTGTCGACAAGACGGATGGCTGGGGACGCAGCGGCTTTTGACATGATCTCGAACCCTCCCCCCCTCCTCTCAAGTCCTCGGACGAAACTAGCATGTGATAGTTGTGCACGGCATCATTGGCCGTTTCCCAAGCGTCTGGAGCCTCCCTCGATGCTACACTCACGCGTGGGCCGCTCTCTGTCCCCCCCCCCAAAGTGACCCCCAGTACTCCGTACTACGTAAAGCACGTCCAATAATCCTCTGTTCCCCCGTCTTGTCTGACAGGCATAGCCTCAGTCAAGCGCCCCCCTGTGCAGCTCACGCACTCGGCGCTGCGTCTCCCGGGGAGGCTTGTGCTGTTTGTTCTGCCGCCGGCGCAACATCCTCCCGCCAAGGTTTCCCAGGGATGTGGCATCGGACGAAATGCCACCAGATGAGCGGGTCGTCTGTCTTGCCGACGAAGGCCACGGCCCCCCGATGGGCTGGTGGGAAGCTTTTGGACGGCCCAGGATCCGCGGTCTCGCACCCCGCGCAAACCGCGGGCCAACGTCATACACACATACACACACACACGCATGTTTGCAAACACGAGAAACCTAACCTTGGTTTATCTGTCCTACATATCGGGACCTCCACAGAGGGGAGAGAGAGAGAGAGAGAGAGAGACGCCTGAAGCTACCTAGAGCGGCCGGCTCGCAACCACAACACGCCAGACGCCGACGCTAGGGCGCAAGACTGCGACCAGAGCTGCATGTTTCCTGGCTTGTTCCCCCGTTTCCTTCGTACGTCCAATCACTGAAACACACTTGTCCGACGGCCTCTCAGTCCGCTGCCTCGAAAACCCTCCAACTTGCAACGCTGTGCTGCCGGACCGTCATTGTACGCGACGAGAGGGGGGAGGGGGCGGCGCCCTTTTTCTACGAGTCTTCGGTCTACAAGTCTTCGGAAGTCTGTCGACCTGCGTCGCCGCCGGGCTGTGCATCCACCACGTCGTCGTCACCATCACCGTCATCATCATCGTCACCAGCCGCGTCCCCGACAACGTACCAGTCCCTCACCAGCGCGGTGCCGTCGACGACCCTTTGCCAGACCTCGGGGCGGCACGTCTCGGGCTTCAGCACGTAGCAGATGGGGTCCGGCTGCGGCGGCGGGGCGTTCTTGATGTGCCACGTGTCCTTGACGCCGACGGTCGACAGCTCGTCCGTCACGGGGACCAGCCCCGTCGCGATGTCCCGGCCGAACGTCGCGCGCACAAAGACCTCGTACGCCGCGACCGGCTGGTACGAGGGCACCTCGTGGCCGGCCTGGTAGACCCGCGAGAAGCTGTAGTTGCCCAACTGACGCGTCATCCCCGACACCCCGTCCGGCGTCACGAGGGGGGCGTATCCCGCGTCTGCGAAGTCGGCCGCCCGGTCGTACCGGATCGCCAGACTGACTTTCTCGCCCCCCACCCAGTTGCAGGCATAGTCGCGGTCACCGTCTACGCTGTCAAGTCAGCAGGTCGTGCAATGTGCTCCGTTGCCCCCCCCCCCCTGCGGGGGCGGCCTTGGTCAGAACTCTGTGGGCGCGACTCACACATCATATGAACCTTGACCCCTTGGTCGAGGAGGTACCCGATCGACTCGGCAAACCCGCCCAGGATCATATCTGGAATCGTCTAAGCATCTTGTTCGTCCAAAGTACATAGTCCCCCCCCTCCCCCGGAATTGGCGCCTTTCTTACCAAACGTCCGGGAGAAGCCCCTGCCTACGGCAGCCGCCGCCAGCGTGTGATTGACAGGCACACCCAGCGACGATAGAACCTCGCCCTCGGTGATGTAGCCGTGCATGTGCGGGGCCGGGAAGGGGTCGTATCTATCGTGCCCTATGTCGAACCAGCCCCTCCCGTCGGCTATCGTCTGATACAGGTTCACAGGCTTGGACCACTCCTCGCCGAACCGCCCGCAGGCCCGAGTGGCGTTCTTCTTGCCCTCGAGGGCCTCTCGGCACCCGAGGATGTGGTCTCTGGTGCCGTTCGGACGCACCCAGTCGTGCATCATCTCGTCGTGGATGGATTGGTTGAACACCTGGATCCCATACGTCTTTGCGTCTCATCGTCCGTTAGCAATTCCGACGACCTCTGCCAAATATAGCGTCGCCACTTTGGTCTTCTTCTATTTTTTTTCTTTTTTTTCGCACTCACGTTGTTGTAGCCGAAGCTGATCCAGGACTCGCCTTGGATTGCCAAGTCGATGAGGCCGTTGATGATGCCCAGCGTGTCGAGGTGGATGAGCTGGGCATTCTCCTCCGGCGAGGACCCGTTCCGGATGAGCTCGTTCTGGGTCTGGAAGTGCCGGAATATGCCGGGCGCGTAGTGTCCCCCGTAAGACTCGGCCCAGAGGCTGACGCGGTCGTCGGCGGGCTTGTAGCCGGGGAACTCGAAGAACCAGGTCTGGGCAAAGTGCCACAGCGCGTGAGCGGCGTGGGCCGTCGTGTTGGAAGTGTGCGAGAGCTTCTGGCTCGAGGCCGTGCCGTACCGGTACGTGTAGTTGGCCTCGGGGACCCCGTCGCTGAAGTCGGCGGGGAACATGTGCATGCCGGGACCGAGCTCGGGGTCCGGGCTCTCGCGGACGGAGACGTTGGTCGGGGTGTCGTACGAGAATCCCACCTGGGTGGGCTGGTCGATGTACACGAGGTTGACCTTGTTGTTCCAGCTCCACGGGTTCAGCCGAGTGGTCTTGGAGTCTTTGTTGACGAAGCAGGGGCCGTTTTCCTCGAGGAGCCCCATCATGGAAGACCCGCCGGGGCCGCCGTTGAGCCAGATGGCCAACGGGGCATTCTCCGGGTCCTCGCGGGCCTCAAAGAACCAGAAGAAGCTGTTCGTGCGCGGTGAGCCCTGCCCAGATTCGACGCGTTGAAACAAGAGCCTCTCTCACGTGTTGATGGGGTAGTCCTGCGTTTCCCTGTCGACGCCGTCCAGCGTGCCGGGCGGCAGCCGCACGTAGCCCGCGTACGACTTGACCCCGGCGTCGTCTCGCAGATGCCAGGCTACCAAAGAGAGAGAGAGAGAGAGCGGTTAACGGGACGGGGACGAATTTGGCGCTCGCAAGCAATGCCCGGCTTACCTCCTTGTAAGAAATCGTCACGTTTTCGTGGAATTTGGACTTTAGCACCTTGATCCCCTCCGGGGTTGGCGGGAATTGCGCCGCCGCGAGCCCGGCAAGCCCGCCGAGCAGCAACGAGGCGGAGGACAGCATCTCACAGTCTTGGGGGCTCACCAGATGCCAGGTTTGGAGCGGGAAAGAGTCAGCCAGACGCTGGGATTCAACGAGACTCTGCGGTTCTTATTGTGGATGATTACGATGCCTTGTGCGTAAGACGTGACGCGGTGATCCTATCCAGAAGAACCACAAACGTGGAAAAGGCGGGGGGGCGGGCGCGTACATATCAAGCTTCGGGAATGCTGACTCGCCAGAGACCTCTCGACCTTCCTATCCTGGCACAGGCAGCAGCTCCAACCACACCGGCGGCAGCCTGGCACCAAGGACTGCTGATGAAGCAGGGTATAGCCGGGTTATCTGCAGCATCTGTGGCTGGAACACTGTCCAACAGAGTTTGTTTGGTGAGCTTGTCAGTCGGTCAGAGTGCGAAAGGTACAGCCAAGAAGCGTCGATAACGGTGCAAATACAGAGCTTTGGGGTGCCAATCTCAACCGGGGAACGATGCTTTCTTATGCACCCATGGCGGTAGGCCTTGTTCTTGCATCAAGTGGCTTTCTCGTTGAATCATCGGGTTCCCCGTGCAGTCCCTATCGACTTCTTCCAGAGACACCTTGACCTTGCCGGCCAAACCTTCGTGCGCGCTGTGTGTAATGCGGCCAGAGTTGCACCAAATGGACCCCTCACTGGGCTGACAGCCATAGGCGGCATGGTTCGTGTCAACGTCCCAAGCCTGGTAAGCGGGTCGGAAGGATGTGGCGTTGGCGATGGTGAAAGATGCCGCGTCGTTGAAAGTCTCGGCGAGCCAGTTGTACGCGTTGAAATCAAGGCCGTAGAGTCAGCCAGGGTGCTTCTCTGTGCGAGAAGCTCTTGGTCGTCTGGTTGACGACATCGTTATACGTCTTGATCATCTGCGTGCTTGGCAGACGCGCTATATTGACTTGAGCAGCGGGCTGAGTGATTGATAGCTGACACCCGGAGAGAAAAAGATTCGAGTGATGAGGATTTTCGTACATTTTTTCGTCAAACGGGAGCAGACTGAGGATGAAGGCCAGCACTGCACGCGGCTTATAGAGCAGCAAACTGCTCAGTGACAACAGCCGTGTACAGCCCTTGCCAAGTGGTCAGGCCGTTCAAATGAAGTTCAAATTCGGCCATATCGTTGAGATCGTTTATCCCAATCCACGACGCGACCAGCGTCTTGAGGCTGCCAGCTCCAATGACCAGCTTCCCTCACGTCTCCCATCGGTAGATCTGGTTCTGATACGATGTGGTGTGATTCCCATGGAGCGGAACACTGGTGTGGCATTGACGCAATCTGACCTCTAGGCACCCAAAGTCTTCCGCCTGCGACGCTGTTGAGACGTCAGCCCCCGCGTAGGCAAACCCCCACAACTGCTTATCACAGTCTCGAGGGTGCCACCACTTGCATCCAGTAAGCTCTCGTGCGCAATTGGAACCACCAGACGAGGACGTGTCCTGGCCAGCACAGTCAATTGCTTGGACGGATGTGTACTCTCACACGCTCTGTTCTCTTCCAACTGAAAGGAATGACCCTTGTCACCAGAGAAGCAAGGCCAGCCGTCGAGGCTATCAAGACCAGAGTTGCTGCCATGAAAGCCATCTTGGTAGGTTATCGAGGCGCGGCAATGCCTCACTAAATACTCTGAAGAACGAGAGACGTTGGAATCGCAAAAGGCTAGAGACTTTGGTCAATATCATGCTACTGTTATTGCCATTTTACACCAATCTAGCCGCGCCCTTTCCTGCTTTACCGCTCCAAGGGAGTGGGAGCTCATGGGAAAGATCATGAGGCGTTGACAGACGACTGGAACACCCGGTAGCACGGCAGCGAAGGCCACCTTGAATTGTAGCTCGCAGGTGCTTGAGGCGGCCTTGGCGGGTGTATTCTCGTCCGCGAGCAGGCGTTGGGTCAGTCGGAGGAAGCGGAAGGCTGAAGACTGCAACTTGGTATTCTATCTCGTCTCACTTGCTGCAGTCTGCCAGCAGCGACTAGGATTTTCAATGGGTGTCGAGGCGATTATTCCCATTGAAACACTCGTCGGCCAGGAGTATCTATCTCATGATATAGAAAAGCAAAGGCTACAACTAAGGATAAATGACGTACCAAAACGGAACGAAACATTGCACATGGTTCCTCCGGACAGATTGCTGAGTTTCAGCTACACACCACCGAATCCATCGCTATCATGTAACGGTACTGAACAAATGAAAGGTTATTAGGCAGATGGTATACAATTACAATCGAGTAGCCCAACCACGGGCGAGACGCTGGTTGCGCGCATCCGTGACTTCTCAACATCACGGATGCCATCGAATCCCCCCAAAGCAATTCGACAAAACCCCACGGACGCCAGTCAAATGCAGGCCTTCCGAGTCCAGCACCTCTAACAACGCTGCTCCCAGCTCATTCTCCGCGCATTCCTTACGCAGCGAGGAGAGGCAGCATGTACAGAACGGACATCCACAGGCACCACAGCCTCGCCACAAGCCCGTCGGCCTTCTCGTCCCGCCGCAGCACGGTCAGCGCCGCCACGACGGCGCCCACGCCGACGGGCGGACCCCAGAAGACGGGCCGGAGACCCCAGAAGACCGGGCACGCGACGGACCAGAACAGGACCATGGCCGCGAGGACGCCGCGCGCGGCGTTCTCGCCGTACAGCAGCGGGACCGTCTTCCGGCCCCGCGCCCTGTCCCCCTCCATGTCCGGGAAGTCGAGCGCCTGGACCGTCGTCGCGGCGGCGGCCCCCGTCAGCCCGATCCAGGCCCACGCCGCGGGCAGCAGCTCGCCGCGCGAGAGGACCTCGAGCGCCCCGGAGCCGAAGCACATGATGCCGCACGTGTTGAGCGCGTTGCGGCCCCAAATGTAGCCGTTGCCGTCGAGGTCGTCGTACATCCAGAGCAGCGCCATCATCGACGCCGTCGACCGGAAGCCGCCCAGGGCCGCGCTCACGCCCGCCGCCAGCGGTATCATGCCCAGCAGCAGCCCCCGCGCCTGCTCGGCCGTGAGGCGCCTCGCCGCGATCGGGCGCCACGGCTTGTTGTGCTCGTCCTCGAGGACGGACTTTTCCAGGCGCTGGTTCGAGATGCCGCACACGACGAGGTTGACCCATATCCAGAGGACGGCCGCCGGGAGCCGCAGCGCGGCCTCGGTCACCGTCTGGCTGGGGGACGTCGTGAGGCGCTCGCGGCTGAGCATCGCCGAGGTGATGAAGATGACCTGGGGCACGAGGACGATCTTGACGTCGCTCTTTGTGAAGAGATAGAGTGTCTTCAGGTGGAACGCCGCCTGCTGGATCTTTGACCCGCCTTGTCAGCCAATGGGCACAACACATGGCGATATTACGCTCGCTGGGGCGTTCGCGGTGGGGGAGGGGGGGAGGGCAGCGTGCTCTTACCAAGCCCATGTTCTCGGGCGAGGCTGCTGACGAGCCAGAAAAGCCCAGGCCCGGAGCCTTTTCAGGAAAGTCGTCCTCTTCGGGAACCATCATCTTACATGTCTATCGTCGAAACGCAAGGAGACGATCAAGGAACAGTTGCAGCCGAGGACGCTCGAATTGCCCGCCAGCCAGACGGGCAAAAGGAGGATATTGTATACCGCCATTGTCCTCCTGGGGAAGTCCGCGATCTTGGTAAAATCAATTCGGGCCAAGGGGGTGCCGAAGTCTTGCCGCGACGGCATCGTCCGAACCATGAGGCTTGGAGCTAGAAGCTGGTCAAGGGGCCACTTTGGAGACTATTGCGCGGCCGGACTGCCCGGAAGCCTCGGGTCCCATGCTAAAAGCAGTAATGCATTACGCGGGATGAGGCGACTCCGCCGGCTTTATCAGACGACCGGCGCAAATCAACCGTTTATCCTCGAGATTGCAAATCACAGAGCCGGCCAGTCGGGCCTAGAGAGATCGTGTGGCATTCGGCAGCGTCGTCTGGACTCGACGTGGCTCAAGCGGCCTCATTTGAAAGAAGCCGCCGCCCGTCTTTTACCTACTAGTCTCGTGTTGGTTTTCCGGCACAAAGGGGGGGGAAGGACAAAGCACTGGTCCGTCGACAACTTCGTCCACTGCAAATACGGAAACGCCTTTGAAGACTGCAAGACGTCATGAGCCCTTTTCAGCCTAGTCTGGAGGAACCCGATCCCATCACATTTCATATCCGAGCAAATTACGAGTCAGCGACTCACGGCGCGAGGAGGCTTTTCAGGTGAACAAGAACTGGTTGCTTTTTATAATATTTCAGACATTACAGATATGTTCCAAGGTCATAACTCATGCATCGTAACCCCTCTCCCCGCCTTCTCCTTGCAGAGAAACTCCGCCAAAGCAAGACTCACGCCGTGACCGGGGTGATCTTGGCAAAGGCCTTGAGGTCTCTGCTGCTCCAGCCGAGGCTGAGGGTGAACTCGCCGGCGGGGATGAGCCAGTCCTGCGAGACGACGTCCCAGTAGCTGAGGTCGCGGCGCATCAGGGGAAGCCGACCGTCTTGGTCTCGCCGACGGCGAGGGCACCTTGTCGAAGCCGCGGAGCTGCTTGGGAGGGGTCCCGGCGGGGGTGGTGTCGGCGGGGAAGGTGACGTAGAGCTGGGGGACGGCGGCGCCGTCGACCTCGCCGGTGTTGGTGATGGAGGCGGTGGCGTTGTAGACGACGTCCCAGAGGGCAGGGTTGCCGCCGGGCTCGACGGGGCGCTGCTCGGGGACGCTGGTGATGTTGTCCTCGACGGGGCTGGCCTCGAAGCCGGCGAGCTCAAAGGTGGTGTAGCTGAGGCCGAAGCCGAACTCGTAGCGGACCGACATGTTGCGGGCGTCAAAGTGGCGGTAGTCGATCTCGAGCTTCTCGTCGAACCAGCTCTGCCAGTCGTAGGGGCCGGTGGTGTTGATGGCGGTGGTGGGGGCGCGTTGTAGTCGGAGCCGTTCAGCGCGATGGTGTAGGGGAGCCTGGCCGAGGGGTTGACGTCGCCGTACAGGATGTCGACGAGGGAGTTGCCCGACTCCTGACCGGGGTAGTGCGCGGCGAGGATGGCGGTGACGTTGGGGTGGTCGGCCCAGGGGAGGGTGTTGATGCCCGAGGAGTGGGTGACGACGACGGTGTTGTTGCAGCTCCCGGCGACGCTCTCGACGACGTCGTTGCCGTCCCAGTCGACGTCGAGGTGCTGGCGGTCGGCGGCCTCCTCGGCCCAGGTCTTGAGGAAGACGAGGCAGACCTCGGGGACCTTGGGGATCCAGAGGCTGGTGACGTCGTTGGCGATGATGTGGGTGTTGTTGAGCCACTGCTGCACGAGAGCGCCGTCCTTGGAGGCGCGGGCCTTGATGGCCTCGAGCGGGGTGACGAGGTAGGTGAGGCGGCCGGTGCCGGAGCCGCCGCCGGCGACGAGGGTGCCGTACTCAAAGTCGTTCTGGTTCAGCAGGCCCTGGGTGTCCTCGCCGGCGTCGTTGCCAAAGACGGCAATGGACTTGGGCGCCTTGAGGGGAGGGCCTTGCCCACGTTCTTGAGCAGGACGGTGGCGGCGGCGCCGTGCTTGCGGATCAGCTCGCCGTGGTTGCCGCGCACGTCACGGCTGCGCTCGCCGCCCTCGTTGAACTTGAGGGTCCAGGTCGACTTGGGGGAGAAGGTGTTGAGGTCGCCGGACGAGGGGTCGATGGCGGGGAAGTCCTTGTCCTGCCCGAGCCAGTAGTAGGGGTCATGATGCGGAGGATCATGTCGTCGACGCGGCCGGCGTCCAGGGTGCCGTTGTTGACGGCGGCGGTGACGTTGCCGCCGAAGAAGGAGCCGCTCTTCCAGTCCGTCCCGTAGGTTCCGAGACCACCAGGCATGTCCATGTCAAGACCCGCCTCGATGGCGGCGACACCGGTGTGCGTACTGTCGGGGGCATCGTTAGCATCGTTGGGTGAAAGTGCGACACACTGTAGTTTGGGGAAAACTCACGCTCCCCAGTCGGACATGACGTAGCCGTCGAAGCCGAGCTCGGTCTTCAACAGGCCGTTGAGGGACTTTGAGTTTTGGCAGCCGTACGAGCCGTTGATGCGCTGGTACGAGCACATGAAGGAAGCAGCACGCGCCTTGACGGCATCGGCAAAGGGCCACATGTACAGCTCGTGGATGGTGCGGTCGTCAATGTTGGAAGACACGGCCTGTTCGACAATGTCGGTGGCGGTGCCGTTGGGGTCGAAGGTCGGGTTGCGCATCGTCTCCTGCTCGTTCAGGATCCAGTGCTTGGCGGTGGCCTGGACTCCGGCATCCTGGTGGCCGGTGATGGTCTGGTACATGGCAACACCAGTCAGGTACGGGTCCGGCGAGAAACCCTCCCAGTTGCGTCCAGAGTAGGCGCTTCTTCCAAGGGGACCGGCGACGGGGCTGTTTGGAGGGTTAGCGAAGCTCGAGGCCCAAGGCTGGGAGACGGGCGGAATTTTCAAAAAAAAAAAAAAAAAAAAAAAAAAAAAAAAAAAAAAACTGACCTGAGAGCAATATGGGCACCCTTGGCCCGGAACTCCTGGCCCATGGCGAAGCCTCTCTCGTAGAGAATCTCCCTGTCCCAGGTAGAGGCGGCAGACACGCCCGCGGAGAAGACGCTGGCGTAGTCGGCCACACGGATGGACAGAGGGCCATCCTGGAGGCAGAGACCCTGGAAACCGACGCGGGGAATGGGGGCAATGTTTCCGACGCAAGGGCCGGGCTTGCCGGTAACCATGTTGGCCTTCTCCTCCGTCGTCAACTGGGCGACAAAGGCCCGAGCCTTGGCCAAGGCATCCTCCCAACCGGTGCCCGTTGTGTTTGCTTCGCTCAGAGTCAGCTCATCTCACTCGCCCCTTGATACTGTGGCGATTCCAAGGCACTCACGGGAAGGGTAAACGGCCGGGGAGTGGCCATAGGGGCCGAGAATGGTGGTGTTCAGCGGCTGGACGTAGCTGAAGGCATCGCCGGCTCGCACGCCGGCGTCGTACTCCTGGGCGCTGGCCGAGGGCGCCAAAAAGAGGCAGGAAAGGAGGAGAGGCAGGGCGGCGGACATTGTGATATCCTTTGGAATGAGACCTGGCGCTTGTGCTGAGGATTCTGAGCTCTCGAGAACGGCGTTACATGCCGCCCTTTATATGTCGAGTCCTCCTCGATGGCACACCATCCTCAGTCCACCATATCCCCGTCTCCGACTGTCCCAGGAACCTGACAGCCCCCCCTCCCCTCTGTCAACATGAACTCGGCGCGGGGGACCTCACAAGTCGGGGTAACCTGATCATGATCGTGCTCCCACTGGTGGCCCCACGTCGTCATTCAGTCAAAGTCGGCCCCGCACCGTTGGGTGCCCGGAAGACATCGCCAGGGCCATGGCATGGGAGCGGGTTATTCGACATGCAAGTTAGCCGTAGATTTGCCAGTGGATATGGGGAACCCCAATGGAGAAGGCTGGCCGGAAGGAATTCTACGCCACGGTTGCATTACGGACCATTACCGAGTGCCCACGTCCCCATGACGATTACGTCGTGGAAATGTCGGGGGCGGGGGCGGTTTCCAGGCCGCGGCTGCCATGACTAGTCACGATACTCATCAGAGTCAACCGTGAAGGGGGAAATGCCGAGTCATTGGGGAGTTGAGTTCCAGATTCGCCAACCGGCCTTCAGTCAATGACAAGGTTGTACGGCCTGCCCACGACGTGTTCCGTTTCTTGCCGATTCGGAACGTGGTGGGCGAGGGGCACTTGGACCGCACAAGGCCAGGCTCGACGGTTCGTGGAGTGCGCAGTGTCGGTGGCCCGCCTTGGTCGTGTCAATAACATTAAACTCGTTTTCCCAGGATAAAAACCTACTGCAAACCAAACGAGCAATTTTGCGTTTTGTTGGGGGGGGGGGGGATGCGGATCGGGTGACAGCTGGGAAACCTGGAGACTCCATGCTTGTTCGAGCTTGTTCTGCGCGAACCCCTGGTCAACCTCCAAGCAGAGACATGCATCCCATCGAGGCCCTCTCAGTCTCCCTCCCCATCCTGACCCCGGCTCCCCCGCCCCCCGCTGTCGAGTTGAGTGGACTGTGGATAAGAGGTCGTTGTGTGGAGGTCCGACATTGCGCCGACACTAGAGGCCCAGGGCACGCAGGATTCTGATCCGAAATGTCTTTGTCATGGCTGCTCAAGCATCTCTTTACGGGAACCTGTTCATGTCTCCTCCGTTAATCTGGGGGGGGGGGGGGGGGGGGGGGGGCGGAGGGCCAGCGCCACGGAACTGGTCGTCGTCATAAACCGGAGAGAAACATTGTGCTAACCCCCCCGGCTCCCCCGCACGACTAATCGGCCCTGTTCTTCGTCCGGGTCCCCCCCCCCCCCCTCTCCCTTTGGAAATCGTCTGTGTTCGTGCTCGAAAGGGAAACTTTTGGTGGAGAAACTGCCATCAAGTCTCATTGAAGAAGCCTGTCGTCGGTAAAACGACGGCTAACGGCACGCGCTCGTCGTCTGATTCGCGCGTGCGGTGGCTCTCGGCCAAGAGTCTAAAAGCCACCCACGATGCCGTTGGAACCCAACCCCGGCTAGCCGATTCCCAGTGCCCCGGCGGCCAAGGTCTCGTGAGAGGACTTGTATTTACGAATACGTCATGTTAATCCCACCTCACCCACCGCGGACAGAATGCCGTATTCGGACTGCGATGGGAGCGGAATTGTGGAATCCCCATCGCTGCCCGTCCGCCCACAGCCTCATCACTTCCACACAGGTACCCATGGGGGAGTTGTGCACCCATGGGGAAATATGCGGCTTTGTGGAGTTGACATGTGTGGGTATTGCAACTTCGGAAGACCAACAATGTCTTCGAGCCAACCGCTGTGCCTGTTTCCAAGCGCCTGGCTACCTAGCCACCCCCCCCCCCCCCCCCCCCTTGTGCGGAAAATTTTCGCTTGTTTATACGGTCAGGCGGTTTCCCACTCTCCCTTCTTGTGATGGCAGCAGTAGGCGTCTATCCTTGGCGGTCTTCAATATCGGTCTCGTGATCAAGTTTGTGGAGCAAACTCGACCGCATTTTGCGGTTGCGTGGCAGCCTCGGGTGCACATAGGATCATCACATACGCACTTCGGTCCTCGGCCGGGAACTGTACGGATATGCCACCTTTTCTCTCGTCCATGATGACCTCGGGAACCGAGTCAATCATCGGTCCGGTGAGGTCTTTTAACAACCACCCGTACACCACATGATATCGCGCTGGACTCGGTGGTTGATTATGGCCGCTGCCGCTTCCAACCCGACACACCCCGAACTATTCGTTCCCGAGTCTGTAGCGCTGCTATCCGACCAAGAACCATTTTCTTCCATCCGCTTCCGCCTTCCGTGCCTGACGATATCGCCCCTGTTATTACGAGCTGGTGATCACACGCATCCCACGCCCTGCTGTATTCTGACATGGGTAACCCGGCCCAATGCTCCACCTCCACAAGAAAACCAATCACACAAATTTAGGTACTATATGTGACCTTTGAAAAAATTGAACGCAATGTCTTACTCAACCACAAGTTGTATTACAAAAGAGGGATTTATACTGTAAAGTCCGCCAACTGAGGCTTTCTGAACGCATCTGGAGTGTTTGCGTGGCCTCGCTGTCTCATTGAGCCTCCGTTTTCAGCTTGGGTGCTTTGACGTTATATGTCTACTCAATAAGAGGGTTTTCCCTGTTTCCCAGCATAAGAAGGATTTGTATTTATATTACACATGCCTTGCTGGCTAGCGGCCTGGTGGGGTGCTGTACAATATTCCCCAGTCACCAACATTATGGCCCCATCATATCATCTGTTTATGAAGCTAAAGGAACGGCGAATTGGCTATAACTTACTTGATCTATAGAAGAAGAATAAAACAAGTGTAGGAAAGGTGCTACGTATGTGTCGATGCGTCAGTAATCACAGCGTCCCAACATAAACTTACGTCACATGCCACCCAACTGTACAAAGTGACCTTTTTTATTCATCCATGGTTGCGATACACTTTACACCTCTAGCAGAGCCATGTTGCACTCACTCGCCAATTCATGGCAGGCTTTTGTAGGCATGGAAAGCGTTCACCCGGACAATGCCGTCTTCTCACTTGGAAAACACCAGTTGTTAGTTGACCGACCTGAGACAAGTCGATGAACAGTCATCACATTTGAGCCTCAAATGATCGACGCGAATCACTGCATAAGGGTCTCTGGATGCAGGATGCAACGCTCTGCATCCGTTACCAAGGGTACTCCTCCACCAGCACATGATACTCGGGAACATTTGAGCCTCAGTGGGTCATGAAAGAACGTCGGTCAGGTACTGCAATGAGGGGAAATTGGGGTATTAGTCGCTGTGTACATAATTGGAGTCATGCCAGCATGCGTGACTCCGATCTGAAACCCGAATCCCCGATCCTCGTTCCCGTACAAGAGTGGCTCATAGAGTAGCAGCACGAGTAAAGGGGGGGTTCTTGTCCACTTCACGGACCAACATTAGGAAACGAAGTCCATATGAAGACAGCAAGATGAAAAAGTCATGTCAGTAGCAAGACATGTGGTTTCATAACATGGCAAGGCATGACACGTGGGTGTTTAGGAAACATGCGAGCTTTTCGGGAGGCATGGCAGTGAAACGGAATACGATATAGATGCGAAGAGACAAAAACATAACACATTGAGAAACTTCCATGGGAAGAAAAGAATTGAATTCTCTGTAGAGTGTTGAGCGGGCAAGGGGGCAGATGGAATAAGGCGAGCCACGTGACCTCCGTTCCATGCCCATCAACACACTGTAGAAATTAGCTTTAAACTCTCAACAAGGGCTTAGTACCATTTAGGTGTCTTAATACGGATATTGACATCTTGAAAGTCAACTCCCAACTATCGCCGCTCAACTTCGGACATACATGTAACCCCTCGCCCATTGATTGCATCAGCTATTGGAATATGTCCAGCACCAACAGGACCCGGTCTTGCTGAGTCCTCACTTTCAGATCGTACTTGGTGTAGATATACTGAAAATGAGCTTGTCATACTTGCACTACTTCAACTCGCAGCTATTGAACATCTTTGTTGCAATTGGGCATGTCTTTTGCAATTTATTATGATGGTGAGAATTCCAGAGCAGCTGAGCATGCCCAATATTATATTCTCACTAGCCTGCTAGATAATGACATTCGTACATGAATACTTACCCAAAAGAATGTACAAAATCAGAACGATGTCGAAGCCGGTGAGCTTAAGGGCAATGCCAGAAGCAACGACTTTCGGGAAAGTATGTCTTGAGAGGTGACCCGGAGGATCTCATCAACTTTGACACCGTTTCCTACACCGTTATAATTGTGAAAAAGGCTGATGAAAGGAATATATCCAGGACCAGTCAATTGCATGGGAATGGGGCCAGTGTTATTGCAGCTTTGGGCCTCGTGGAAATCCATGTCCACAGTATTGCAACAACAGGTATAAGCCGAGCTTGCTCTCGGCCGTGGAAGACTTGAAAATGACGTTAATTCTGATGTGTTGGTCAAATAGACACCCCTCTTGGTCATTTCACCCTTTTGCTATATCGGTCGAGGTAGGAACCCAGAGAAGTCTCATGGAGCGTTGTACACTTTAATCCTATCTTGTGTGGTGATGACTATGCCGCTGGTGGTATTGTTAACTAACCTAGTCTCATGCGGAGGTCGAGGGGCTTGAGCGAGTTAAAAGCGTCGGCGGAGATGACCACTCGATTATCGTCAACCCTGCTTTACTCTAACTAGACGTCTGAGAAACTCAAGTCTTGATATAAAGAGGCACGTATACCATTGGCACGGTTGCTTTGGCTTCTTGTAACTATTACACAATTGAACATATAAATAACACTTTGTTTACATGTCCTGGGTATTAAGCCCCATTGGGTTACACGCATATTGATATTGACGATTGTTCAAAGTCTCAGAGCACCATCCAGTTAAGCGTCCAGTCAGGCAACAAGTTGAGCACCCCGAAGAGCGCAAGATCTTACGACTCAGGACCAGGCTCGGTTAAGCCACAAGAACACAATTTCTAGTAACGGGGGAGGCATATTGCTAGGCCAGCAAGATGGCATAACGTCAGGGGCCTGCTCGGCCGCTTCGTCGCTCAACTTCAGGTAAGTATCAGAACAAAATCAACACGGTCCTCGTAACATACTCTTGGAAAATCGCCAGCATCGGAAATCTCCGATCCGGATCACGGGTGATAATGCCACATCTGATCCAGCTGTCTTGGGTCAACATTTAGTTAATGTATTTCCCCCATACGCTTCAACGACTTCGATGTACTTGCATGGCGCCACTTTTCAGGCACCCACGCGCTAACAAGCTACAATCGGTAACAGCAAGCCGCCATCACAACCTTGATGGAAGACAAACCGAGACATCCACGAGCGGAATCCACGCGTTGTTATGCGCATTACCGCGCTGCTGCCTGGCGCCACCTATGGCTGCCTACATGTAAGCTCAAAGGATAAACGGACCCAGAACCACACGCTCGAGCGCATGACAGCAAAAATTGTGTATATAATAACAACGATGATGCGACTTGTCATGAGGCCGCCTTCCATCCAAGCCAAGCCGCCCTCCGCGATCCATCATGTCAGATGCAGGTTCACCCGCGTCCGGCCCCAGCGGCAACGCAGGCGGCTCCGAAAACAAGGATCGTTTCGACAGCCTCAGGCGCATCCTGGCGGAGCAGAGCCATCTCTTCGCATGCGGGGGCGACATCCCCATCCGCGAGCCCGACTCGCCGGCCAAAGCCGGCAGCCAAACCGAGCAAAGGGAATCCGACCCCGTCACGATTCGCTGGGACCTGGACGGGACCGGCGACGACCCAGCCTGTGCCAAGCTCGGCCTACCACCGGTCCGGGGAGCGGGGGCAGGGCTCGACAGGCTCCTCCGGCATTCTCAGCCAGCCACCTTCGGCCGCGATGGCCAGGACGTCTACGACGAGAGCTACCGCAAGGCTCTCCAGATGGACCCTGCAGCGTTCTGCACTACATTCGACCCCTACTCGGTAGGGATCATCGATGCCGTCGCTCAGGTGCTGCTGCCGAGCGTCTCCGATTCCACCACCCACCGGTGCGTGCGGGCCGAGCTGTACAAGCTCAATGTAAGTAAAGGCTCCTTCGACATACCCAGAAAAGTGAGGGTCAGTCTTTTTGATCAGTCGTGTCAAGATATACTCTGGGCCCTCTGGAAGGTTCAAGCCGCACGTCGACACTCCGCGGTCTTCCTCGCAGTTTGGCTCTCTTGTCGTCTGCCTCCCCGTCGCGCACGACGGCGGCCAGCTCCAAGTCCGCCACAAGGGGCAGGAGATGACGTTCGACTGGAGCACCGCCCAAGGGAACGACGACCCTCCCGCGATCCGCTGGGCAGCGTTCTACAGCGACTGCGAGCACGAGGTCCTTGAGGTCACCAGCGGCCATCGGCTCACCTTGACGTACAACTTGCATGCCGTCCGCGGGGCTGGTCGCCTCACCGGCGTGTCCCCGACGTTGGACCCGGCCCACTTACCCTTGTTCCGAGAGCTGAAGGAGCTGCTGTCTCAAGACCCCTTCGATGGCCAAGGCAAGCGGCTTTCTTACCCGAGTAGACCTTTTTTGAACCTTTGTCTAACCATCCGCAGGCGGTGTTCTCGGCTTCTGGTGCTCGCATGCCTACGCCTACAACCACACAGAGGAGGCGCCCCTGCCAGACGCTCTGAAAGGGGTCGATGCAGTTCTTTGGGAATGCCTCCAGGCTCTGGGACTCAAGGCCAGCATCGCGCCAGTCATCAAGATGGAGGATAGGGTCCGGGACGAGCTCTCCTACCTGTACGAGCATCCCGGCTCGCCCCAGTTTCCGTTGTCCAAACGGCTCAGGAAGGAGCTCCCCTCTACGATGCCATCGGAGTGGATCTTCGGATGCAAGTTCGGCGTCCATGTCGACCGCAGCGGATTCCAGGCAGAGACGCTGGAGGAATATCACGGCATCTACCGGCGATGGGGTTACTACACCCGCAAGCAAGTCCACTGGCTTACGACGCCAAAGAAGTCTGAGCTGCAACTGGTATACACCGCCGTAAGTTTTCTTCTTCTTCCTCTTCTTTTTCGAGGTTGCCCCCCTCTGGAAGTGCATTCGATTGGCTAAAGCGATATGCCACACAGTACGGTAACCAAGCAACCGCGGGGGCCGCGTACTCAAACTGTGCCATGTTGGTGAGATTTTCTCGTGCTCACAAGAAGGCAACGGCCACCTGAGTCTTTGTCAAGTCTGAATCCCTCGTCGTCGTTGGAAACTTCAAGTCAAAGGATATGACCTTGCGGTTGCGCCGTCGACGGCCCTGGAGCTTTCACCACCAATACAGGGCAGGGGGGCCTCATGCATATTTCCTGCCTGGCAGCGGCTCGGCTATGCTTTGAACTCGGCGAGAACGTGCTGCTTACGACATACTATCGTTTCTTGGCCCTGCTGAGTCGGTTGTCCCACATGTTGGGCGCGGCTATGAGACATCGACAATTGGCCATGAATGGGGCGCAGTCCGCGAAGTTGATAGTGATAACATTAGATACAACAGTGACCTGGCGATGGGTTCTCGGGTTCTCGACCCATGGCTTCTGCCATTTCTGCCATTACAAATAACTATTTACGTGGTATCCTGCCACTACTATTGATGTGTCACAAATTGGTTGAACGTTGTTCTGGTTGTCGGATCCAGGTTTGCCATTCCAGATCTCATTTCATATGCCTCCAAGCTCCGCGCCACATGAGTCTTAAATGTGGTTGTTTTTCGCTGCCTCCTCAGCCTCTTCAGCCACTATTGCGGCTCACTTCAAAGCGAGACGCCAATTTCCATTCTTGGCCTGCTCCGAGACCCGTTTAGGTACTGGTCCAAAATAAGAGAATGTCGAGTCTGTATCTATGTCTGTCAGGGGTACCGCGACTCATTACCGGTGGGAGTCGTATATAATAAGGAGTTTGCTACCCTCTACGGTATGTGTGTACTTTGAAGAGAAATAGGAGGGGCCGCTGGTCGCCGTCATCTTGCATATTCTGTTAAGTAGTAACAATAATATAGAGCATGCGGGGTGTATACTAACTACGCACGGTGGTTAGGGTACATACTTGAAACTGTTGATATCAGAGGTATACCCGTGCGGATAGGTTAATAAGAGTCATATTTTTGCTGCTATTATCAAAGAAGAAGGAAAACCAAGCTATCGCCCTTTACCGGCTCCAGAGGCATATATGGGACCAGCCGGGGAGGTTAATCCCGTGGCCCTCGGCGCAGCCCCATTGTCCTCCGCAGATGTCTAGCATCCAGCAACTGTTATCACGGATTCTGGATCACCAAGCCATGCATCTTTACCGCCATCATCTCAAAGTGATCCGCTTTACTCGACCCCGCTGACTCGTCTCCCACATCAACAGCTCTTCGATATTCACCTCTGGCGTCTTATCCACATAACATCACTCGGACCCCTTCGGTCCATCCGCACTTGACAGCGACCTGCACCGCTTTCGACGCCTCACCAACCTCCCTGTCTAGCACCTCCATCGTCGGCTGCCCGCCTCTTCGCTTGCGACCCCTGTTCGATATATTTTGCACGGCCCCCTTATACCCCGCCCACGCCTGCAAGACAAGCATGCCGTTATCCTGCGGAATAACCGTCAGGTTGGGATGACGCTCCGCTTCATGGCCGTGTGGGCCGACAAGTAGCCCCTAAGGCGTTGTTTATACCACTTATCGAACTTCTGAGAATCATGGCATCAAGGACAGGAGGGTGTAGTTTCCAATCCATCATTTGAGACGCTCTCCTGTTGTCCAGCTAATATTGCACGTAGTGTAACATTAGTCCAGCAGCATGACAGAACCGCCTTCCCCCCGAGATGCCCAGGCTATGTGAGTAGTACTCAACGTATTTAGCAGCATATGGTTGGTTCGCCCTTATCAAAGAAAGGTGATGAAGAGCGGGTGTCATCAAATCCCACTTGATGCAGTGTTCACCTTGAGACGCAGTTGGGTTTTGGTCGGAGCCGAACCATGGCAGTGGCGACCCAGGTGTCATGGAGGCATTAGAGCGAGATCAATGACTTTGATATAGGTATATAGGGTGGAGGCGGCTCACCTCTTATGTTTCGAGATAAATGTACAAGTTGTTAGCTAGTCATGTCAAGAGTTTCTATCCCGTTGTCCATGTACCAATGGTGCAAAACCACACATGTCAATGTCACCATTTATTACGGATAAACCCTATGGTGATCATTCGACTTGTATCGTGGCAAATTGCATCATAACAATGCCAGCCGCCACCGGTCAACCCTCAGCATACCACTCTGGATTCCTCTCACGCCCTTTCCCAAGGCAAGCATCCATCCAGTGTGCGGCCTCATCTCGTACGGCTGCCCGTGACAACCAAGCCTCGGGACCCGGTAAAAGGCCTTCAAGCCTAACTAGACGACAATCAAACCCTGCGGGCCGATGTTCTCCATCCATGCATCTGGTTGATAGGCCTACCACGGCAAAAAGAAGAGACGGCCTCTTCATCGCCAGTCGGTCCTCCAGCACACCGTCTGCCTGGCTGACTGGCACGACGCCCGCACTTTCTGCCAAACCGCGCGCCCGCCTTTTCCCTCTTGGACCGCGACTTCTGGCGCCGCTCGCCATGTTGCGAGGGGCGCTACGCCACCCGTCACGCCAGGCGCCCGCGGCCTGCTCCATTCCTGCGCACACGTGGCTGGTCGCGTACCCGAGCGAGCCGCGCGCCGTCCTACGACGCCGGCTCGCCGCCACCGGGCGTTGCCGTGCTTTTGGATGCTCGGACGGCGCTAGCGGCCCGGCTTGCCCGGTCGCCTCGGCATACACTCGATCTCCACGGCGGGGGTTGACGCCCGTGACGAGTAATGCATCGCGCACGAGGTTGGTTGGCTGTCACCCCTCCAAACGAACGCGTCGCCCGCGGCTTTTCTGGTTCGTCGCCCCCCGTCCGTGTAGTCTTTGGATTCATGTCGCAAAGGGGGGGGGGGGGGGGCCTGTGCAACGATGCCCTCTGGATCGCGGTGGCGTTTGTCTTTGTCACCGTGGTTCATTTTCGGCCGTGCCAGGTCGGTTTCTTGGACTGATTGAGTCATGGGGAAGAACTAGGCCACTCGCGATATTGCGGCCCCCAACGCTACAGACATGGACGTCCGGACTGCGCTCGAGCATCTGCGGCTACTGCGTGGCCGTGTAATACTCCGTAGGTGGTTGTGTATGCACCCCGTAATACCCCGTTGCCAAAAAAAAAATGGTTTCCGACGTCCCGTGCCGGGTCTGGAAACTTTTTGAGAATGGGGGCAAATGATGCTTTGCCTTGGTCAGCTCCATGTGTATCTAGGCGCTTATTGACGGCTACCGCTCTTACACGTGGATGCCAACTCCAAAAGACCAGGGCTTGTGGAGGGGGTTTGCTTGCACCACAAGCACCACACCCTGTCAGTCGCCGGGCTTTTGCAAGGTACCGCACGCCCTCACAGCACAACGCATCTGGCGTTTCTCTCAGCAGCGACGGGACGCACGCCACAGGAGGCTGTTCATCGTGCACTTCAAAGACTATGACTATGATGAGCTGCAGCGTCTGTTGGAGAGAATGCAAAGCGGTTGTCACATCTAGAATTTGCACATGGGCGACGATCTCGGGTAGGATTACCCTTCCCAAGTGGGACTGCCGCTCAGTGAGCAACGTATGTGGCGCTCACAACCGGTAATACTAGGCACACGAAGCTGTTCCAGCTGCACGGCAAAGATATTCAGGGGAGTCGGTAGAAAAGCGAATAGGGCCGACGGGCCCTCGAGAGCGACCACCTAAGCAAACAGTCCGAGTGCCAACGTGCTGCATCCAGCTATGCGAGAATCTAAGCAGGGCTGATTGATCCTGGCGGGTGATGAGTCGCTTTGCCATGCAGGGTAACTCGCACTTGGTGTTCGTACTAATGCGGAGCGCATCCCAACTCCCCGGCCGGGATAAAGGGCTAAAGCTGCATGGCGGGCGATCGCAATGATAGCGATATTACTACGGATATAGGGGGGGGTAACCTTCCACAAGCCTACTTGGGTATTCTTACCAGACGGAAGACGGGGAGTCTAATATGTCTCCACTGGGTGCCACTGGCATTTTCGTACAAAATCAGGATCCGGGGACGAGAATAGAAGCTGCGCTCTAAGAGCATCTGCAGAGACATGGAGTTGGACTTTATGGAGAGCCGGAGAGAGCGTCTAGAGCAAACTCGTATCTGCCAAAGATTTATCTCAGTGGACCCTTGACAAGACCTAGTTGAAGTAATCAACGGTCAGACTGTCTCCATAGCTCGTGCTTGGGACTTGAACCGAAGACGGCCAACAATAACTGCCGTCTTTTGCATATCTGAAAATGCTCAGCCAAGGGTCCATCGACTGGTCAGATTACATCAGCCACGGTCAGATTCCGCCCGAGTAAAGTGATGTGGAGAGAACATACATGATTGCACGGATTGGGAAAGGTGTACAATTCTTCTTGAGCTGATGCTCTGCGGTTTAATACCAGAAACAAGTCCAGAACGTCTCGTCCGGTTCCATTGTGCTCTAGTACGCACGCGTTACAATATAATACAGTAGTGGTGGTGGTAGTGGTGGTGGTGGTGGTGGTGGTGGTGGTGATTTGATGACCTCTCACGACCTGCTTCCTCAGACTAATACCATGTACAGTGTGGAGGAACGGCGAAGGTGAGCCCTTTGTGTTTAGGTGTGAACAAAGAGGAAACCCAGAGCGTCGATAAACCCCCCCAAAAAACAACACTGTATTCAGACCGACTCGATGAGTCTTGTAACTTTTGTTGCCATCCTCCTTGACGAGCGCGGCCTCGGGTCACGGAAAGGATGTACGGGCTCCGGGTCCACGTAGGAAACGTCGCCCCGGCGCCCCGACTTGATGAAAAACTCCTTGTGGACTCGGATGGCCGCTCTGCCCGAGATCTTTGACCTGAGCTTCAGGGGGGTCGAGGCCGGGTTCTTCTGCTCCGAGAGATTGGCGTAGTTGGACTTGGCGCCCCTCTGCGTCGTGCCGAACACCTTGGGGAACATGACGCTGAACAGGGCGTAGATGGCGGGCATGCAGGCGCAGATGATGCCCACCGGGACTTCGATTGTGCTCCAGTACCCGACTTCGACGTAGTCCTCTATATGTGTTTTTTTTGCTTGTCAATGTCCGGGGTTTGTTCTTCCGCGTGCCCGGAGCGGAAAGGGCCACCACTTACGAGTCACGTTGTCGGTCGTGGCGTAGGTCGCCAGGGAGTCGAGCCGGACAATGCTGACGATGGTGACGCTGCGAGCAGTGTAAGTCGCCACACGAGACATCAATTCCTCCTCGCAGCCGCGAGAGGGGGCGGGGGCGGGACTCACAAGAACCCGACGCAGAACATCATCATGACCATGATCTTCTTCCTGACGGACAAGGAGAGGCTGTAAAGCTCCTTGAGCGGGAGAATCAGGGTCGCCAGGTCGAGCAAAATGTTGCAAATGGCGGCCACCCAACTCTGCACGTTGAGGTTGCTGCACCTTGTCGGGAACTCCTTGTCCCAGCCTCTCCAGGCGCCCTGGATGGGGGTGCACTGGAATATGCAGGCAAACCCGAAATAGAGAAGGTATGCCAAGTTGAGGCCGATGAGAATCCAACAGCCGAGTCTGATCCCCGCTTGGAGAAGACCTTGAGGTAAAAGAGGAGGATGGAAATCTTGGTTGCTGGCAAAGCGCTCAGGTAGAGAAGCTCGTCCCAATAGAATATCTATAAACGCAGTCAGCTTCCGGTCGTCATGGAAGAACCGGGAACGACAACGCACGTATAGGAACTGCGTAATGTCGTCGGGCTGGACGTTCCAAATGTCTTTGCCCAAGGCAACTTGGGATACTTTGTATCAACAGGTCAGCGCCAAGCCCGGTCGGGGAGTTGTTTGCACAGAAAAACCCACTGGGATACGAAAGACCATTGAGGGGTATCATGATGGCCTGGCAGATGATATGGTCAGTGTCGCCTTTGTCAAAGGGGGAGACGGGCTGCAATTGGCATACCACGGCTAACACCATGACCCAATCGTCATGACCCCAAGCCTGGCCGCGCATGAGAAGCTTGGAGAGCACTCTGAGAAAGAAGGCGAAAAGCCCGAGGGCCAAAAACACGGTGCTGATGATCCATACCAAAGCGGTTCGGTCGCGGGACGGCGCGCCGCACGTGTGCTTGGAGTAGCGCTGGACCTCTTGGAGCAGCTTGTCAGCACGTAGCGTACCAGGAGAAGAGAAGCGGAACGAGCCCCCGGGGCTTGAACACGTACGCAATGAGTCCCGGACGGTGCAGTTGGAATGCACGCAAAGCGAGATTTGCTGGTTCAGTTGCTCGTTGGTGCATAGACAAGTCATGTTGGACAGCGGACACAGGCCCGTCGCCGTCGTCACCTGCAGGATGCAGTTCATCTGATCAATGCTGGTCAGATAACTTTGTTGCCAAAGGGAATGTCCTGTAGATGATAGTGCAACACTTACGCCGCATAATGGAATGATGTCTGACGGCGCCGGGGTGTCGATGGTCTTGTCGAGGCTCCACACGCCCTGGCACCACAGCAGCACGACAAGGACGGCCGAAGAGAACCTCATGTCGTCCGATTGTGCTTCAGAAAAAGCAAACACGAGAGACAAGACAGAAACGGAGTGGGAAGAAACTTGGAGGCGAGAGAGAGGGGGGGGGGAGGGGGAGGGGATTCGAATCCCACTCGTATAAAAGACTTGATCGAGTCGGCCTCGCTCAAGGCCAAATCTGCTGATGCTGACACCCTCAACGAACCGTACACATAAGTCCCGTTCGTTGGAGCCGCACGGACTGGGTCCTAAGGACTTTGGTGGCATAGACCAACCGCATCAGATGGCTGCTAACGTCCGGCCTTTACTATATACGTAGTAGGTTCATGTTTCTATTGAACATGTTGAAAACCTTTTTTTTCCCCATCCCATGGCCTGACCTGGAGCTGAGGCGCCCCTCAAACTACCTAGTCCATCTTGTCATTTCCATCCATTCTGCCTTCGGGTAGCATGCAGTCAGTCGTATGCCATTTTAAACACCCTGGGAAATATAGGGTCGCATGCCGTCCTCCTCCGTGCTGGACAAGACACCCGCCACAGGCCCCAAAGTGTCCAGAGACCGGGTTCCACACCCGGTGGAGGGGGACATCGTGGGTTTTGACAGACAGGGTTGCGTTTCAGGCCCTGCCACTGGCACCCCGTGCTAGCCTTCCCAGGTACGGCTTTCCAACCCGCAGAACATTTCATGAACAGTGGGTTAAGTCGATGAAGGTGGTCAAACACGCCGGCCCAGTGCAATGGGTGCTTTCCCTGAAATTAGCCCCCTCTCGTCTTGGTACGGGATTGCTGAGCGATCTGCGTTCGTCTGCGCTGTATTGGGAGCTCACTCACGGCAAGCAACGGGCCTGTCTCGAGAGTCGCGATGCCACACATTGCGACCCTGCTATGTAAGTTCTCGGGTGATACGCCGTCGATGGAGAGCCCCCCCCCCCCATCTCATTGATCGCTTGAGCCATTGACAGGAGGGGAACTACCGCGCCGCTCAGGGGCTGCAGCGGTGTCCTCCTACACTCCTGAGCGCA